>CM026400.1:9185908-9266761 GCA_014843695.1 Archivesica marissinica | reverse complement strand
TATACCCTACGCTGCTAGTGCATATTTAATCACTATACCATACGCTGCTAGTGCATGTTTAATCACTATACCCTACGCTGCTAGTGCATATTTAATCACTATACCCTACGCTGCTAGTGCATGTTTAATCACTATACCCTACGCTGCTAGTGCATATTTAATCACTATACCATACGCTGCTAGTGCATGTTTAATCACTATACCCTACGCTGCTAGTGCATATTTAATCACTATACCCTACGCTGCTAGTGCATGTTTAATCACTATACCCTACGCTGCTAGTGCATGTTTAATCACTATACCCTACGCTGCTAGTGCATGTTTAATCACTATACCCTACGCTGCTAGTGCATATTTAATCACTATACCCTACGCTGCTAGTGCATGTTTAATCACTATACCCTACGCTGCTAGTGCATATTTAACATTTTATGGATTTTTAACAACGAAAGCATGAAGCCAAAGTTGCAAACTATATGTCAAATGTGTCAAAAGCAAGCTGTCATGCCTCGACCAATCAGAATCCTTCCAGGGCTGTCTGTGTCATGCCTCAACCAATCAGAATCCTTCATGGTTGTAATATAAGTGTGGACATAAGAAAAGTATTGCAATATGTATTGCAATATATTAGAAAGAATTACAATATATCGCGATATGTATTGCAATATGTTAGAAAGAATTGCGATATATCTTGATATGTATTGCAACATGTTAGAAAGAATTGCAATATATTGTGATATGTATTGCAATATGTTAGAAAGTATTGCAATATATTGCGATATGTATTGCAATATGTTTAGTAAGAATTGCAATATACTGTGATATGTATTGCAATATGTTAGAAAGTATTGCAATATATCGCGATATGTATTGCAATATGTTTAGTAAGAATTGCCATATATCGCAATATGTTAGAAAGTATTGCATTATATCGCGATATGTATTGCAATATGCTAGAAAGAATTGCAATATACCGCGATATGTATTGCAATATGTTAGAAAGTATTGCAATATATCGTGATATGTATTGCAATATGTTTGGTCAACACCTAGTGGGGTTCGAAACTACAGCGGTGAGAGGCAAATTATTTGAAGTAAACGACCGTAACCACCCGGCCCCTTAGATAATATGTACAATTAGAAAAACTTAGATAATATGTACAATTAGAAAACTTAGATAATATGTACAACAAGAAAAACTTGGATAATATGTACAACAAGAAAAACTTGGATAATATGTACAACAAGAAAAACTTGGATAATATGTACAACAAGAAAAACTTGGATAATATGTACAACAAGAAAAACTTAGATAATATGTACAACAAGAAAAACTTGGATAATATGTACAACAAGAAAAACTTAGATAATATGTACAACAAGAAAAACTTGGATAATATGTACAACAAGAAAAACTTAGATAATATGTACAACAAGAAAAACTTGGATAATATGTACAACAAGAAAAACTTAGATAATATGTACAACAAGAAAAACTTGGATAATATGTACAACAAGAAAAACTTAGATAATATGTACAACAAGAAAAACTTGGATAATATGTACAACAAGAAAAACTTAGATAATATGTACAACAAGAAAAACTTGGATAATATGTACAACAAGAAAAACTTAGATAATATGTACAACAAGAAAAACTTGGATAATATGTACAACAAGAAAAACTTAGATAATATGTACAACAAGAAAAACTTAGATAATATGTACAACAAGAAAAACTTAGATAATATGTACAACAAGAAAAACTTAGATAATATGTACAACAAGAAAACTTAGATAATATGTACAACAAGAAAACTTAGATAATATGTACAACAAGAAAACTTAGATAATATGTACAACAAGAAAAACTTAAGATGATATGTACAACAAGAAAAACTTAGATAATATGTACAAAGATATATTTTTCTGCACAATTTGTTACAATGCCGTAGGATAGTGGTATATACAATGTTTAGCACAAGGAAGTCCTTCCATGCCAAATTGGTTGGTGATATATACAATGTTTAGCCTTGTACTTGCATTTATTTTGGCGAGCACAACAAGGAAGTCCTTCCATGCCAACAACAGTTTATGTATGGGATGTTTCCCTGTATCCGTGCCAGTATCAAGGGAGGCGTCCTCTGATCCTACATCTGCCATCTTGATACAATCTGTGATATACTGTAGAAATAAACACATATTTAACACATACACCCACATCTTACAGTGATTAACCGAATAACTTCGACCGATTGTGTTGCATCGGACAGCACCGGCAGTTTGAACACAGGTTTCTCCGATGGTTGGGAAAAAATACCTGTTTGAATTTTACGGACTGGAAACAGCTACAGCTACCCCCTGCCCCTCTAATCCAGACTTCTTCTCGACTGGACAAAATGTCCAGATTAGAGGGGATTCCGGATTAGAGGGGATTCCAGATTAGAGGGGATTCCAGATTAGAGGGGATTCGGGATTAGAGGGGATTCTAGATTAACGGGGATTCCAGATTAGAGGGGATTCCAGATTAGAGGGGATTCCAGATTAGAGGGGATTCCAGATTAGAGGGGATTCCGGATTAGAGGGGATTCTGCCTAATCTGAGGGGATTCTGCCTAATCTGAGGGGATTCCAGATTAGAGGGGTCTTACTGTACTAACAAGACATACTTTGCGGGCAGGCACCCAGGTAGAACCCCTTCTGCAAGCCAGTTGGATAGCATCCTAACATGGAAGAATCCGACTCCCCACCGAGATTCGCACCTAGAGCGGTGATTTGAAGTCCACAACCGTCACTGCACGGCCCCTCCATCTAATCCGATACAAGTGGAAGTTGTGATAGCACATTCGCTACAGGTGTGAAAGGCCTGGAGTTAGCTACTACGATTGTACCCTTAGGCATGGCATTTAAATTCAAACATTACCTCTTCTCTCTCTCCTCCTGACGATGGATTCCATCAGGAATGAGGTCTCGAGAGTGATTGCAATCAAGGTAACATAAATCTGTTGTTTAAACTAAAGTATCAGTGATGTTACTCACAGTTGACCAATATTTGATTCTGCCCTTTTCTGCCAAGTTCTTCAAAACCTTCTTCAAATTATTGTCCAATTTTGTGCTGAAATTATTCACAAATTTTGATTAATAAACTCTAGACATTGCTATTATTTAAATATCTAATCTAACATGATATTTACCTAACTTTACAAACAACAATTTTAATGTGACAACTTTTTACGAATAAACAGCAAAATGGCAATATTAACTATTCAAGAACGCAGACTACAGGGGCTTCGTGGTCAAGATCCTTGGCGTCAAATCACTTGCCCTCACGGTTGTTATATGTTATGTTATATTTATGTTATATTTCGGGTTTTACGCCTGCATCAGCACCATTTTGGGCTATATCGCTATACTTGGGTACACCAACCTCCGTAAGAAACTGCCAACTTTTTCATATAAATGAGTCACTGCCTGAGCGGGGCTCGAACCCGTGACCATCAGTGATGATACGTTACAATGGTATACAAGTCAGCGACTATAACAACTCGACCACGGAGGCGGATGACCATCAGTGATGATAGGTTACAGTGGTATACAAGTCAGCGACCGTAACCACTCGACCACGGAGGCGGACTTCCCTCACGGTTGTACATTCAATTTCCAGTTGGTTTGCAGATGGTCAGTGGTTCAACCTGGCATGAAATACTGCTCAGTGGGCCACCCGGAGTCTTCATCCACCCATCCATAGCAATGGACCCAAGCTGTCGGTGCAACTTCAAACCCAAATACTAACAATACAGTAAATCCGTGATATTCATTTCAGCAGATTTTCAAAAACAAAGATAGAGTTGTGGGCAGTTTGTGTTATGTACATGTATATTAGGCCATCTGGTCACGGGTTCGAGCCCCGCTCAGGCCGTGTCTCATTTATATGAAAAAGTTGGCAGTTTCTTACGGAGGTTGGTGTACCCAAGTACTGGTTAACCGCTGGAGCCTGCCCAGGAAAGGTGTTGTTAGGTAAACTGCCTGCCGGCGATATAGCCCAAAATGGTGCTAATGCAAGCGTAAAACCCGAAATATAAATAAAATATATTAGGCCATCATAAATTAATTCCAAGATTCCCACCCATGTCTTTATGATGCCAACTACTTATGTTATTGAGGAAATAAAACTTTATCTATCCTAAAACTAATATATCAAAAATTAAAATGTTGCCCCCCCACCCCCCACTTTGACTAAATTTGGATTACAAAAACAAAATGGCAATTAATTCATGGATAACTGGAGTGATGGTTAGCAGACATACCTGCTTGTGGCGTATATTTCCTGTGCCAATACCTTCAGTATGTAGGACACAGTCTTCATCTGAAACATGAAATTAGTACACATATCATGAGAATAACACATCATGAGATTAACATGTCATGAGATTAACACATCATGAGAATAACACATCAGGAATGAGGTCTCGAGAGTGAGAATGATGTGCGTACATAATTAGTGATGAAATTAATGTGCATATATAATTAGTGATGAAATTAATGTGCATACATAATTAGTGATGAAATTAATGTGCATAATTAGTGATGAAATTAATGTGTGTACATAATTAGTGATGAAATGAATGTGCGTATATAATTAGTGATGAAATGAATGTGCATACATAATTAGTGATGAAATTAATGTGCATACATAATTAGTGATGAAATTAATGTGTGTACATAATTAGTGATGAAATTAATGTGCGTATATAATTAGTGATGAAATTAATGTGCGTACATAATTAGTGATGAAATTAATGTGTGTATATAATTAGTGATGAAATTATAATTAGTGATGACATTAATGTGCATATATAATTAGTGATGAAATTAATGTGCATACATAATTAGTGATGAAATTAATGTGCATATATAATTAGTGATGAAATTATAATTAGTGATGAAATTAATGTGCATACATAATTAGTGATGAAATTAATGTGCGTACATAATTGACCTTTCTGCAAACGCTACTTAGGCACGCCCCCCCATAGTTACAGGTGCTCGCTGTAACCACGCGAGACAAGCTATCTAACAAAATGGCGTCTAACGCAGACCTGCATCAAGTTAATCTAGATAAAATTCTGTCGAATTTCTCGGTTTTATTTTACCCAGATATTAATATCTTGTTGAAAGCAAGTCAACAAGTGTGTAGGTTCTTTAGTGAAGGTTATTTCTCTAATGTACAGATATATTTAACGGATGAGGACGTGTTAAGTGTTCGTGGAAAATGCTTTCGCAGTCAACGGAAGAGTGAACAACCACATCGTGTCAACTTTGACATTAAAAGAAATGAAATATGCCACCGTCTTGAGAGACTCGGCCCTATGCCTCCTAGAAGACTCGAACATTAGGCCCAAAAACTGAACACCAGTACGTTCACTGAGCTAATATGGGAATCCCACAGCTCTGCACATGCATGGGTACTATTACTACTATCTGATCCCTAGTCCACCATCCACGACAATATGTATGAACCACATGTATAATTTTAATCACCATTTTTTCGAAATATTTTATTATGCATAAATAAATTAATTTCAACTTACTTGTGTGCAAATATATATGTTTGCATAAATTTTGGGCAAATATATATGTTTGCATAAATTTTGGATGTATTCGGCTGGTCGTCCACACAGCTTAATCCACCTTAGACATTTTTCAAGATTTGTCTTAGGTTTTGGAAATGGCACAAATTAAACGTCATCTATCAATTGATCTGGATATCTACTATCACACAGACAGTAACTACATCTTTTCACCATTGTCAATGACAGACAGCATTCATTAATTTGTAATTATTTTTCAAAAAATAATTTCAGATCATGATCACTCGTTATCAGATTTGATTAAAATTTTACTAAATAACTCGTTTGTCTGACAGAACGATAAAACAATGACTCGGTGTAGTAATCGATACTATAATTGTGTGCACACATTTTATAATTGACCAATTATTAGCACAATCAGTGCTAAATTCCGATGTGCAATACTTCACACAGCCCGTAACTACATCTTTTCACCATTGTCAATGACAGACAGCATTAATTAATTTGTAATTATTTTTCAAAAAATAATTTCAGATCACGATCACTCGTTATCAGAACAGAACAGAACAGAACAGAACATCTCTTTTATTTTCACTCTATACATGCAAATATGAGGTTTTCACAATTGACAAAACATACAAACGAGGCTATTTAGACATACTGAGAAAAATACATTTTATCAAAATATATCCGAAAACAATTGAATAAAAATTAACAGTCTTAGCAAAGGAGAACGCTACATTCTAACCTTTTGGATAATACATTTTACGAACTTACATAATTTTTTGAATTCTGGCTTATTTTTAGTACACATTAGATTTTCCAGTTTAAACATGTTTGGTCTACGGTAATATATAGGCTTCAACAATCTGTTCCTTTCGTCGTTAAATTGCGGACATTCAAATAAATAATGGAATTCGTCGCCAATTTTATCCTGACAAATGTTACAAAATCTTTGATGGTAGTCGATGATTTCTAGTTCTAAATTTTATAAAATAGTACAAAAGTTGATTTCCTAACTCCGCTAAGTAGGGTTCGATACTGAATGCCTTTTTAAAAACTCATCAATTTTAGAATACCATTCATTAAGAAATAGATCTTTTAATTTTTGTTTCACAGCCAGTTTAAGCCAATTAAAATTTGTTTGTATAATGTCAAACCACACATTTACAAGGCCACATTTTATCAGAATAGTTTTAACATTGTACATCCATGGATATTTTTTTTTAAATGTGTCATCATCTAGTCCAATTGTGGAAAGTAGTGTTTGTTTATAAACAAGTGTAGATAATTTGTGGACTATTCCATCATTTGTACAGAGTTTCGACCAGAATGCTATAACTCTTGCTTCAATATCGAGTGACAAGGGCATACATCCAGTTTCTCCATAGACAAAATAGTTAGGGGTTGATCTTTTTAACATAATTTTTTTTAATTGTACTCGTTCTAATATATTTAAATTTCCAAATCCCCATATTTCTGCTCCGTATAGTAAAATTGGCTTAATTGTTTTATTAAATAACTCAATTTGTAAATCTATTGGAAGGTTAAGGCGATTTGCATTTTTGATAAGACTATACATTGCTCTGGTAGCTTGATTTGCTATATGTTTTTTTCCGTTTAAAAAGGATCCACTTCTATTAAAATATATACCAAGATATTTTGTACTCGTTTACTGCCTCTATGGGTTCATTTTTAAATGTGAAATTATAGACAGGCTGTCTTCCTTTGGAAAATACTACTATTTTTGTTTTGGAAGTATTAACTTTGAGTTTCCAGTTTTCACAGTACTGTTTGTATGTATTTATTGCTTCCTGTAGATCGTTTGCTGATTCAGCAATAATAACGGTATCATCCACATAATAAATATTTTTAAAAGACTGAAAAGTTCGTTTGTATTTCTTTCATTTTCCATTATTATTCCTTGTACATTTCTATTATGTTGAAAGAAAGATTCCAAGTCATTCAGAAATAATGAAAACATCAAAGGAGATAAGTTTTCGCCTTGACGTACGCCAATGTTACACGGGAAAAAGTTAGAAAAATTTGAATTTACTTTGACACATGACTTTATATTACTTACTATACATATTTTTAATAACCTGGAGACATTTTCCATTTATATTTGCGTTTACTAATTTTTTCCATAAACCATTTCTCCACACAGTGTCAAATGCTTGTTTTAAATCAATAAAGGAGCAAAACAACTTTTTTCTGTTCTTATTGAGATATTGGATAATGTGCTGTAAAACGAATAAATGGTCTGTTGTTGAGAATCCTTTTCTGAATCCTGCTTGTGTATTATTAAGTATATTATTTCTTTCAACATAGTCTGTTATTCTTTTATTTAAGATACAGGTAAAAACTTTTCCTAGACAGCTTAACAAGGTTATTGGTCGGTAGTTTTCGGGTTTTGTTATATCACCTTTATTTTTATTTGATCAGATTTGATTAAAATTTTACTAAATAACTCGTTTGTCTGACAGAACGATAAAACAATGACTCGGTGTAGTAATCAATACTATAATTGTGTGCACACATTTTATAATTGACCAATTATTAGCACAATCAGTGCTAAATTCCGTGATGTACCGGTAAGTTGTTGATTACTCCCAATAAACAGTGTGACACGCTTAAATTTGATTGCTGTGTTTGCGATAAAAGAATGACTATATGGGGTCAGTCGGTGTTTTTATTGATGCATTGTTTTTAAAGCAGCTGTCTGGTATTTTGTGGTTCATATACACACTTTTAGATTTGTCCAAGGATTTTGAAATGGGTTGAATTTAGTGTCGATCACCAGGATATCGACTAATTTTGTACTATAACTAACCCACACACCAAAGCTACACATTTTCAACATCATTAAAACAATTTAAAACCCATATTTTCGATCAAATTCACGTCTTTTCAAATTTGTCTACTCGTTACTAGTTTGTCTAATATGCATTGTTTGTCTAACAAGATGGCGGCGATAAACCGTTGCCGGGGGTGTGCGCGAATGGTGTGATGCGATTGGCTAACGCCAGCTGTCAATCAAAATCGGCAGAAAGGTCAATTAGTGATGAAATTAATGTGCGTACATCACTTTTAGCATGTTTAATTAATATTGTACACAACAAAATTTTGTCTTTTCATTAACAGCAATATAACCCTAACCCATACTCTGCTGGAAACGAGAATATTCGTTTTTGCAAACAACATAGAGCCAGATCAGATGGTACAGAACGTGTACAGAATATGCAACCTGATCAGGCTCTATGATGTTTGCTATTCGGATTATGGAGCTAAAACACTTGGCTGAATAGCAAACAACATAGATCCTGATCAGATAATACCCAGCGGCTGATCTGGATCTATGTTACGTGCACATTCCTTCCAATTCATTCAGCATTTTAAGGGTTAAGGTCTCATATTAAGAATATAACGTACTTCATCAGAATGTTCCGGGAGATCTTTCAGTAGAGGTCCACAAAGACTCGGCCAAAAATTGGATCTGAAATATATTACAATGAAAGAGTAAACATTCTGTGGCATTACATGGCCCTTAGCTACTGTATATATAGTATTATTGCATACGTTACTATAAATAGTAACAAATTTAATGGTAGAAAAGCAAAATATCTGGTCGACGCGGGCAATATATTTCGATTTTCGGCTCTGCCAGGCCAATATCGGATACTGGCACACGCCGAGAACGAATCACGAGCATGTGTCACAGGTAGCAACAACATTGTGTAAACATGGCCGCCGAAGCAACACTGAAGTCGTTGTCTGACATATTGTTGTCTCTTGACTGTAAAATGGCTGAGCGAAATAAGCAAATAACAGCAGAAGAAACATACGGCTATGTATGCAATAAAGAAGTTATTAAACGGCTGCGGTGGGTGGGCCATTTGTGGATATTGGCGCACCTATCCGATAATATCTCCATAGGGTGCGGTGCGCCAATATCCACAAATGGCCCACCTCCGCGGTTTAATAACCTCTAAATATTCGTTTGTGATAGATAAACGTTTATACATGTATGAGTTATTAAAGCAGCATTACCTCGTAATAAAGGATGTTTTGGGTAAAATATAAATACTATTCTGTGTGTGTTTACTAAAATCGAAATAGTCGCTCAGAAACGATAAAATTCCAATAAATATAAACCGTCGTATACGCGAATTTGTTTATCAACACACAAAATGTAAACACGCACAGCGCGCATGCGTGAAACAACAGAGGATGTAGAAAACAACGTATACATTTTGAACATGAAAGACTATCTATCTACCTTCCTCTAATGTCGAACCCCTCGCGGGGATGTAGAAATGTCCCTAAAAGACTTAGCTAACAGAGCTATGAATCAACATCTCAAGTAATTTAATTAAAAAAGACAACGTGGGACAAATGGGGACGATGCATTCCGAATGTAAACAAGTGCGGACGATGCGTTACGGTTGTAAACAAATTCGTGACCGATCGACTCGGAATGTCTTACTTTCGGTTTCGAGTTTGTTTTATCGCAAAAAAACACTGTTTACCAATTGAACATAAGCATACAAAGTATAATGTTAGAATGTGTAGCAGCATTGCTACCCATACGTAAAATTTGATTATTTTCAAATATCTTTTACTTCATACGATGTAGTGCTGCTTTAAGTCAAAGGAAAAACACGATTTATGTTAGCTAATTTCTGAGAGATTAACAGTATTTGGTAAATGATTCTATCCAATTGGTAATGACGACAGTTTCTAGTAATTGGTAAATGATGTGGTTTCTGTCAGCTTCTCATCAATGCAACCCGGGTTCGATCCTCGGATTGGGAAGTATGTGGGATGGTACGTGTTCGTTAGATAGGACAGGTGGTTTTCTCCGGGTATTCCAGTTTCCACACGAATGACAAAATTTACGCTTTCATCTGCGCCAACGAAAGTGATTAATGTAAGTTGTTAAAGCTTGTTTCGCTATCGGTGTAAAATAAATAAAGATTAAATTTTAAACTGAAAACGGACAGAAACAAAGACACATAGTAACTACTGATAGTAAAATATTAATAAACAGAATAATGTTAATTAATTAGAAAAGCTGCAAAATCTTACTTAGCCCTCAGCGCAGCCATAGCCGTCTCTCTCATGCCAACCCAGAGAGCCTGTATAAAGTTGGTGCACGCACATAGAAGGTCTGGTGGGCATTGGTACGAGCCCTGCTTGCCCACGTCCATCAGATCCAGCACGGTCTGCAGGCAGCTTGTCCTTCCTACCAACACGCCCTGAAAGTCAACATGTCCGAATAACTCACGCCCACTTCTCATCAGTGTAACCCAGGTTCTATCCCCAGCCTGCTAAGCATGTAAGATAGTATGGTTGCCCGCAAGATCGGCCACGCAGCATTTCTCCGGTAATCTGGGGTTGTTTATTTGGCAATCTGTATAACTGTGTACACATACCTTGTTTGTATCAGTTACACGAGTGGTCTGTACATTGTACAGTTCTATATAGCACTGTATAACTGTGTACAAATACCTTGTTTGTATCAGTTACACGAGTGGTCTGTACATTGAACAGTTCTATATAGCACCATATAACTGTGTACACATACCTTGTTTGTATCAGTTACACGAGTGGTCTGTACATTGAACAGTTCTATATAGCACTGTATAACTGTGTACACATACCTTGTTTGTATCAGTTAGGACAGTGATCTGTACATGGAACAGTTCTATATAGCACTGTATAACTGTGTACACATACCTTGTTTGTATCAGTTACATGAGTGGTCTGTACATTGAACAGTTCTATATAGCACTGTATAACTGTGTACACATACCTTGTTTGTATCAGTTACAAGAGTGGTCTGTACATTCAGGAACAGTTCTATATAGCACTGTATAACTGTGTACACATACCTTGTTTGTATCAGTTAGGACAGTGGTCTGTACATTGAACAGTTCTATATAGCACTGTATAACTGTGTACACATACCTTGTTTGTATCAGTTAGGACAGTGGTCTGTACATTGAACAGTTCTATATAGCACTGTATAACTGTGTACACATACCTTGTTTGTATCAGTTAGGACAGTGGTCTGTACATGGAACAGTTCTATACAGCACTGTATAACTGTGTACACATACCTTGTTTGTATCAGTTAGGACAGTGGTCTGTACATTGAACAGTTCTATATAGCACTGTATAACTGTGTACACATACCTTGTTTGTATCAGTTAGGACAGTGGTCTGTACATTGAACAGTTCTATATAGCACTGTATAACTGTGTACACATACCTTGTTTGTATCAATTAGGACAGTGGTCTGTACATTGAACAGTTCTATATAGCACTGTATAACTGTGTACACATACCTTGTTTGTATCAGTTAGGACAGTGGTCTGTACATGGAACAGTTCTATACAACACTGTATAACTGTGTACACATACCTTGTTTGTATCAGTTAGGACAGTGGTCTGTACATGGAACAGTTCTATATAGCACTGTATAACTGTGTACACATACCTTGTTTGTATCAGTTACAAGAGTGGTCTGTACATTCAGGAACAGTTCTATAAGCCCTGGTTGTGTTTCCACACATACCGACAGCAACTCCAGTATACCCGTCTTCAAACCAAGATCCTGAAATACAAACAAAAACATTTCTATTATTTGGAAAATGGTTGCTACCGTTACAAAGATACTAACAAGAGATGTCAGAATACACTGGAACTCACCGCTGGAAATGGATGCAATCAAATAGATGTGATTCATGTATACACATTAGTTTCAACAAAATATGTCAAGCTGCACAAAAATGAAAAGTCTACATCCGACGTCGGGGGAGGGGAGTGGGGGTAGGGGTCTTGTGGCGGGATAGGAATCGCAATAGTTCCCCGACTTTCATCATGGCAAGCTTAAAGTGGATGCAATCTTTTCTCAAAAATGGGAATTGATTATGGTAAATCTGGCTCTTTGGAAAACCAGAAATACAGCCAAACATGTATTAAGAGACCATCAAAAGGAAAGGGCTAAAAGCAGTCTCTAAACAGAAATGGTCTCGTAACCCTTTGACTGCTGAGTAAATAAAATTATATTTGCAAACAACATAGATCCAGATCAGACATCTGATTAGGATCAATGTTGTTTGCTATTCAGTCAATTGTTTTAGATCCACAATCCGAATAGCAAACAGCATAGAGCCTGATCAGAAGGCACGTATTTTAACAGTAGGAACCATGAGGGCTGTAACAATTCAAGCTATACAGGGTTTCTGCTGTCGATCGCTAATGGCGCCCATATACTGGCGATAAATGTTGTGACTTGACGAAAATATTTTGCACAACTTTGGGGGGGGGGGGGGGGGGACACATGTTTGGTCATATAACATGGGTTCAAATATTTATCTGTGAACAATATGGCTCTTAGTTGGCTCCAACCTTTTCAAACTGGCTCCAGTGTTTTTCAATTGGCGACAGAAGTGGCGCAGATAAATGTTCAGACAGAGGGAACCCTGCTATACACAATGCATCACTTTACATTCTGTACGATCCCATGTCGTCAATATCAATTCTTATTGAAACAAATTTATTCTAGCATGATTGCGAAACAAGTTCCTACATCATTAGATTAATCACTCTCGAGACCTCATTCCTGATGGAATCCACACCGAAGAGGGTGATAGAAAAGGCATGTCGATTTACGTGTCTTGCCTAGGGACACAACCATCTTGTTTTGTGGAAGTCGTGATAGCACAGTGGATGCGCGTTCGCTTCAGGTGCGAAAGGTCCGGAGTTCGAACCCCGCTGGAGCCGTTACGATTGTGCCCATAGGCAAGGCATTTAAATTCCACATTGCTTCTTCTCTCTCCCTCGTGGCAATGGATTCCATCAGGAATGAGGTCTCGAGAGTGATTAATATAAGTTGCCAGAACTTGTTTCGCAATCGAGCTAACAGAAAATTGTATAAACTAAGACTTGAAAATTGTTAGCACCTCTGTTGCCGAGTGTAATCTCATTAGATATGTGTCTCTGATTGCCTCCCCTTGACCACCCAGACACGCCAGTATGGACATCGGCAGCACTACTGCTATTCTACGCAGAAACAACGTGGCCAATTTTGGCAGTAGAGGGTTAGCTCTGTGGTATATATACTCTGCAATGGAAGAACATAACATGATCAGTGGTCAAGTGGTTAACACACTGGACTTGTAATCCAGGGGTCGCAGGTTCGATCCCCCGCTATACTAAAATGACTCAATTTCTATTTTGCGTCCATACATTATTGTTTCCATCTACTAAATTCCAAAATTTCTGTTTATATTAATAATGTTTTTTCCCGTTTATACATATCAACATAGAGTCAAATTGACAGTACTGAGATGATATCGCACCTTTTGTTTAATAAAGTTTGATTATTGGGAAGGGCCGTTTTCTAATGTTGGTTATAACTTGTGGCCCGACCCTTTTGCAATGTTACACAAATGTATGTATACATCTTATACATTGTTAATTTCTATTCTGTATCATGCATGTATGTCAACTGTACTGTTTAATATGCATATTTTGAATGAACATTTTCAATTAAGACATTGCAATTCAGTTACTTCAGATATGACATTGAGAAATGTTTCAAATATGGATCTCTATATTCCAAGACCTACCGGTAGATGTGAAATGTATAAGAAATCATTAGAATACTCTGGTCCAAAGTTATGGAATTGTCTACCATTTGAAATTAAGACGTCCAGATCTTTAAATATATTCAAGACAAAATGTAAAGTATGGATACAACGTTTTAATTGGTAGACACTAGACAGTTATATATATATATATAATGATTGTAAATCAATATGGTTATGTCGTTTTGTATTTCTATCAAAGTACCTGATTTACTGATGTTGTTACATTGTACAACATTATGCATGTATATTGTACGGCGTAACTATGTTATAATTATTGTGTATGTACATTTATTCTATAGTGTTAACAAATTGAAGAGGGCCCTAAGGAGGATTAGTTCAAAACTAATTAGGTCACCCTCTATAAATAAAGAAATCTATCTATATGCAATAAAATATGGTTAAATCAAATACTAAAATGACTCGTAAAATAAATATTTCGGATGAGACTTTACACCAAGGTCTCGTGTCGGTTTTTTACACCGTGCAGGTAAAAGAACCAGAGGACACTCTGGAATGGATATCTCTCTGTATCATTGCCCTATCCTCCAAAAATCTAAAATGACTAATCTCTTCAGGAGGCATGTCTCATATGGGAACACGTAGACATTAAACGAATAAACGAAAAATACACACATTGCATGATTGATTGCAAACAAAATGCCAACAGCTAAAACTATAAAAATAACATAGTGGGTCTCTGGATAGAACCACTGACATTATGTTATATTTTGGGTTTTACGCCTGCATCAGCACCATTTCGGGCTATATCGTCGGGGGGAGAGGGTATACCTAATAACACCATTACCAGTACTTGGGTGCACCAACCTCCGTAAGAAACTGCCAACTTTTTCATATAAATGAGACATGGCCTGAGCGGGGCTCGAACTCGTGACCATCAGTGATGATAGAGAAACCACTGACAAGGTGAGAGGGCATTATTCTAAATGGGATATAACTGTATAACTGAGTCAACAACACATGGTTTATGCTCCGGACAAGCTGGTACCTAACTGCCACAATATGCTGATTCTGGTACCAGACAGGTCATGTGACCTCAGCAGCAGAGTTCATGATTATAAACCAGATATTTAACAGGCTGGTACCTACCTGCTATAACTGCCACAATATGCTGATTCTGGTACCAGACAGGTCATGTGACCTCAGCAGCAGAGTTCATGATTATAAACCAGATATTTAACAGGCTGGTACCTACCTGCTATAACTGCCACAATATGCTGATTCTGGTACCAGACAGGTCATGTGACCTCAGCAGCAGAGTTCATGATTATAAACCAGATATTTAACAGGCTGGTACCTACCTGCTATAACTGCCACAATATGCTGATTCTGGTACCGCAGGCTGCGAGGACAGTGCCACTTCAATCGGAGATAGCTGGTCATGTGACCTCAACAGCAGCAGACGGTTCATGACAGAGAAAGCGACCTGAATGAGCTGTACCAAATCTTCGCCAGATCCCTCCGACTGACTGTAAGTACGACAGTAATAATATAAACGACAAACTAAATGGCAGAAGTGATACTGGTAAGAAGACATCTAAAATACTTAACGACTTGATAGATTCTGAAGAAATTATAGATATATGGTGGTTAAAACACCCAGATAAGAAAATGTACACTTGGCACTCTAACACGAATCCACCGATATTCTGTAGACTCGATTATTTTTTTATATCTCTTAATCTTGTTACAACTGTAACAGACTGTAATATTCGACCTGGCTTTAAATCTGATCATTCGATTGTTGTATTAAACATTCAAATAAATAAAACTATTAGAGGCCCTGGATCTTTTAAAATTAATAACTCTTATTTACTAGACGAAGCTTATCAAGTCATGATTAGCGCCAAAATCGCAGAACTTGCAACAATAAACATCGAAGCTAATCCTAATACATTATGGGAGGTAATTAAACGCGGCATAAGAGACGAAACAATAAAATATTCAGTTCGTAAAAAGAGAGAAAGTCAAATATATGAAACAGAAATACACCATAATATTGACAACATTCAGAGTGAAATAACATGTAACCCAAATGATGAAAATTTATTTAAGAGACTGAAAGATGAAAAAACTAAGCTAGAAAACCATATCGATGAAACAATTAAAGGCATATTACTGAGATCAAAAGCGGAATGGGTTGAAGGAGCGGCAAGAAATTCTAAATATTTTGCAAATAAAAAAACGTGCAGAGCAAAAAACTATACAACAACTTTGTACACACCAAAACACTATAGAAATACAACCAACAAAAATACTTGACCATATAAAATCATTTTATGAAGAGTTGTACAAACAAGACACCTTTAGAGACAACACATTTTTTAAAAACCCACATAAAACATTGACAGATGAACAACGTAATATAGGACAACGATTTTTAACTGAATATGAATGCGCCATTTCTCTTAAAGATATGAAAAACAATAAGAGTCCAGGGTCAGATAGCTTATCAACAGAATTCTATAAAATTTTCTGGTCAGAAATAAAAGTGTTCTTAATCAGATCATTAAATTATTCTTTAGAAAAAAACGAGTTGTCTGAATTACAAAAACAAAGTATTATTACAATGTTACCAAAGAAGGACAAAGACCTCCTATCAATCAATAACTGGAGACCAATATCACTCCTTAATGTAGATTACAAAATAGCAACAAAGGCAATTGCAAATAGAATTAAACCATTTTTAGATACTATTATAAGTACTGACCAAACCAGTTTCATAAAAGGACGATACATTGGTGAAAATGTTAGAACAATTCAAGAGGTTATTAATTATGTAAATGAAAACAACGACCCAGGCTTGATATTCTTTTCAGATTTTAATAAAGCATTCGACAGTATCGACCACCGTTATATGTACATTTCGGTTTCACTACAAATGTGACTGATTGGATAAAATTATTTTACAAAGATGCCAAATCTTGTATAACCAATAATGGACATATGTCAGACTTTTTCAAATAAAAAAGGGTGTACGCCAAGGATGCCCACTGTCGCCTTATATTTTCATTATATGTATTGAATTACTATCTATTGAAGTCAACAATAACACGGATATATCTGGAATAAAAGCGCACGGAATAGACATAAAACAAACACTTTTTGCTGACGATGCTAGTTTCCTCTTAGATGGTTCAGAAAAATCCTTTACTACATTAATCAATACACTTGACGACTTTGGAATTATATCAGGTTTAACGTTGAACAAATGCACCGTTCTCAGAGTAGGTTTGATGAGACATAGTGAAAGAATATACTGTAAAAAGAAGAAATTTAAATGGACGTCAGAGCAAGCAACTACTTTGGGAATAACATTCAGTAATAATGTCAATACTATGCAATATCTTAACATAACAAATAAAATGCTATCGTTCGAACATTGTTTGAACAAATGGAACAAATGGAACCTGTCTTTAATAGGAAAAATAACAGTATTAAAAACATTTGCTTTCCCAAAACTTATATATCCCCTAACAGTTTTAAGTAATCCAAATGACCATACACTAAAAGAATTAAAAAATGTCATGTATAAATTTCTGTGGAATAATAAACCTGATAAAATAGCTAGAAAACAAATTATCCAAGACTATGAAGAGGGGGGGTTAAAAATGTTGGATATAGAAAACTTCGTTACATCACTAAAGGCTAGTTGGATAAAACGAATAATATTTCAAAAAGAATCAAAATGGGTACAAATGTATGAAATTATGCTGGAGAAATATGGTAATGACTTCGTTTTTAAAAGTAATGTTAGTTCAACTCACAGGGATTCGGCACGATTGGGGGTACTAGTATATATATTTAAGTACAGGGATTCTACTCTGTGGGATGTCAGATTTCGCATCGATCAGTAAAATGGCCCTATCTGAGACAATTTTGTACAAAGCTGTCCAAATATAACGCCTATCCCGAGTCTTTATATTGTTCTTCAAATAAAACATAACTTTAAGCTGCATGCATGTATACTTTGCAAACAATTGCCACAAACATTGGCCATAGCAGGTCACATTTCCGTACTAGGACACGGGTTCTGTCAGCAAAAAAAAAAAATCTTCGACGGGAGAGTTTTAACTGTGAATAACATTATCAATAAAATGTGTTTCCACTAACGTGTAGGTTTATTCGGCAAAAATGTACGTCAAAAAGAGATTTCGTAGCATTTTCAATTTGTTTTGAAAAATTCTAAAGCGGCCCAATTCACGTTGAAACGAGCGTTCTGATTGGATTATTAGAATGTAACAAGATGTTTTTTTATATATGAAGAATAATCATAATCCAATCAGAACGCTCGTTTCAACGCTCGTTTTGACGCGAATTGCACCGCTTTAGAATTTTTCAAAACAAATTGAAAATGCTACGAAATCTCTTTTTGACGTACATTTTTGCCGAATAAACCTATAAGACGGGTTGATAAAATCAGGAGTTGAAGAAATTTTTCAATAATTGATACATATGTAAATTAATCCTCGGCATAATTATACAAGGACAACCTTTCTTACAGACACAGCCAATCAGATCGATCATTAAACGGTTAGCCCGCATAAGATCACCTTAGACACGACCAATTTGCATATTGTCCCATGCATGCCACATTTATAATTGAGTAGTGGCATGGGACAATACACAGGTGTTGTTAGGTAAACTGCCCGTCGCTCAAATGGGAATCCGGTCGCGACAGTAAATAAACATAATTAAAAAAACAAAAACAATTAGAAATGTCACACAAACTTGTGAAATTATCAACAAAATATGATGTTTTGTCCAGTTAGGCCGGGATAATTGATATGATTACTTTTGGTTACTGCGTCGGGTAGTTTTTTTTGAAAGTGACACATATATTCAAAGTGAGTTTTAAAACAAATATTGCAAACTGACGTCGGCGAATTGAAATATTTTATAGTTATGGTAGGGTTATCAAAGCGAGGGAAAATATATTTTCAACCTGTATTCCGTATAGGTTTGGTACATAATTCAGAAAAAATTAAAATTTACTTGGCCTGCACATGTCAAAATGTCATTAGTTCCCACAGTATCAGAGCTGTCGGCACAGATCAAAGACATATGTAAGTTACACCAAAGATAATTAGTTCCCTTGCTTCCATTTTTATGACGCTTCCATTTTTATGACGCATTGCCCGTTGGTGAATGACTTTGAAGTTTTTCCCTGCTTCAGCCCATGTCCATATATGGAAATCGATGCAAGGTTGAACTGCTCTCCAGGTACTCACACTACACACGTGTTGGTTCGTTGCTATGGATACGCTATACTAGTGGATAATAGGGACTGTTTCAAGAGGTATGAAAAAAGGGGGGCGTTTAAAGGAGTCCCAGATATACTTTGCATATAATTTGTTTAAACGGGGGTATATAGTAATTATTGAAATAAGAATTGTCCAGGGCTAGAATCTTTCGCAGTTTTTAATTTACCAAGGTGTTCATTTAATACCCAAAGTCGGTGAAAAAATGTATAAAAAGGGATCAAATTGGTCAAAACAAATTATATACACATATACAAATTTTGTATTTGGTGCACCCGGCGATTATAAACGGTTCGGTAATTATTGTGATTTGCACGAAAAGTTATGAAGGCGTTGACGGAGATTAATTTGTCTCAGTTTAATGTTGCCAAACAATAAACCCAGATAAACACTTCTGTATGACTGACTTTTTGAAAACTGTGACCAACTGGTGTCATTGCTAACTTTTCCACATATTTCGAATTAATTTACTATACACTTTAGTGTTTTGTTCATTTAATGAAAATAATATTAATATTGCATGAATATATGAATTAACAAATATGTATATATTTAATGTCAGTTATTATTACATTTAATACCCGTCAAAAAGTCGGTGAAAAAAGTATAAAAATGGATCAAATTGGCCAAATATAATATAGCTGGCTGACATTTAGAAAATGCCAAACCAACTGATAATGACTGAAAACTTTTAGGTCATGTTTTGTGACCCGCTTATAAGACGGGACCCTGACTTTGAGCCTTAAATCAGTGGGAAATATCCCCGTCTTATAGGCGAGTATGGACGGTAATAGAATTAAACCATTAATTGAATTGTTCAAGAAAGATGATTGGATTAGTTTCTGAAATTCGCGAGAACATCTATTAATAGAATTAAACCATTAGTTGAATTGTTCCAAGATAGAAGATGATTGGATTAGTTTCTGAAATTCGAGAGAATATCTATTAATAGAATTAAACCATTAATTGAATTGTTCAGGATAGATGATGATTGGATTATAGTTTCTGAAATTCGAGAGAATATCTATTAATAGAAATAGGCAATGTTCATAGTAGGTAACACAATTTGACAGCAGGATGAATGTACCTCGACTGTTGTGCCAGCAGAGTTTCTAGAGGTCCTACTCCTGTGGCTATAATCTCCAACAACGATTTGCCCGCCTCCGTGAAGAGTATACTATATACACACAGCGTCTGTATGTCTGGCCTGAAATATACAAGATACAACGAGCACTAGTCATCAAAAAATCCGAGGTAAGAACCACCGACCTTCTCAACATTAATCAGTGTTACATGACTTTTTAAAGATGAAACTGTGTGTAGAGAAGTAGTCCTCGGATGTGTATGCAAAGATTCAAAGCAATAACTTAAAGACGGTTTTGGAAAAATGATAATGCACGAGTTTCTTTTACGCATAAATCATTTCTAAAATCACGACTATTTTCGCAAAACTTCAACTTGAAGGTCATTCATGAAGGGGGGGGGGGGGGACTTGCTAGGGGGCAGGGAACAACTCCTAGAAACAGTAATCAAATTATCAAAGCATTCTATGATATTTTTTGAAGTTATATGCAGATATGTAATTGTTGACGGTGCCGTCGTCATCACCACCAGAAAGGCGACTGCTTAGTCTCACTTTCCACTACAGTCAGGGTTCCCGCTGTCGGTCGCCAATGGCGCCAGAATTGGCGAAAATATTTGGCGCAACTATATGGCTCTTAGTTGGCGCCAAGTTTTTTAAATGAGCTACGATAGCCGTCACAAATACTTGATGCGATAGCCGTCACAAATACTTGATACGATAGCCGTCACAATTACTTGATACGAGAGCCGTCACAAATACTTGATACGAGAGCCGTCACAAATACTTGATACGAGAGCCGTCACAAATACTTGATACGAGAGCCGCCGCAAATACTTGATACGAGAGCCGCCGCAAATACTTGATACGGGAGCCGCACCAAATACTTGATACAAGAGCCGCCACAAATACTTGATACGAGAGCCGCCACAAATATTTGATACGAGAGCCGCCACAAATACTTGATACGATAGCCGTCACAAATGCTTGATACGAGAGCCACCGCAAATACTTGATACGAGAGCCGCCGCAAATACTTGATACGAGAGCCGTCACAAATACTTGATACGAGAGCTGCCGCAAATACTTGATACGAGAGCCGCCGCAAATACTTGATACGAGAGCCGCCGCAAATACTTGATACGAGAGCTGTCACAAATACTTGATACGAGAGCCGTCACAAATACTTGATACGATAGCCGTCACAAATACTTGATACGAGAGCCGTCACAAATACTTGATACGAGAGCCGCCACAAATACTTGATACGAGAGCCGTCACAAATACTTGATACGAGAGCCGCCCCATTACGGTTAACTCCTTTAATGCTAGCGGTGAAAATAAGTCAAATATATCTTGAATTTCAGTAACAACACAATTCTAAAGAAATATTTCCAGAATTTTCAATTACAAAAATGAAAAAACATTAATGAATTGTCCTCTGCTAATCTGGTATTTGAACTATTTATAGCCTATATTTTACCCAGCATGCAATGAGTTAATACTCTTGTGTTAACACTCACCTTCCAGAAGTTTTCTTCTCCTTTGCTAATCTCAAGTTGAGTATCTTATGAGCTATGGTTAAACACTTGTGACCTGAAAACATTACATGTAACAATATCTGACCTGAAAACATTACATGTAACAATATCTGACCTGAATACATTACATGTAACAATATCTGACCTGAAAACATTACATGTAACAATATCTGACCTGAAAATATTACGTGTAACAATATCTGACCTGAAAATATTGCATGTAACAATATCTGACCTGAAAATATTACGTGTAACAATATCTGACCTGAAAATATTGCATGTAACAATATCTGACCTGAAAACATTGCATGTAACAATATCTGACCTGAAAACATTACGTGTAACAATATCTGACCTGAAAATATTACGTGTAACAATATCTGACCTGAAAACATTACATGTAACAATATCTGACCTGAAAATATTACATGTAACAATATCTGACCTGAAAATATTATATGTAACAATATCTGACCTGAAAACATTACATGTAACAATATCTGACCTGAAAATATTATATGTAACAATATCTGACCTGAAAATATTACGTGTAACAATATCTGACCTGAAAATATTGCATGTAACAATATCTGACCTGAAAATATTACGTGTAACAATATCTGACCTGAAAATATTACGTGTAACAATATCTGACCTGAAAACATTACGTGTAACAATATCTGACCTGAAAATATTGCATGTAACAATATCTGACCTGAAAATATTACATGTAACAACAATATCTGACCTGAAAACATTACATGTAACAATATCTGACCTGAAAACATTACATGTAACAATATCTGACCTGAAAACATTACATGTAACAATATCTGACCTGAAAACATTGCATGTAACAATATCTGACCTGAAAATATTACATGAAACAATATCTGACCTGAAAACATTACATGTAACAATATCTGACCTGAAAATATTACATGTAACAACAATATCTGACCTGAAAACATTACATGTAACAATATCTGACCTGAAAATATTACATGTAACAACAATATCTGACCTGAAAACATTACATGTAACAATATCTGACCTGAAAACATTACATGTAACAATATCTGACCTGAAAACATTACATGTAACAATATCTGACCTGAAAACATTACATGTAACAATATCTGACCTGAAAACATTGCATGTAACAATATCTGACCTGAAAATATTACATGTAACAACAATATCTGACCTGAAAACATTACATGTAACAATATCTGACCTGAAAACATTACATGTAACAATATCTGACCTGAAAACATTACATGTAACAATATGTGACCTGAAAACATTACATGTAACAATATCTGACCTGAAAACATTGCATGTAACAATATCTGACCTGAAAATATTACATGAAACAATATCTGACCTGAAAACATTACATGTAACAATATCTGACCTGAAAATATTACATGTAACAACAATATCTGACCTGAAAACATTACATGTAACAATATCTGACCTGAAAATATTACATGTAACAACAATATCTGACCTGAAAACATTACATGTAACAATATCTGACCTGAAAACATTACATGTAACAATATGTGACCTGAAAACATTACATGTAACAATATGTGACCTGAAAACATTACATGTAACAATATCTGACCTGAAAACATTGCATGTAACAATATCTGACCTGAAAACATTACGTGTAACAATATCTGACCTGAAAATATTGCATGAAACAACAATATCTGACCTGAAAACATTACATGTAACAATATCTGACCTGAAAACATTGCATGTAACAATATCTGACCTGAAAATATTACATGAAACAATATGACCTGAAAACATTGACCTGAAAATATTACATGTAACAAAATATCTGACTTGAAAATATTACATTGTACAATAAAACAATTATATACAGTCTACATCCGAAATGTGGAATGCCGTCAGACCGAACAAAATACTTCGACATAACCGAAGTTTGACATAACCGAAGTTTGACATAACCGATATTGCCCATAGTTCTCAAGATGTTGTTTCTCAAGTCACATACCTTGTCAGTCTACATTTGTCCCAGTTAAATGTAAAATGATAGTATCTTAAAAGGGACTTTGACCAGAGTTCCAGATAACAGGAGAATTTGACATAACCGACTTCGATGGGACGTTGACCAGAGTTCCAGATAACAGGAGAATTTGACATAACCGACTTCGATGGGACTTTGACCAGAGTTCCAGATAACAGGAGAATTTGACATAACCGACTTCGATATAACGGATGTAGACTGTATCTTCAGTGGACAATATCTCAGGAGACATATTTGATAATAAACTTTGGAGTCATTAAATATTGCTTTTTCATTGCACTTATAAATGAATAGTTTTACGACGAATACAAATACATAGCATTTATATAGCGTAAAAATTAAATATTATGCTATTGCGCTTCACAATTACAGATGCAATTTTAAACATTTACACATGACAATAATATATGGAAATATAAATAAAAATGTATACATATATAGATATAACTAGGATTCTAGTAATTGGATAAGAACATATTTTATCATAATATCTACACCATTACAGTATATAAGTGAGTGATTGGATTAGCGGGGAAAGTGGCAATATGAACCATAGACCCAAACACCACCGTAAGAATGACAACCGTGATGTGGCCAGTACAGTGAATGGGCCGGTACAGTGATCCACCCATCACCACATGACAGAGCTCAAACCCAAGAGAATGCCCATACAACACTTCACTCGTCAATCCAATACTTATAAACTCGATCTTTGATCTTATTCAACACAATTATAGTATTTAAACAGTTTTATATCATCACAGATGTTATTTTTGTACAAAGAGCACAAAACTTATCGTTCATAAAATTGCCTAAACAGATGGGTTTTCAGTTTTGATTAGAAACGAACAATGAAATACACACATTTGGTTATTATTGGCTATGAACAAGTATTCTTGTATCGTTTAAGTTGTGTTTTTACGTCTGATAGGCGGCTATGTTTTCACCCTGGTTTGTTTGTCTATCGGTTTGCAGGATTACACACAAACAATGTACAGATGGGTGTTTGTTAGTGGTTTGTTTGTCTATCGGTTTGCAGGATTACACACAAACAATGTACAGATGGATGTTTGTTAGTGGTTTGTTTGTCTACCGGTCTGCAGGATTACACAAACAATGTACAGATGGATGTTTGTTAGTGGTTTGTTTGTCTACCGGTCTGCAGGATTACACAAACAATGTACAGATGGATGTCCGTTAGTGGTTTGTTTGTCTATCGGTTTGCAGGATTACACACAAACAATGTACAGATGGATGTTCGCTAGTGGTAGTTTTGCCGAGGACCAATGCATTAACCCGTAACCTGCTAATCACAACTAACTATTGCAATCAGCATAGAGCCAGATCAAATGACACAGAACGTGCACAGAATGTGCCATCTGATAGTGGCAGCACTATGCAGTGGCTGATCAGGCTCTATATTGTTTGGTATTGTGATAGTGGCGCAAAAACATAGATCCTGATCAGACGCAGCACTACGCAGTGGCTGATCAGGATCTATGCTGTTTGGTATTCGGATAGTGCAGCGAAAACATAGATCCTAATCAGACGCAGCACTACGCAGTGGCTGATTAAGATCTATGTTGTTTGCACCTTCCTTCAATTTATTCGGCATTTTAAGGGTGAACTTTTGGTGATGTCCTTTTTTTCCAGTTGTGATTATAAAGCAGTTTACTTGCATACGCAGGTCAAAACCGAGGTCCACATGTAGTGCATTTTATTATACCTATAAGTTCTTTTCTAGTCAAGTTACAATAACGCCATTTCTGGAATGCTGGGAAGATTTCTCTCAGTATGTACATGACGGACGGTTGCAGCTGATTCACATCGCCAGACGCATGTAACGGCTGAAATATACAGTCACATATTTATTTTAGCACGATTGCGAAACAAGTTCTTACAACTTATATTAATCACTCTCGAGACCTCAGGCAATGTGGAACTTAAATACCTTTCCTAAGGGCATAATTGTAATGGCTACAGTGGCTCGAACCACAGGCCTTTCGCACCTGAAGCGAACGCTGCGCTATCACGACTTCCACTTGTCGCTGTTGCGAAGGGGTTCTGTGATCGAGTGGTTACATTCATTAACTTCAAAACACTCTTCTCTCACAGCTGAATGCTATACCCCACCCAGGGTGTTAAATTCTCTCAATGGAGTGAACTATCCTGCTAGTTTGTGGCAGATCAGTGGTTCTACGTGGGTACAAGCCCAGTATATGTCAACATGCTCAGAGGGGAACCTGGGATGTTCTTGACCAATGAAAGTTGGACAATGTGATCTGTATAGTTCCATGAGGTATTTATACAATTACAAAATGTACAAATGACTGAAAATTAACATTAATTGAAGAGTGTCATAGCAGGCAAACAAGAGAAGATGTTACAAGTGTAACGTCCATAACGCAGTCAACCAGAGATAAGTGTAACCTCCATAACACAGTGAACCAGAGGTAAATGTAACGTCCATAACACAGTCAACCAGAGGTAAATGTAACCTCCATAACACAGTCAACCAGAGATAAGTGTAACCTCCATAACACAGTCAACCAGAGGTAAATGTAACCTCCATAACACAGTCAACCAGAGGTAAATGTAACGTCCATAACACAGTCAACCAGAGGTAAGTGTAACGTCCAAAATACAGTCAATAAGAGATAAATGTAACATCCATAACACAGTGAACCAGAGGTAAGTGTAACCTCCATTGATTAACGCAGTCAACCAGAGATAAGTGTACCCTCCATAACACAGTGAACAAGAGGTAAATGTAACGTCCATAACGCAGTCAACCAGAGGTAAGTGTACCCTCCATAACACAGTGAACAAGAGGTAAATGTAACGTCCATAACGCAGTCAACCAGAGGTAAGTGTACTCTCCATAACACAGTGAACAAGAGGTAAATGTAACCTCCATAACACAGTCAACCAGAGGTAAGTGTAACCTCCATAACACAGTCACCCAGAGGTAAGTGTAACCTCCATAACACAGTCAACAAGAGGTAAATGTAACCTCCATAACACAGTCAACCAGAGGTAAATGTACCCTCCATAACACAGTCAACCAGAGGTAAGTGTAACCTCCATAACACAGTCAACCAGAGATAAGTGTAACATCCATAACACAGTCAACCAGAGGTAAATGTAACCTCCATAACACAGTCAACAAGAGGTAAATGTAACCTCCATAACACAGTCAACCAGAGATAAGTGTAACCTCCATAACACAGTCAACCAGATATAAGTGTAACCTCCATAACACAGTCAACCAGAGGTAAGTGTAACATCCATAACACAGTCAACAAGAGATAATTGTAACATCCATAACACAGTCAACTAGAGGTAAATGTAACCTCCATAACACAGTCAAAAAAATACTAAATTCTGATATTTCGAACAATTAAAAATGATCAAATTTTGGATGAGAAATTGGCATTTAATTTCAAATGGCAGGATCAATGTTAGTATTGCATGATCAACTACAATAAATGTCAGAAACTTTGGTGACAACACTCACAATGATCAGTTCCGATATGAGGTCTAAGAATGCTACTGTCAGCTGGTACTGTCCTTGCGCAACCTCAAAGCCTGCCAACAGCGCACCGTACAGTCCAGGGCTCAAACCCTGACCACTGAAAAAAACCAATGAACAAATGCGTATGAATCCCCAACAGCAAAATGCGGTAGTACATACAATCCAAGGCTCAAACCCAGACCACCTCGGGTTCAAACCCCAAATACCCAAAAACAAATGGTTATGAACGTGCCAAGCAGTGCACCAGGCTCTGTCTGAATGTTCGTCTGCGCCACTTCTGTCGCCAATTGAAACAACTTGGAGCCAACTAAGATCCATTTAATTCACAAATAAATATTTGAAGCCATTTGACAAACCATGTGCAAAACAATTTTTTTTAAACAAAAACAGTTGCGCCAAATATTTTTGCCAATTCACATAATTTAGCGCAAATATTTATTTGTTGTTGCAATTGGCGCCTTTGGCAACTGACAGGAGGAACCCTGGACTGCACACAGTACAAGCTCCGGCTATTGAGAAATCATGAACAAGTACTTATGAAACACTGCCAGAGAATCCAACTGGTGGCTTCAAATTGTTGCAGAAGCTCTACAGATTGACTTGCAGAAGGGTGGTGGTTCTACCCAGGAGCATGCCCGTGTCTGAAACACTGCCCGCAGGGGTACGTGCTGTATATTAACCATCTGAAACACTGCCCACAGGGGTACGTGCTGTATATTAACCATCTGAAACACTGCCAGCAGGGGTACGTGCTGTATATTAACCATCTGAAACACTGCCCGCAGGGGTACGTGCTGTATATTAACCATCTGACCCGAGCTGACTAGACTCATTTTCATCGAATTTCGTCCAAACATACCTCAACAGTTCAGCCATGTTGTCGATGTTTTCTGTCAGGAAAGGTAGAAGACCAGTCTGTTTGATGTCGTGCAATGCCTGCTTCGGGTGCAGTTTGGCCACACAGGTTACACAGTCTACACAAGCACCCAACAGTTGGATGGGTGGCGGCTTGAATGATGAAAACCTAAACACGTACAAACACAACTAATACTTTTACTGATGTAGTGCTTCCCCTACAGGGTGCCAGCTCTGCCCCTTTTTGGGGCCACCCATAATTGTCTAAATTCCACGATGAACTGTAAGTGTAAAAATAACAATTGTTTACATATTTGTGAAGTGCCTGTGTTGATTACCGTAATCCCCTGTATATAAGTCGCAACAGAGTATAAGACGCAGCTAAACAAACAGAGAGATTCTAGAGAAAAATGGTTTTTTCCATACCGTATATAAAACGCAGCTGAGCTTAGTGCAAAGAAAATTACAAAAAACGGGACATTACCGGTATGTTTGTGATTCGTAAGCATTACAAAAACGTGATACTGACTTTTGGGGTATAAGACCACTAAATAAGCATATTTAACATAGATAAACATACAACATAATTAGGTGTGACAGTAGGTTATGACTTTTCTCAAGATGTCAACACATACTCAAACGTCTCATTCTCAGCACCTTCTTAAGGTTCTCATAACACACTGGACTGGTAATCCAGTGATCGCAGGTTCGATCCCCCGTCTGACCCTAATAAAATTAACAGTCTTTCAGATGGGACGTTAAACCAAGGTCTCGTGTCGGTGCTTTACACCGTGCATGTAAAAGAACCAGAGGAGACTTTGGAATGGTTCTCTGTCTGTATCATTGCACTATCCTCCAAAAATCTAAAATGACTAATCTCTTCAGGAGGTGTCGCTCATATGGGCAACCGGTAGCGACGATAAATAAACGTAAAACATGCACACAGCACTTTTGCAGCACATCATAGTCGGTAAGTGGTATTTGCAAAAGGTGTTTATTTTCAATTTATTTTAGCTCGATTGCGAAACAAGTTCTTACAACTTATATTAATCACTCTCTCAAACTCATTCCTGATGGAATCGCCACGAGGTAGACAGAAGAGACAATGTGGAATTTAAGTGCCTTGCCTAAGGACACAATTGTAATGGCTACAGCTGGGCTCGAACGAACTCCGGGCATTTTGCACATGAAGTGAACGCGCTATAACAACTCCCACATTTTCAATAATTGTCTTTTGATAAAAAATTGTTTTTGATGGCTTTTATTTTCAATCTTATTCACCATTTTTTATTATCATAAATTAAATGAATTTTTAACTTGAATGATTTTCAAATGTATGTAGATGTACATCCCTACATCAATTCTACACCAATCTCATCCTGATCTCAATGAAATCTATGGTAAGTATATATACAGAAAATGCTCCTCTTTTGGACAATTCTGATCACAGATCAATACTTGGCATGGAGAAAAATGCTCCTCTTTTGGACAATTCTGATCACAGATCAATACTTGGCATGGAGAAAAATGCTCCTCTTTTGGACAATTCTGATCACAGATCAATACTTGGCATGGAAACAAATGCTCCTCTTTTGGACAATTCTGATCACAGATCAATACTTGGCATGGAGAACAATGCTCCTGCTCATCTTGTAATATAACATAGCTTAAATATGTTCTTCTTTTTCTCAGACCATTAACTCTTTCAACCCCAAGTAACTGACATGGACTGGTGCATGCTATTTTTAGACCAATAAATTAATAAGAAAATTACCTTTGGACCAGTTCATTTATCAAAATGGGTAATTTTATCTAAAAATAGTAATAATTATTACTGGCAAAAAAGTGCAGATCCTGATGAGACGGCTCATTATGAGCCGGCTCATCTGGATCTACACTTTTCATAAGCCTACTTAGAGGCCTGTGGGGTTGAAAGGGTTAATTAACCCTGTGAGGAAGTTGCTGATCAGTTCCTCCCATATTGACATTTGGGGAGATATTCTCATTGAACCATGTTTTACTTGTCACACTTGTGTGTTCCTTTTCATTCTCACTAATTCAGTACTTGGGTGCACCAACCTCCATAAGAAACTGCCAAATTTTTTATATAAATGAGACACGGCCTGAGTGGGGCTCGAACCAGTGACCATCAGTGATGATAGGTTACAGTGGTATACAAGTCAGCGACCTTAACCACTCGACCACGGAGGCGGATTTGTTCAAGTCTAATAATACATTTTCAAGGTGTACTAATTAACATGCGATACTTAACAATTAACATGTGATACTTATTTATTTAATTAATGCATTATAAACTTTGTATGTATTAACATGTATTATGTACAAGTCGGTGTTAAAAGCTCTTTTGAGCTTATGTTATGTTGTTATATTGCCCGACTTTGTAAATAAAATTTACTTGACTTGAATACAGAATCAGCTACAGGTTGCCCCTACCTCTGTATAAGTATGTACAATAGTGCCACAATGTCTGTCAGACCGTCTGTTGCTGTAGGCTGTGATTTACATATCGCCCTAATAAACCGTGTAACATCCCGGACTCTCAGGATCTGTGCCGGAGATACCATACCTTGCAATAAATAAACATAAATTAGGCTGTCCGACTTGCTTTCGTTGCACATATTGTATGTAGATTCTGTGTCATAATAGAGCAAAATAAAATATGATTAATCTAATTAGCGCAGTGGTTAGCGCGTTTGCTTCTCACCAATACAACCCGGGTTCGAACCTCGGACAGGGAAGTATGTGTGAGATGTTATAGTGGTCGCCAGATCGGACAGGTGGGATTTCTCCGGGTAATCGCTCCGGTTTCCTCCTACACGAATGACCACATATACGCTTTCATCCGCGTCAACGAGAGTGATTAATGTTATGTTATATTATTGTTATATTTCGGGTTTTACACCTGCATCAGCACCATTTCGGGCTATATCGCCGGTGGGCAGTTTACTTAACAACACCTTTCCTGGGCAGGCTCCAGCGGTTAACCAGTACTTGGGTGCACCAACCTCCGTAAGAAACTGCCAACTTTTTCATATAAAAGTCAGCGACTGTAACCACTCGACCACGGAGGCGGACTGAGAGTGATTAATATAAGTTGTTAATAATACACCATAATCCATATACATGTTTATTAATTGTAATTTGTTTGTTTGTTTTTGGGGATTAAAGTCTCATAAATTTCATAAGGTGACTCTCCAACTACAGTTGGTGGAGAACGATCCTGTAGGTCCTTCCGAGCGATATTTCAAGCACTAGCCATTTACCTACCCCTCTAGCAACTTACCCATACCTCTAGCCATTTGCCTACCCCTCTAGCAACTTACCCATACCTCTAGCCATTTACCTGCCAAACTAGAACATTACAAATCCTGCTAGCCACTTCCACTTACCTGCCAGTCGAGCAACTGACATCATACTCTAGCAACATTCATGCCACTTCTGCAACTTACCCACTCCTCTAGCCACATACCAACTCTCAACATTCTCTCTGCTAGCAACTTACCCACTCCTCTAGCCACATACCAACTCCTCTAGCCACATACCAACTCTCAACATTCTCTCTGCTAGCAACTTACCCACTCATCTAGCCACATACCAACTCCTCTAGCCACATAACCAACTCTCAACATTCTCTCTGCTAGCAACTTACCCACTCCTCTAGCACCATACCAATTCTCAACATTCTCTCCACTAGCAACTTACCCACTCCTCTAGCCACATATGGTACCAACTCTCAACATTCTCTCTGCTAGCAACAACCCACTCCTCTAGCAACTTACCCACTCCTCTAGCAACTTACCCACTCCTCTAGCCACATACCAACTCTCAACATTCTCTCCACTAGCAACTTATCCACTCCTCTAGCCAATACCAACTCTCAACATTCCTCCACTAGCAACTAACCCACTCCTCTAGCCAATACCAACTCTCAACATTCTCTCTGCTAGCAACTTACCCACTCCTCTAGCCACATACCCACTCTCAACATTCTCTCCACTAGCACTTACCCACTCCTCTAGCAACTTACCCACTCCTCTAGCCAATACCAACTCTCAACATTCTCTCCACTAGCAACTTACCCACTCCTCTAGCAACTTACCCACTCCTCTAGCAACTTACCCACTCCACTAGCAACTTACCCACTCCACTAGCAACTTACCCACTCCTCTAGCCAATACCAACTCTCAACATTCTCTCTGCTAGCAACTTACCCACTCCTCTAGCCATACCAACTCTCAACATTCTCTCCACTAGCAACTTACCCACTCCTCTAGCCACATACCAACTCTCAACATTCTCTCCACTAGCAACTTACCCACTCCTCTAGCCACATACCAACTCTCAACATTCTCTCCACTAGCAACTTACCCACTCCTCTAGCCAATACCAACTCTCAACATTCTCTCTGCTAGCAACTTACCCACTCCTCTAGCCAATACCAACTCTCAACATTCTCTCCACTAGCAACTTACCCACTCCTCTAGCCAATACCAACTCCTCTAGCAACATACCCACTCCTCTAGTCACATACCAACTCTCAACATTCTCTCCACTAGCAACTTAGCTGACCATCTAGCAACTTACTTACCCTTTTAGACACTTACCAACCCCTTTAGAAACTTACCAACCCCTTTAGAAACTTACGTACCGCTTTAGAAACTTACCAACCCCTTTAGAAACTTACCAACCTCTTTAGAAACGTACCTACCCCTTTAGAAACTTACCAACCCCTTTAGAAACTTACGTACCTCTTTAGAAACTTACCAACCCCTTTAGAAACTTACCAACCCCTTTAGAAACTTACCAACCTCTTTAGAAACTTACCAACCCCTTTAGAAACTTACTAACCCCTTTAGAAACTTAGCTGCCCCTATAGAAACTTGCATGCCCCTTTAGAAACTTACATGTCCATCTAGCATCTTACCCGCCCCTCGACTGGCAACCTATTTGTCACTCTCGCTACTTACCCGCTCCTCTAGCAACTTGATGCAAGAGCTCTTGTATTTCACTCTTCAACAACTGCCAGCCGTCGTATGCCACTTCCCACTGTATTATGGGTACCTCGAGGTCAGATACTGGTTTCCGGCTCGTAGTAGAAATTAGCTGTCCAAACACACCAGCCGAGATACAGAAATCCCCTGAAATAAGCATGGTCACAGAAACAAGAACATATGGTAACCCAGGGACAGCAGGTTCGATCCCCCGTCTGACCCTAATAAAATTAACAGTCTTTCAGATGGGACGTTAAACCGAGGTCTCGTGTCGGTGCTTTACACCGTGCACGCAAAAGAACCAGAGGAAACTCTGGAATGGGTCTCTGTCTGTATCATTGCACTATCCTTCAAAAATCTAAAATGACTAATCTCTTCAGGAGGCGTCGCTCATATGGGCAACCGGTAGCGACGATAAATAAACATAAAACACACAAGAAAATAAATAATTTGCTATTGTATAGGTGTTTGAATGTTTGTGATACCTCCTCAAACCCTGATCAAACGTGTGACAAATTCCACCGCTGGTTGAATTATTATTAGGGATGGCAACGAATAGCGAGTTTCCTATTCGAATATTCGGTCGGGAAGGTATTCGAATATTCGATATAATTCTATCAAAACGGAAAGGTATTCGAATATTCGATATAATTCTATCAAAATGGGACGGTATTCGAATATTCGATATAATTCTAGCAAAATGGGAAGGTATTCGAATATTCGATATAATTCTATCAAAAACTTAAAATTACAATATAATAAAAATCATACTTACGGAGGAAGGAAGTAGTCAGAGGAAGGCAGCAGCCAAAGGAAGGAAGTCAATAGAGGACGTACGATGCTGGAGGAAGAAATCTGTCAGAGGAAGGAATACATTGGAGGAAGGAAGCCGTCCAAGCCATGACAATTTCGCAGTTTCTCCAAAAACATTTCAACAAAAACAATATTTACCTGCACTATACGGCGATTTATCTCTTGCTAATTGCCACACTACGGAGTCCCTTGTTGGCTTAATGTCCTGAGAACTGTTGCGGTCCAGGTATTCTGTGTATCTGGGTATCTCTGACCAAAGCTCCAATACCTAACATAGTATATGGTGACACTGTGACAAAAGGGTCAAATAACGGAACCCCCATGGTGTAAAGGAGTGGAGCCCCCGTGGTGTAAAGGAGTGGAGCTCAGTGGTGTAATGGAGTGGAGCCCCCATGGTGTATTGGAGTGGAGCCCCATTGGTGTAATGGAGTGGAGCCCCTGTGGTGTAATGGAGTGGAGCCCCCGTGGTGTAATGGAGTGGAGCCCCATTGGTGTAATGGAGTGGAGCCCCCGTGGTGTAATGGAGTGGAGCCCCATTGGTGTAATGGAGTGGAGCCCCCGTGGTGTAATGGAGTGGAGCCCCCGTGGTGTAATGGAGTGGAGCCCCCGTGGTGTAATGGAGTGGCCCCCATGGTGTAATGGAGTGGAGCCCCCATGGTGTAATGGAGTGGAGCCCCTGTGGAGTAATGGAGTGGAGCCCCCGTGGTGTAATGGAGTGGAGCCCCATTGGTGTAATGGAGTGGAGCCCCATTGGTGTAATGGAGTGGAGCCCCTGTGGTGTAATGGAGTGGAGCTCCCGTGGTGTAACGGAGTGGAGCCCCAGTGGTGTAATGGAGTGGAGCCCCAGTGGTGTAATGGAGTGGAGCCCCAGTGGTGTAAAGGAGTGGAGCCCCAGTGGTGTAATGGAGTGGAGCCCCAGTGGTGTAATGGAGTGGAGCCCCAGTGGTGTAAAGGAGTGGAGCCCCTGTGGTGTAATGGAGTGGAGCCCCTGTGGTGTAAAGGAGTGGAGCCCCCGTGGTGTAATGGAGTGGAGCCCCCGTGGTGTAATGGAGTGGAGCCCCATGGTGTAATGGAGTGGAGCCCCGTGGTGTAAAGGAGTGGAGCCCCATGGTGTAAAGGAGTGGAGCCCCGTGGTGTAAAGGAGTGGAGCCCCGTGGTGTAAAGGAGTGGAGCCCCTGTGGTGTAAAGGAGTGGAGCCCCGTGGTGTAAAGGAGTGGAGCCCCTGTGGTGTAAAGGAGTGGAGTTCCCGTGCAGGGTTTCCTCTGAGTCAATTTTAGTTTGCGCCACCAAATTCGCCAATCAGAAAAAGTTTGCGCCAATGGCTCCAATGTTGGAGCCAGCAGTCTATAGTGTTATTCAATCGGACATCTGGTATGTGCTGATGTTAAACAAGTTGTAGTTGTAGTTGTATACATACACGTATGAATAAATAAATACTGTGTAACTTACTACCTACCAATCATAAAAAATCAGGTTTGGGAAATTGGAAAGTGCACTAAGACTAACCATGTATTTTCTTGCACCCACTACGTTCTAAATTCGCGTTTTGATACAGTTTTACGTTTGTAGGGACTATTAGTCATATCACTAAACTGAAGGTGTTTCAGTACTTTCATGGTTGGAAATTGTCTGGGCCGAATCATATTCTGGGGTTTCAGGATTTGCAGAATTATTCTGCTTGGAAACTAAACCTATTTCAATAACGGGCATTTCCGTAAAATCTTTATCTCAACCAGCCAATCAGAATATAGTATCAACCACGCATAACGCGCCTTCATCACTTGCTCCGCCCAGGGTTATGTTCAAAACGCGTGGTTGATGTCATTATTCAGTTGGGTGGTTGAGAAAAAAGGCTTACCGGGCATTTCCCGACATGACGTACTTACTTATCTGTATCTGTCTCGTCAATGAACAAGTACTTGGTAACCTTGTACATTTTATCCCTGCAGAAAGGTCCATATAATCTGCTGTCAAAATAGTGTTGCGTCACAGAAAACGTATTCAATGATTCAAGAGGTTTTGGAGCGGACACTAACATATGATGGACACAACACATAAACATGACACTAGGTCACAACTTGTATAAACACGACGACACACACAAACACAACATACTAGCTTCCATGATAGTGCAGTGGTAACATGTTCAGGTACGAAAGGCCCGGAGTTCGATCCCCGCTGGAGCCTGTTACGATTGTGCCCTTCGGCAAGGCATTTAAAGTCCACGTTGCCTCTTCTCTCTCGCTTGTGGCGATGGATTCCGTCAAGAATGATGAGGTCTCAAGAGTGATTAATATAAGTTGCAAGAACTTGTTTTGCAATTGAGCTAAAATAAATGTGTATAAACTAAGGCAACTCTTGAGGATGGGGACTTTTTTTAGGCCTTTTTACGCATAAATAATACTAGCTAGTGTGTGTTAACCCTTTCCCTAATAGAAGCACCTCTTGACGCCATTACCAATACGACATACATTGACAATGTAATAGCCATACCAATGTTCATAATAAATGCTGGAATCTCATGTAGTCCCAGTAATATCTATGGAGGTGGGATAGATATGGCGACTACTTATCCACTGCATGATAGCTAAATGGCTGTCGTTTGTATGGAGATATAATAGTATATTAACCTAAATCTCTATGAAGGAAAGGGTTAAATGGCTGTCGTTTGTATGGAGATATAATAGTATATTAACCTAAATCTCTATGAAGGAAAGGGTTAAATGGCTGTAGTTTGTATGGAGATATCATAGTATATTAACCTAAATCTCTATGGAGGAAAGGGTTAAATGACTGTCATTTGTATGGAGATATAATAGTATATTAACCTAAATCTCTATGAAGGAAAGGGTTAAATGGCTGTCGTTTGTATGGAGATATAATAGTATATTAACCTAAATCTCTATGAAGGAAAGGGTTAAATGGCTGTCGTTTGTATGGAGATATAATAGTATATTAACCTAAATCTCTATGAAGGAAAGGGTTAAATGGCTGTAGTTTGTATGGAGATATAATAGTATATTAACCTAAATCTCTATGAAGGAAAGGGTTAAATGGCTGTCGTTTGTATGGAGATATAATAGTATATTAACCTAAATCTCTATGAAGGAAAGGGTTAAATGGCTGTCGTTTGTATGGAGATATAATAGTATATTAACCTAAATCTCTATGAAGGAAAGGGTTAAATGGCTGTCGTTTGTATGGAGATATAATAGTATATTAACCTAAATCTCTATGAAGGAAAGGGTTAAATGGCTGTCGTTTGTATGGAGATATAATAGTATATTAACCTAAATCTCTATGAAGGAAAGGGTTAAATGACTGTCGTTTGTATGGAGATATAATAGTATATTAACCTAAATCTCTATGAAGGAAAGGGTTAAATGGCTGTCGTTTGTATGTAGATATAACAGTATATTAACCTAAATCTCTATGAAGGAAAGGGTTAAATGACTGTCGTTTGTATGTAGATATAATAGTATATTAACCTAAATCTCTATGGAGGAAAGGGTTAAATGACTGTCGTTTGTATGCAGATATTATAGTATATTAACCTAACTGTCTTTGTATGGATATAATAGTATATTAACCTAAATCTCTATGAAGGAAAGGGTTAAATGACTGTCGTTTGTATGCAGATAATATATTAACCTAAATCTCTATGGAGGAAAGGGTTAAATGACTGTCATTTGTATGCCGATATAACAATATATTAACCTAAATCTCTATGGAGGAAAGGGTTAAATGACTGTCATTTGTATGCCGATATAACAATATATTAACCTAAATCTCTATGAAGGAAAGGGTTAAATGACTGTCATTTGTATGCCGATATAACAATATATTAACCTAAATCTCTATGGAGGAAAGGGTTAAATGACTGTCATTTGTATGCCGATATAACAATATATTAACCTAAATCTCTATGAAGGAAAGGGTTAAATGACTGTCATTTGTATGCCGATATAACAATATATTAACCTAAATCTCTATGGAGGAAAGGGTTAAATGACTGTCATTTGTATGCAGATATAACAATATAACCTAAATCTCTATGAAGGAAAGGGTTAAATGGCTGTCGTTTGTATGGAGATATAACAGTATATTAACCTAAATCTCTATGAAGGAAAGGGTTAAATGACTGTCGTTTGTATGGATATAATAGTATATTAACCTAAATCTCTATGAAGGAAAGGGTTAAATGGCTGTCGTTTGTATGCAGATATAATAGTATATTAACCTAAATCTCTATGAAGGAAAGGGTTAAATGACTGTCGTTTGTATGCAGATATTATAGTATATTAACCTAAATCTCTATGAAGGAAAGGGTTAAATGGCTGTCGTTTGTATGCAGATATAATAGTATATTAACCTAAATCTCTATGAAGGAAAGGGTTAAATGGCTGTCGTTTGTATGCAGATATAATAGTATATTAACCTAAATCTCTATGAAGGAAAGGGTTAAATGACTGTCGTTTGTATGGAGATATAATAGTATATTAACCTAAATCTCTATGAGGAAAGGGTTAAATGGCTGTCGTTTGTATGGAGATATAATAGTATATTAACCTAAATCTCTATGAAGGAAAGGGTTAAATGGCTGTCGTTTGTATGGAGATATAATAGTATATTAACCTAAATCTCTATGAAGGAAAGGGTTAAATGGCTGTCGTTTGTATGGAGATATAACAGTATATTAACCTAAATCTCTATGAAGGAAAGGGTTAAATGACTGTCGTTTGTATGCAGATATAATAGTATATTAACCTAAATCTCTATGAAGGAAAGGGTTAAATGGCTGTCGTTTGTATGCCGATATTATAGTATATTAACCTAAATCTCTATGAAGGAAAGGGTTAAATGACTGTCATTTGTATGCCGATATAACAATATATTAACCTAAATCTCTATGGAGGAAAGGGTTAAATGACTGTCATTTGTATGCCGATATAACAATATATTAACCTAAATCTCTATGGAGGAAAGGGTTAAATGACTGTCGTTTGTATGGAGATATAATAGTATATTAACCTAAATCTCTATGAAGGAAAGGGTTAAATGACTGTGTTTGTATGGAGATATAATAGTATATTAACCAAATCTCTATGAGGAAAGGGTTAAATGCTGTCGTTGTATGGATATAATAGTAATTAACCTAAATCTCTATGAAGGAAAGGTTAAATGCTTTTTGTATGAGATAATATATAACCTAATCTCGAAGGGTTAAATGCTGTCTTGTATGATATAAATATATTAACGGGTAAATGCTGTCATTTGTATGCCGATATAACAATATATTAACCTAAATCTCTATGAAGGAAAGGGTTAAATGACTGTCATTTGTATGCCGATAAATATATTAACCTAAATCTCTATGGAGGAAAGGGTTAAATGACTGTCATTTGTATGCCGATATAACAATATATTAACCTAAATCTCTATGAAGGAAAGGGTTAAATGACTGTCATTTGTATGCCGATATAACAATATATTAACCTAAATCTCTATGGAGGAAAGGGTTAAATGACTGTCATTTGTATGCCGATATAACAATATATTAACCTAAATCTCTATGAAGGAAAGGGTTAAATGACTGTCATTTGTATGCCGATATAACAATATATTAACCTAAATCTCTATGGAGGAAAGGGTTAAATGACTGTCGTTTGTATGGAGATATAATAGTATATTAACCTAAATCTCTATGAAGGAAAGGGTTAAATGGCTGTTGTTTGTATGTAGATATAACAGTATATTAACCTAAATCTCTATGAAGGAAAGGGTTAAATGACTGTCGTTTGTATGCAGATATTATAGTATATTAACCTAAATCTCTATGAAGGAAAGGGTTAAATGACTGTCATTTGTATGGAGATATAATAGTATATTAACCTAAATCTCTATGAAGGAAAGGGTTAAATGGCTGTTGTTTGTATGCAGATATAACAGTATATTAACCTAAATCTCTATGGAGGAAAGGGTTAAATGACTGTCGTTTGTATGGAGATATAATAGTATATTAACCTAAATCTCTATGAAGGAAAGGGTTAAATGGCTGTTGTTTGTATGTAGATATAACAGTATATTAACCTAAATCTCTATGAAGGAAAGGGTTAAATGGCTGTTGTTTGTATGTAGATATAACAGTATATTAACCTAAATCTCTATGAAGGAAAGGGTTAAATGACTGTCGTTTGTATGCAGATATTACAGTATATTAACCTAAATCTCTATGAAGGAAAGGGTTAAATGACTGTCGTTTGTATGCAGATATTATAGTATATTAACCTAAATCTCTATGAAGGAAAGGGTTAAATGGCTGTCGTTTGTATGCCGATATCATAGTATATTAACCTAAATCTCTATGAAGGAAAGGGTTAAATGACTGTCATTTGTATGCCGATATAACAATATATTAACCTAAATCTCTATGGAGGAAAGGGTTAAATGACTGTCATTTGTATGCCGATATAACAATATATTAACCTAAATCTCTATGGAGGAAAGGGTTAAATGACTGTCGTTTGTATGGAGATATAATAGTATATTAACCTAAATCTCTATGAAGGAAAGGGTTAAATGACTGTCGTTTGTATGCAGATATTATAGTATATTAACCTAAATCTCTATGAAGGAAAGGGTTAAATGGCTGTTGTTTGTATGCAGATATAACAGTATATTAACCTAAATCTCTATGAAGGAAAGGGTTAAATGACTGTCGTTTGTATGCAGATATTATAGTATATTAACCTAAATCTCTATGAAGGAAAGGGTTAAATGGCTGTCGTTTGTATGCCGATATCATAGTATATTAACCTAAATCTCTATGAAGGAAAGGGTTAAATGACTGTCATTTGTATGCCGATATAACAATATATTAACCTAAATCTCTATGGAGGAAAGGGTTAAATGACTGTCATTTGTATGCCGATATCATAGTATATTAACCTAAATCTCTATGAAGGAAAGGGTTAAATGACTGTCATTTGTATGCCGATATAACAATATATTAACCTAAATCTCTATGGAGGAAAGGGTTAAATGACTGTCGTTTGTATGGAGATATAATAGTATATTAACCTAAATCTCTATGAAGGAAAGGGTTAAATGGCTGTTGTTTGTATGTAGATATTATAGTATATTAACCTAAATCTCTATGAAGGAAAGGGTTAAATGGCTGTTGTTTGTATGCAGATATAATAGTATATTAACCTAAATCTCTATGAAGGAAAAGGTTAAATGGCTGTTGTTTGTATGCAGATATTATAGTATATTAACCTAAATCTCTATGGAGGAAAGGGTTAAATAAAACATTATTGCATACCTTTGAGGCACTGTCACCGTTTGCCGCAGCCAGTGCCGTACTCAGCTTCACGAGTGTTGAGAAATCGAGCGGGAAGTTGAACAGTGCCGTCTGAAACATGCTCCCTATGCCTTGTTCCATTCCCTGAAACATTCAATGCTACATACATACTGTCCTCATCTGCAGACCAAATCACTCTAACCAGTTTCTGTATTCTTTATATTTTCAAACCTGTATTTCTATAATAACGGTCTACAGCGGCATAACTTGTGGAAGTCGTGATAGCGCAGTGGATGCGCGTTCACTTCAGGTGCGAAAGGCTGGAATTCGAGCCTTTGCTGGAGCCGTTACGATTGTACCCTAAGGCACGGCATTTAAATTCCACGTTGCGTCTTCTCTCTCCCTCATGGCGATGGATTACATCAGGAATGAGATCACGACAGCGATTAATATAAGTTGTAAGAACTTGTTTCGCAATCAAGCTGAAATGAATTTGTATAAATCAACCTGTACTAAAAATGTTTTTTATTATTATACAAGATTCACACGTATTACGCATGCATGTTTACATTAATTTGTTTATTTTTTGGCATAATTTCTTAAACACTCAAATATAAAATTACATTCTATACAAGTTTCTCTGTTTCACGATGTTATGTTGCTTTTAGCTAGGTGGAGACCTGGGTGAAATATTCTCCCATAGCTGCATCACTTTCTCTCAATTTCAACTGAGGGAGTACGTAACTTCTCCCTAACATACTGGAAACATCTCCCTATATTGAACAGCTAGCATAAACCCCAGAAATCTGAATCACCTCAAAAACATCTCTGATACCTAGTGGTTATGGCGTCTGCTTGAATCTCGTCTAGGGTTCATTTTGATTTGGCCAGTTAGTGAACCGCCCCCATTTTAAATAATGTTTTCTGATTATCAGCCTGGCGTACAAGGAAAGGATTCGGGATTATCAGCCTGGCGTACAAGGATAGGATTCGGGATTATCAGCCTGGCGTACAAGGATAGGATTCAGGATTATCAGCCTGGCGTACAAGGATAGGATTCGGGATTATCAGCCTGGCATACAAGGATAGGATTCGGGATTATCAGCCTGGCGTACAAGGATTCGGGATTATCAGCCTGGCGTACAAGGAAAGGATTCGGGATTACCAGCCTGGCGTACAATGATATGATTCGGGATTATCAGCCTGGCGTACAAGGATAGGATTCGGGATTATCAGCCTGGCGTACAAGGATAGGATTCGGGATTATCAGCCTGGCGTACAAGGATAGGATTCGGGATTATCAGCCTGGCGTACAAGGATAGGATTCGGGATTATCAGCCTGGCGTACAAGGATAGGATTCGGGATTATCAGCTTGGCGTACAAGGATAGGATTCGGGATTATCAGCCTGGCGTACAAGGATAGGATTCGGGATTATCAGCCTGGCGTACAAGGATAGGATTCGGGATTATCCGCCTGGCCTACAAGGATAGGATTCGGGATTATCAGCCTGGTGTACAAGGAATGGATTCGGGATTATCAGCCTGGCATACAAGGATAGGATTCGGGATTATCAGCCTGGCGTACAAGGAAAAGATTCGGGATTATCAGCCTGGCATACAAGGATAGGATTCGGGATTATCAGCCTGGCATACAAGGATAGGATTCGGGATTATCAGTCTGGCGTACAAGGATAGGATTCGGGATTATCAGCCTGGCGTACAAGGATAGGATTCGGGATTATCAGCCTGGCGTACAAGGATAGGATTCGGGATTATCAGCCTGGCGTACAAGGAAAGGATTCGGGATTATCAGCCTGGCGTACAAGGATAGGATTCGGGATTATCAGCCTGGCGTACAAGGATAGGATTCGGGATTATCAGCCTGGCGTACAAGGATTCGGGATTATCAGCTGGCGTACAAGGATAGGATTCGGGATTATCAGCCTGGCGTACAAGGATAGGATTCGGGATTATCAGCCTGGCGTACAAGGATAGGATTTGGGATTATCAGCCTGGCGTACAAGGATATGATTCGGGATTATCAGCCTGGCGTACAAGGATATGATTCGGGATTATCAGCCTGGCGTACAAGGATATGATTCGGGATTATCAGCCTGGCGTACAAGGATAGGATTCGGGATTATCAGCTTGGCGTACAAGGATAGGATTCGGGATTATCAGCCTGGCGTACAAGGATAGGATTCGGGATTATCAGCCTGGCGTACAAGGATAGGATTCGGGATTATCCGCCTGGCCTACAAGGATAGGATTCGGGATTATCAGCCTGGTGTACAAGGAATGGATTCGGGATTATCAGCCTGGCATACAAGGATAGGATTCGGGATTATCAGTCTGGCGTACAAGGATAGGATTCGGGATTATCAGCCTGGCGTACAAGGATAGGATTCGGGATTATCAGCCTGGCGTACAATGATAGGATTCGGGATTATCAGCCTGGCGTATAAGGATTCGGGATTATCAGCTTGGCATACAAGGATAGGATTCGGGATTATCAGCCTGGCGTACAAGGATAGGATTTGGGATTATCAGCCTGGCGTATAAGTGTAGGCTTCGGGATTATCAGCCTGGCATTCAAGGATAGGATTCGGGATTATCAGCCTGGCGTACAAGGAAAGGATTCGGGATTATCAGCCTGGCATACAAGGATAGGATTCGGGATTATCAGCCTGGCCTACAAGGATAGGATTCGGGATTATCAGCCTGGCGTACAAGGAAAGGATTCGGGATTATCGGCCTGGCGTACAAGGATAGGATTATCAGCCTGGCATACAAGGACAGGATTCAGGAAGTACTGATGTTCATAAATCAGATATGGCTGGCCCTTTAATAGGGGTGACATAACCAAACACTGTAATACAGACAGATCTGTAGTCCAGTGATAACACGCTGGACTGGTAATCCAGGGATTGCAGGTTCGATCCCCCGTCTGACCCTAATAAAGTTAACAGTCTTTCAGATGGGACGTTAAACCGAGGTCTCGTGTCGGTGCTTACACCGTGCACGTAAAAGAACAAGAGGAGACTCTGGAATGGGTCTCTGTCTGTATCATTGCACTATCCTCCAACAATCTAAAATGACTAATCTCTTCAGGAGGCGTCGCTCATATGGGCAACCTGTAGCGACGATAAATAAACGTAAAACACAAGTGGACTAGATGAATGTTGCTTTATGGACGAAAATTTGGACAATAATTAAACAGGTACAAAGCAATAGCAACAACAATGTAACGGGCAAATCCAAGTGCTATGATATTAACACAGACGTTTGGGGTCTGCATAATGGTTTCCGGTTCAAAAAAAAAAATACGATTTTGTTTGTTTTTGTTTTTAAGAACATTTAGGCAATTCCAAGCAAGTTTTAAAATGACACCTCGTCACTATCAATGCCGATGATTCTTAAAAGCAAAACAAACATTAAACAAAAACATGTTTTATGGTTTTTTGGTTTTGAACTCGAAACCATTAGTCCAGACCCCAAGTGTCTGTGAGGAGGCGTCGCTGTACTCTTGTTTTTTGCTACCTTGTTCCAGACATTCCCAGCAATAAACTCTCTATTCAACAGCTTGCAAGTTAGTTCATACAGCACCTGAAGATAACAAGAAATAGGTCAACATTTAAGATTCTCTCTCTGCGTGGCGTCCGTGGTCCGGTGGTAGAGCGTCGGATTTGGAATCGAACGGTCCTGGGTTCGATACTCGGCAGGCCACGTATGTAGTGTCATTGCTTAGTACTGGTTAACCACTTAGGTCGGCTAAGCCTGCACAGGAAAAAATGTCTAGGTCCCTGCAAGGGGTTTGACATTAATGGAACATACATACAGAAATCAAGACTATTTTGGCTAACAGTTTAAACTCAGTCATTATTGGGGGTGGGGACTTACTGTGGGTGAAGAGAATTAGTATGTGGGTGTCTGCAAAAGCTCAAAGCAATAACTTTTCACGATTTTTGAGAAATCATGGTTGAGGTATTTTTTTACGCATAAATCACTTTTGAAATCTGGCTATTTCAAAGTTCAAGGCAACTCAGTGGACGTCGTGATGGCGCGTTCGCTTCAGGTACGAAAGGCCCGGAGTTTGAGCTCTGCTGGAGCCATTATGATTGTGCCCTTAGGCGAGGCATTTAAATTCCATAGGCCTCTTCTCTCTGCCTCGTTGCGATGGATTCCATCAGTAATGAGTTCTGAACAGTGATTAATATAAGTTGTTTCGAAATTGAGCTGAAATAAATGTGTATAAAGAAGCAACTCTTGAGGATGGGGACTTTTTTACGCATAAATAATTTTTGGGAAAAAAATTGAGGGCTTTTACGCATAACTACTTTCTGTTTGAGGGCTTTTTACACATAAATAATGTCTGGAAAAAAGATTTGAGGGCTTTTTACGCATAAATAATTTCTGAAATTTGGGAGAGGGGGAGGGCTTGTTAGGGACTCCTAGAAACAGTATGCAAGTTATCAAAGCAATATATTTGATGGCTTTTAGTTATATGCAATCGCTGGACATGCGACTGCTTAATCGAGACAAAAAATCTCTATTTTATCCAGCGTTCTTTGTTAACGTTTGTAAAGCCTGTACACATCTATGTGTTGCATTATGGTATATCACTCTATCAGTGCTATTACGCGAAAAATACAAACCTGCATTTCAGCATTACTCCGGGTCAGCGTGCTCTCATCGAAGGCCGTCAGTGCCGCCAGCAGCACCGTATAGACAACGCAGTGAGACAGGGACGCTGTCATCTAAAAACATATAAATCTATATATACATATATGGTATATATCCTACATGAGTAGTAATATACCGTAATCAGGCCTCATCCTATTTCGTTTGCATCAAATGAAGTCTATCAAAATGTTTAGTTCTCTGTTTCTGTAATATGTTGTTTACAAATGGTGTTTTGATGAAAGGGGAGGTAACTGTTATATGACTTTATCAAATGTTCTTTAACAATAAGAAGTTTTTTTATAATGAGACAACATTCTATTTTTCTATTACCTCCCTGATTTATTCCAAAATGTGAATAGGTCCTTTTAGTTAGAATCCTTTGTTTTTACTGTTGTTCCCTTACCAGATGTTGCGGTATGATAATTATGGAGGAAGACACCAGATGCCTCTCTGAGCGGTACTTAGGCTCGTCTCCGAAAAAATACAAGGCTTGGCAGAGCCTTGCCGTGTATATTTTCTCCAACTCGCCTAATAAATTAAAATTTATAAGACCAGTGATCATTCCAGGATGAGAATCTAAGGGGCCCATGGCCCCAAGAGGCAAATTTTGAAAAAATAGGGGCCATGACCAAAAAATATACTGGGACCAGAATTCAAATGCGAAACCAACTAAATTTATCTAGCCAACCAGTTTGGAATGCACACTCTTCTGGCTGGTTCTTTTCAGGCTTTGTGTTATCTTTGGACTCCTTCTGGGTCCATTCATGCTCAGTGGATTGTATGGACTGGGTCCGATCAGACTCCGTGCAAACATTTTTAGACATGGTCCGTTCAGACACGGTGCTAGACTCTTTAGATTGGGTCCGATCATGCACCGTGCAATCATTATTCGAACAGGTCCGTTCAGACTTGGTGCTAGATTCATTCGGGTGTTGGGTGGGAAAGGACTCAACAGACAGTGACTCGGTAACGGGTGACTCAGTCACTGATTGTATATTCGTGCTGGGTCCAGCATCAGCTTCGGATTGGGCCGATTCGGCAGATAATTTAACTTTTTTACTGAAAGTCGAGAATGTTTCGCTTTTTACGCTTCGGTAGTTCGGCCATTGTTCTACTTTGCTAATTTTCGTAACCAATAGTACCCGCCAATGAGAATAGATAAGAGGTAAGGTTCCCGATCCAACTCTATATTGAGCAGTGAACCACGCGAAATACCGGATACCACACTAGACAGGTGCCCGCCTACATGGCGCGCTCGATTTATTTCGTAAAATCTTTATCTCAACCAGCCGATCAGAATATAGTATCAACCACGCATAACGCGCCTTCATCACTTGCTCCGACCAGGGTTAAGGGTTAGGATCAAAACGCGTGGTTGATGTCATTATTCAGTTGGGTGGTTGAGAAAAAAGGCTTACCGATTTATTTCTGCAGTTTTACTTTCGGGAAGTGTAGAAAAATACGGATTTCGTTGCGCCGAATCGGCCGATTTAAGAAATTCGCAAGGGCGCGTCCTAGAATGAACACTGTAAGACAGTAACCCAATAGTCTCTATTTGTTTGCAAAGTATTGCTTCTTGATGAAAATCGACAGTCTTTGACAATCTTTATTCTTATGTTATTATTATGTTATATTTTGGGGTTTTACGCCTGCATCAGCACCATTTTGGGCTATATCGCCGGCGGGCAGTTTACTTAACAACACTTTTCCTGGGCAGGCTCCAGCGGTTAACCAGTACTTGGGTGCACCAACCTCTGCAAGAAACTGCCAACTTTTTCATATAAATGAGACACGACCTGAGCGGCGCTCGAACCCGTGACCATCAGTGATGATAGGTTACAGTGGTATACAAGTCAGCGACTGTAACCACACGACCACGGAGGCGGACTCACAATCTTTATTCTATATTAATAAACATTTAACATAACAACACAGTTCTAACATGTAATGGTACTGTATTTACTTGCCTAAGACGATCTCGACTATAAGATGACCTCCCCCACCACCACAACAAGATGACCCCCCCCCCCCCACCACCACAACTTTGGTCATAAATCAGTGGTATTTTGCATAGACCCGCGTATAAGATCGGTTGAGACAAATGGAAAGCTCTCATAAGAAAGATCAAACAAATTAATTAAACGCTGTAAATTATGTAAACTCATAAAAAATGCACTGATGCACAACAATAAATTTGATTTGCTAAAATGCTATTGACAAGTTCAGTTTACAGATTACAGATAGAGCTATGAAAGTCTATGCTTTTGTTACACCCTTTGAGTTATTCCAAGATAAGGCCATAAATTATCGAGCCGGTACAAACTGATTTTGAATAAAAAATATATCTGTTATCACTAGCTTATAAGACAAGAAGACACTTTGAAGCAATAATCTGGTGACAAAAAGCCGTCTTATACGCTAGTAAATACAGTAATTAATGACAAATTAACACTAGAAACTAATTTCTTTGGAAATTGCTGCTACTTACAGACTTCCCTGCAAATGGTTCCCGGTCTAGCATCTCGAACAGAAAATCAAAGACATTGAGCTGTAATGCCTGGTTCCCATACTTCCTAGTCGTTGCGGCCCCGTCACCTTCGAGGTATAGTTGCCGGGTCACAGCCCAGCAGAGGAGTAATGGGCCATGAGGCTGCTCTGAGCCCAGTAGCTGCATAGTTTTATCGACAGATTGAAATGCTTGCTTGTCCTTCAGCAAGCTGTGGTCATCAAAGCTGTAGTAGATACATTCTAAACATGCTTTAGCTCGATTGCGAAACAAGTTCTTATAACTTATATTAATCACTCTCGAGTCCTCATTCCTGATGGAATCCATCGCCACGAGGGAGAGAGAAGCGGCAACGTGGAATTTAAATGTCTGGCCTAAGGGCACAATCGTAACGGCTTCAGCGGGGCTCAAACTCCGGACCTTTTGCACCTGAAGCTGAACATGCTTGCAGGTGTGAGTGAGTATTTGGTTTAACGGCACTTCAGCACAGTTCAGGCTATATCGCGCCAGGTTAAGTATATTGTATACAAGATAGTTAAAAATATATGTAGATAAAATACATGTATGTAGTAAAATTGTAATGACAAAAGGTCAATTGCAACAAAATTTATCAAGATGTAAAAATGTAATGACAAAAAACGTCAGTTGTAAAACTATATAAACAAGTAAAACATTACTATTTATGGAAAAGATGTGATTCTTTTAAAAATGCAACGATGTATTTAAAATCGACTGTGTCGAAAAGCTCCTTCACTGTCACAACTGTATAATATTTTTGACCAACGAGTGCTAACTAAATCTACACAGTGAATTAAGATGTGTTCAACATTTATAGTGGAATGGCATGGTATACACCATGGTGGATCCTCTCTTTTCAATAAAAATGAGTGTGTGAAACGGGTATGTCCAAGTCTTAGCCGTGACATTACTGTTTCCTCTCTACAGTTGGAGTGATAAACAGAAGATGATTTACCATATTCGGTATAATTAATTGCAGTTTATTGAATTGCTTCAAGGTGTAACTCGAATTTTGAAAATAAATTTAATACGTTTCACTTATAGCTATTTGTTTGATTTGGGGTATAACGTCGCACCAACAGCTTACGTCACATGGCGACTCTCCAGCTGTTATTGGTGCCCCTCTGAGCAGTATTTCAGGCACACAGGTAGAACCACCGACCACCCGCAATCCACCTTCCCCACAGGAAAGAATTCCACAACCCCGTGGGATTCGAACCTACTGTGATGAGGGGCAAGTGATTGGAAGTCAACGACATTAACCATGCGGCCATGCCTCACTTATACAACATAAAATGATTATGATGCAAACGAATATTCATTGGGATGTCCCAATAATGAAATACTGGAATATTCATTGGGATGTCCCAATAATGCAATAATGTAAAGAGCAGTGATACTAAAAGCAGACCGTGCACTCTTTGGGCGCATCATAGTGATGGCCCAAAACCGAGACATACAGATGGCAGATGTATTGGCACATCCAATGGGACCTCTGCCATGGGCCCTATCAACTCCTGAAGGCTCCCTTCGCAAAACCAACAAAGCGGCATTAGGAACATTATTGCAAAGGAATGTAGCCCCTGCTGAGGAGACACCAATATCCTCAGCAACAGTCATTGATGGCATGAGCTTGATTCAGAAGTTGAGAGGGGAACAGGCCAACTTTGGCGAAGTAGCAAAGTCTGTCTTCTCCATGGCACTACGAGAAGGACAAAGTAGTAAAAGAGTTGACATTGTGTTTGACACATACCAGGATGTCTCAATCAAAAATCTCGAGCGGGAAGCAAGAGGTGAGGAGACAGGTCCACAGTTGCAAAACATTACAGCCAAGCAAATTGTGAGACAGTGGATTAAATTTCTCACCAACAGTTCAAACAAAACAAGCCTGATAAGTTTTTTGGTCAATGAGTGGAAAAAGCCAGAATATACTGTACTACTCAATGAGAAAATTCTGTTTGCAACTGATGGAGAGATGTGTTTCAGAATCACAAAAGATTTCACAGAGGAAGTGCCAGACCTCCAAAGCACACACGAAGAAGCAGATGGTCGCATGCTGTTACATGCAGCACATGCTGCCGAAGATGGCTACCAATCAGTCATAATCTGCACGGAAGACACTGATGTCTTTATCATGTGCATGGCATTCCATCAGCAAATAAAAGTTCCACTGTTCCAAAAATGTGGCACTAAAGCAAGAAAAAGACTCGTTGACATTGGAAAAGTAGCTGCAGCAACAGGAATACCTAACTGCAAAGCACTCATTGGCATGCATGCTTATACAGGTTGTGATTCAGTAAGCACGTTTGCAGGAAAAGGTAAAGTGAGTGCCTTCAAGCTGTTAAGTTCCAACAAAGAAGCACAGGAAGCCTTTATGCAATTAGGGGAAGACTGGGATGTATGCGAGGAACTCATGGAGAGATTAGAGAAAATAACATGCCTTCTCTATGCAGCAAAGTCAGGTACTGAGAAAGTAAATGAACTAAGATATCATATGTTCTGTGCCAAAAAAGGTGAAATCGAAAGTCACCAGCTCCCTCCGTGTATTGACTCCCTGAGAAAACATGCACAAAGAGCTAACTACCAGGCTGCAATCTGGCGAAGGTGTCTACGACAAGATCCTGAAACACCTAGTCCTGTTGGCAAAGGATGGAAGATGGAGAAAGTTGATGAGAATGTGAAGCTTGTTGTGGATTGGATGGATGGACAGCCTGCTCCACAGGCTGTTCTGGATCTACTGGCATGTACTTGTCCAAGAATCTGCAAACTTCCCAAATGTCCGTGCATGGTAAATGGCATGCGCTGCACTGACATGTGCAAACTACAAGATTGTGACAATAAAGAGACCATATATGACAGTTCTTCTGAGGATGAAGCAGAAGATGACAATAGTACCTGATTTATGTAAAGGGTTTTGATGTTAGGAATACCTATTGCCTATCCAATTAAGACTTAACAACCACAGTCAGAGCCATAAATTGATATTTGTACACTTTTTGCCGTAAAGTGACGCTTTTACCAATTAGGGGGTAGGGGTAAGAAAAAGTGTAATATTTTCTATACTAATGCAATGAATATTAAAAGGTTTTGCTTATATCATAGCTAATATGCAGGACTGCAAGTGAAAAGTATTAATAATGTGTATTATCATATTGAAGATGTATTTCTAGTGAAAAAAGTAAAATATTTTTTTCAATTCATTGTAAAATATTGTCTAATATCAATACGATTTTTATTATTTCTGTGTTTTAGTACAATGTATGAGACATATTCTATTTACACTAAGTTCTGAGATGTTATAGGTATCATTTATGCACTTTAAAAGTCACCCATGCCCCCTGTATAATTTTTTATAAAAAATATGATGAAAATCCATATTTGGTAATTTTTTCACAGACGGATGGGTCATACAAAGGTAAATAAATACCAAAAGCTCCAATGAATGCACTGCTATCACTTATTTTCCTGAACTATATACATATACCTTCCAAAAAATCACTATGAGCCTTTGCCACCCCAGATGGTAGTTACCAACCCATGTGGCTCATGGCCTATAATGCAATACTGGAATATTCATTGGGATGTCCCAATAATGCAATACTGGAATATTCATTGGGATGTCCGAATAATGAAATACTGGAATATTCATTGGGATGTCCGAATAATGAAATACTGGAATATTCATTGGGATGTCCGAATAATGCAATACTGGAATATTCGTTGGGATGTCCGAATAATGAAATACTGGAATATTCATTGGGATGTCCCAATAATGCAATACTGGAATATTCATTGGGATGTCCCAATAATGCAATACTGGAATATTCATTGGGATGTCCGAATAATGAAATACTGGAATATTCATTGGGATGTCCGAATAATGAAATACTGGAATATTCATTGGGATGTCCGAATAATGCAATACTGGAATATTCGTTGGGATGTCCGAATAATGAAATACTGGAATATTCATTGGGATGTCCCAATAATGCAATACTGGAATATTCATTGGGATGTCCCAATAATGCAATACTGGAATATTCATTGGGATGTCCGAATAATGAAATACTGGAATATTCATTGGGATGTCCGAATAATGAAATACTGGAATATTTCAAGCTAAAAATTCAAATATTGCATATATTATCGTTAATGATATAAATTGCAACAAAATCAGTTTATAACGAGAGACACACAAACACCAATCATGTATGTCGCATCACCTGCAGTATATTACAGTGACATATAATCCAACAACAGTGATATTTAGCATGTATGTCGCATCACCTGCAGTACATTGCAGTGACATATAATCCAACAACAGTGACATTTAGCATGTATGTCGCATCACCTGCAGTATATTGCAGTGACATATAATTCAACAACAGTGACATTTAGCATGTATGTCGCATCACCTGCAATACGTGGCAGTGACATATAATTCAACAACAGTGACATTTAGCATGTATGTCGCATCACCTGCAGTATATTGCAGTGACATATAATTCAACAACAGTGACATTTAACATGTATGTCGCATCACCTGCAGTGCATTGCAGTGACATATAATTCAACAACAGTGACATTTAGCATGTCTGTCGCATCACCTGCAGTACATTGCAGTGACATATAATTCAACAACAGTGACATTTAGCATGTCTGTCGCATCACCTGCAGTATGTGGCAATGACATATAATTCAACAGTGACATTTAGCATGCTTACCATTTAGAATAGCTAAGTCTCTCAACTGTCTCCATATCTATACCCTGCAGCAACACCAGCACCTCGAGTGACCTATATACAGGGGAAAGAGTGATGTATATACAGGGGAAATAGTGACCTACATACAGGGGAAATAGTGACCTGCATACAGGGGAAATAGTGACCTGCATACAGGGGAAATAGTGACCTACATACAGGGGAAAGAGTGACATACATACAGGGGAAATAGTGACCTACATACAGGGGAAATAGTGACCTATATACAGGGGAAAGAGTGACCTATATACAGGGGAAATAGTGACCTACATACAGGGGAAATAGTGACCTATATGCAGGGAAAATAGTGACCTACATACAGGGGATATAGTGACCTACATACAGGGTAAAGAGTGACCTACATACAGGGGAAATAGTGACCTATATACAGGGGAAATAGTAACCTATATACAGGGGAAAGAGTGACCTACATACAGGGGAAATAGTGACCTATATACAGGGGAAAGAGTGACCTACATACAGGGGCAATAGTGACCTATATACAAGGGAAATAGTGACCTACATACAGGGGAAATAGTGACCTACATACAGGGGAAATAGTGACCTACATACAGGGGAAATAGTAACCTACATACACGGGAAATAGTGACCTACATACAGGGGAAAGAGTGACCTATATACAGGGGAAAGAGTGACCTACATACAGGGGAAATAGTGACATACATACACGGGAAATAGTGACCTACATACAGGGGAAAGAGTGACCTATATACAGGGGAAAGAGTGACCTACATACAGGGGAAATAATGACCTACATACAGGGGAAATAGTGACTACATACAGGGGAAATAGTGACCTACATACAGGTGAAATATACATGTGTAAACATGCAATCACATGGTCACATTTAAATAATGGGTGCAAGTAGGATTAGGTGATGCCTCCAGAAGTCAAACCTGTGTTAGTGGTCACCTCTATTAATACAGTCAAACCTGTGTTAGTGGTCACCTCTATTAATACAGTCAAACCTGTGTTAGTGGTCACCTCTATTAATACAGTCAAACCTGTGTTAGTGGTCACCTCTATTAATACAGTCAAACCTGTGTTAGTGGTCACCTCCATTAATACAGTCAAACCTGTATTAGGGGTCACCTCTATTAATACAGTCAAACCTGTGTTAGTGGTCACCTCTATTAATACAGTCAAATCTGTGTTAGTGGTCACCTCCATTAAAACAGTCAAACCTGTGTTAGTGGTCACCTCTATTAATACAGTCAAACCTGTGTTAGTGGTCACCTCTATTAATACAGTCAAATATGTGTTAGTGGTCACCTCCATTAATACAGTCAAACCTGTGTTAGTGGTCACCTCTATTAATACAGTCAAACCTGTGTTAGTGGTCACCTCTATTAATACAGTCAAACCTGTGTTAGTGGTCACCTCCATTAATACAGTCAAACCTGTATTAGGGGTCACCTCTATTAATACAGTCAAACCTGTGTTAGTGGTCACCTCTATTAATACAGTCAAATCTGTGTTAGTGGTCACCTCCATTAAAACAGTCAAACCTGTGTTAGTGGTCACCTCTATTAATACAGTCAAACCTGTGTTAGTGGTCACCTCTATTAATACAGTCAAATATGTGTTAGTGGTCACCTCCATTAATACAGTCAAACCTGTGTTAGTGGTCACCTCTATTAATACAGTCAAACCTGTGTTAGTGGTCACCTCTATTAAATACAGTCAAACCTGTGTTAGTGGTCACCTCCATTAATACAGTCAAACCTGTGTAGTGGTCACCTCCATTAATACAGTCAAACCTGTGTTAGTGGTCACCTCCATTAATACAGTCAAACCTGTGTTAGTGGTCACCTCCATTAATACAGTCAAACCTGTGTTAGTGGTCACCTCCATTAATACAGTCAAACCTGTGTTAGTGGTCACCTCCATTAATACAGTCAAACCTGTGTTAGTGGTCACCTCCATTAATACAGTCAAACCTGTGTTAGTGGTCACCTCCATTAATACAGTCAAACCTGTGTTAGTGGTCACCTCCATTAATACAGTCAAACCTGTGTTAGTGGTCACCTCCATTAATACAGTCAAACCGGTCACCTCCATAATACAGTCAAACCTGTGTTAGTGGTCACCTCCATTAATACAGTCAAACCTGTGTAGTGGTCACCTCCATTAATACAGTCAAACCTGTGTTAGTGGTCACCTCCATTAATACAGTCAAACCTGTGTTAGTGGTCACCTCCATTAATACAGTCAAACCTGTGTTAGTGGTCACCTCCATTAATACAGTCAAACCTGTGTTAGTGGTCACCTCCATTAATACAGTCAAACCTGTGTTAGTGGTCACCTCCATTAATACAGTCAAACCTGTGTTAGTGGTCACCTCCATTAATACAGTCAAACCTGTGTTAGTGGTCACCTCCATTAATACAGTCAAACCTGTGTTAGTGGTCACCTCCATTAATACAGTCAAACCTGTGTTAGTGGTCACCTCCATTAATACAGTCAAACCTGTGTTAGTGGTCACCTCCATTAATACAGTCAAACCTGTGTTAGTGGTCACCTCCATTAATACAGTCAAACCTGTGTTAGTGGTCACCTCCATTAATAGTCAAACCTGTGTTAGTGGTCACCTCCATTAATACAGTCAAACCTGTGTTAGTGGTCACCTCCATTAATACAGTCAAACCTGTGTTAGTGGTCACCTCCATTAATACAGTCAAACCTGTGTTAGTGGTCACCTCCATTAATACAGTCAAACCTGTGTTAGTGGTCACCTCCATTAATACAGTCAAACCTGTGTTAGTGGTCACCTCCATTAATACAGTCAAACCTGTGTTAGTGGTCACCTCCATTAATACAGTCAAACCTGTGTTAGTGGTCACCTCCATTAATAGTCAAACCGGTGTTAGTGGTCACCTCCATTAATACAGTCAAACCTGTGTTAGTGGTCACCTCCATTAATACAGTCAAACCTGTGTTAGTGGTCACCTCCATTAATACAGTCAAACCTGTGTTAGTGGTCACCTCCATTAATACAGTCAAACCTGTGTTAGTGGTCACCTCCTTATACAGTCAAACCTGTGTTAGTGGTCACCTCCATAATACAGTCAAACCTGTGTAGTGGTCACCCCATTAATACAGTCAAACCTGTGTTAGTGGTCACCTCCATTAATACAGTCAAACCTGTGTTAGTGGTCACCTCCATTAATACAGTCAAACCTGTGTTAGTGGTCACCTCTATTAATACAGTCAAACCTGTGTTAGTGGTCACCTCTATTAATACAGTCAAACCTGTGTTAGTGGTCACCTCTATTAAGCAGCCAACCTGTATTAAGAAGCCAGTTTCCAGATTCCCAATATGTTGTTTTATTATACATTTGCCCTCTATTAAGCAGCCACCTGTGCTAAGCAGCCACTTTCTATGATTCCCTTGGGTGGCTGCTTAAGACAGGTTTGACTGTAAATCATAGTGGGATACAAGACGCTCCAATTCCCAAAACATCCCTGGTTGTTTTCCATGCCAGGTGCATAGCATCAATACGCGAGACCTCGGTTTATAGCCCCATCTGAAAGACTGTTAAGCCATTCAACACCATTCAGTAACTGACATGGACTGGTGCATGATATTTTTCGACCAATAAATTATTCAGAAAATTACATTTGGACCAGTTCATTTATCAAAATGGGTAATTTTGTTTAAAAATAGTAATATTACTGGCAAATAGTGCAGATCCTGATGAGACGGCTCGTTAACGACTGGATCACTAACTCTGCTCTTATTGAAACATTAACTGAGAATAAACTGAATAATGTACCCTATTGTTTTAATTACTCTGTCCATTGACTCGTCTAAGATATGTTTGTACACCTGCCGTCTGCCAAATCCTTGTCTCTAAAACATGAACACATCTTTAGTTTAAACAATATTTATTTCTTTGAATAAACATAGTCAAGTATAAATATTATGTACATACATGTAGGATTGAGGAGAAAGCAATCTGCTTGTATGGTTACCGCTTTCCTATGTACATACATGTAGGATTGAGGAGAAAGCAATCTGCTTGTTTGGTTACCTCTTTCCTATGTACATACATGTGTGTAGCTGTTTTAAGCCAAAACTTAAACCTTGACATATGGCCGAGATCGTCTTATGCGCAGGATTATACGGTACATTCAGTTTCTTTCAAAAATGAGCGAAAAAACCCATTGTCGTAACGAATGCCTTAAGTCCTCAAATGACCATCGACATACGGTAGGCTGTAGCTGTTTTAAGCCAAAACTTAACCCTTGACATATGGCCGAGATCGACATATACGCGGGATTATACGGTACATTAATTTGGAACATCCCATTGTTCTGCATCCAGAAATGTTCCGGAAAGAGATAAGTAAAATGTTCACATTGATTAAGTTTATACAAATTTATTTTAGCTCGATTGCGAAACAAGTTCTTCAACTTATATTAATCACTCTCGAGACCTCATTCCTGATGGAATCCATCGCCATGAAGGAGAGAGAAGAGGCAATGTGGAATTTAAATGCCTTGCTTAAGGGCACAATCGTAACGGCTCCAGCGGGGCTCGAACTCCGGACCTTTCGCACCTGAAGCGAACACGCATCCACTTAGATTTCAAACCCTGCCAAATTACACACATGATATTAAAAAAGAAATAGTTCCTCTTAAAGCCCATGTTGACGTACATATTAATTCTTGCACATATCTGCCAAATGTACACAATACTTACCTTAAATTTCTCCAACAGTCTGTTAAAATCCTTCGCAGAAACTTCAAACTCTTTCCAATACACCAGTAGTATTTCCAAGATTTCATGCTGAATTAACACAAGAAATGTGTATAACTTCTCCCATATATAACTTAAACTTCTCCCATATATAACTTAAACTTCTCCCATGTATAACTTAAACCTCTCCCATATATAACTTAAACCTCTCCCATATATAACTTAAACTTCTCCCATATATAACTTAAACTTCTCTCATATATAACTTAAACCTCTCTCATATATAACTTAACTTCTCCCATATATAACTTAAACTTCTCCCATGTATAACTTAAACCTCTCTCGTATATAACTTAAACCTCTCTCATATATAACTTAAACCTCTCTCATATATAACTTAAACCTCTCTCATATATAACTTAAACCTCTCTCATATATAACTTAAACCTCTCTCATATATAACTTAAACCTCTCTCATATATAACTTAAACTTCTCCCATATATAACTTAAACTTCTCCCATATATAACTTAAACTTCTCCCATATATAACTTAAACCTCTCTCATATATAACTTAAACCTCTCTCATATATAACTTAAACCTCTCTCATATATAACTTAAACTTCTCCCATATATAACTTAAACTTCTCTCATATATAACTTAAACCTCTCTCATATATAACTTAAACTTCTCCCATATATAACTTAAACCTCTCTCATATATAACTTAAACCTCTCTCATATATAACTTAAACCTCTCTCATATATAACTTAAACTTCTCCCATATATAACTTAAACTTCTCCCATATATAACTTAAACTTCTCTCATATATAACTTAAACCTCTCTCATATATAACTTAAACCTCTCTCATATATAACTTAAACCTCTCTCATATATAACTTAAACCTCTCTCATATATAACTTAAACTTCTCCCATATATAACTTAAACTTCTCCCATATATAACTTAAACCTCTCTCATATATAACTTAAACCTCTCTCATATATAACTTAAACCTCTCTCATATATAACTTAAACTTCTCCCATATATAACTTAAACTTCTCTCATATATAACTTAAACCTCTCTCATATATAACTTAACTTCTCCCATATATAACTTAAACTTCTCCCATGTATAACTTAAACCTCTCTCGTATATAACTTAAACCTCTCTCATATATAACTTAAACTTCTCCCATACATAACTTAAACTTCTCCCATATATAACTTTAAAATGACAACTGTTTGATCCCCAAACCCTTCTGATCCAATCCTAAATGAATCATTGAATGACACAAACAACTGGGCCGGTTGAATAATGTGATTATTATTATTTATCCGGTTAAATAATGCGGTTATAATTTATCCGGTTAAATAATGCGGTTATAATTTATCCGGTTAAATAATGCGATTATTATTTATCCGGTTGAATAATGCGGCTATTATTATTTATCCGGTTGAATAATGCGGTATTATTATTTATCCGGTTGAATAATGTGGCTATTATTATTTATCCGGTTAAATAATGCAGTTATTATTATTTATCCGGTTGAATAATGTGGTTATTATTATTTATCCGGTTAAATAATGCAGTTATTATTATTTATCCGGTTGAATAATGTGGTTATTATTATTTATCCGGTTATATAATGTGGTTATTATTATTTATCCGGTTATATAATGTGGTTATTATTTATCCCAATAAGTCGCTGCCCTACCTGTTCTTTCAGGTTTTGGTGTGCCCATGCCAAAGCTTGCCTATCATTCTGTAATACAAAGTTAACAAACAATTATTGTACAGTGAAACCCCCTCCAACCTGAACTGTCATCAGACCAATTATTGTACAGTGAAACCCCCTTCAACCTGAACTGTCATCAAGACCAATTATTGTACAGTGAAACCCCCTTCAACCTGAACTGTCATCAGACCAATTATTGTACAGTGAAACCCCCTCCAACCTGAACTGTCATCAGACCAATTATTGTACAGTGAAACCCCCTCCAACATGAACTGCCATCAGACCAAAGAACAATTATTGTACAGTGAAACCCCCTCATACATGAACTGTCATCAGACCAAAGAACTATTATTGTACAGTGAAACCCCCTCCAACCTGAGCTGTCATCAGACCAAAGAACAATTATTGTACAGTGAAACCCCCTCATACATGAACTGTCATCAGACCAAAGAACTATTATTGTACAGTGAAACCCCCTCCAACCTGAGCTGTCATCAGACCAAAGAACAATTATTGTACAGTGAAACCCCCTCCAACCTGAACTGTCATCAGACCAAAGAACAATTATTGTACAGTGACACCCCCTCCAATCCGTCATCAGACCAATTTTATTACATAATTAATCTTTATTTAACAGCCACCTGTGTCAATCAGTCACATTTTTTACTTCCCGGGCAGGTTTGACTGTTATACGTTATATTTCGGGTTTTACGTCTGCATCAGCACCATTTTGGGCTATATCGCCAGCTGGCAGTTTACCTAACAACACCTTTCCTGGGCAGGCTCCAGCGGTTAACCAGTACTTGAGTGCACCAACCTCCGTAAGAAACTGCAAACTTTTTCATATAAATGAGACACGGTCTGAGCGGGGGCTCGAACCCGTGACCATCAGTGATATACAAGTCAGCGATCTTAATCACTCGACCACGGAGGCGGACAGGTTTGACTGTATATGTACGACAGGTTTGACTGTATATGTACGACAGGTTTGACTGTATATGTACGACAGGTTTGACTGTATATGTACGACAGGTTTGACTGTATATGTATGACAGGTTTGACTGTATATGTATGACAGGTTTGACTGTACATGTATGACAGGTTTGACTGTACATGTATGACAGGTTTGACTGTACATGTATGACAGGTTTGACTGTACATGTATGACAGGTTTGACTGTACATGTATGACAGGTTTGACTGTACATGTATGACAGGTTTGACTGTACATGTATGACAGGTTTGACTGTACATGTATGACAGGTTTGACTGTACATGTATGACAGGTTTGACTGTACATGTATGACAGGTTTGACTGTATATGTGTGACAGGTTTGACTGTACATGTGTGACAGGTTTGACTGTACATGTGTGACAGGTTTGACTGTACATGTATGACAGGTTTGACTGTACATGTATGACAGGTTTGACTGTACATGTATGACAGGTTTGACTGTACATGTATGACAGGTTTGACTGTACATGTATGACAGGTTTGACTACATGTATGACAGGTTTGACTGTATATGTATGACAGGTTTGACTGTATATGTATGACAGGTTTGACTGTACATGTATGACAGGTTTGACTGTATATGTATGACAGGTTTGACTGTACATGTATGACAGGTTTGACTGTACATGTATGACAGGTTTGACTGTACATGTATGACAGGTTTGACTGTACATGTATGACAGGTTTGACTGTACATGTATGACAGGTTTGACTGTACATGTATGACAGGTTTGACTGTACATGTATGACAGGTTTGACTGTACATGTATGACAGGTTTGACTGTACATGTATGACAGGTTTGACTGTATATGTACGACAGGTTTGACTGTATATGTATGAATAAAGCAATTAATTGGTCAGTTAGTTGCTAGCTACAGTCATTCATAGAAAATCTTTAATACATTGACAGTCAAACTTGCTCGAAAGACCACGTTTATTAAGGAACAAATTATCCTGTATTGAGAGACCATTCCTGCTTAGAGACCACTTTTAGGACGTCCTTTTGGTGGTCTCTTAATACAAGTTTGACTGTACCATGAGGTTGCCGTGAGTCTCCCAGTTAGGCAGTGGTTCATCACACACAAGATCCACCTGCTCCAGCAGCCTCTTTATCAGCTCATTGTCGTTCAACAGTTCATTCAGGAAACCCGTATACTCCTCCTGTAACAAACAATAACAAACTAGAGGATAACACTCGGAGAGATGCAAGCCCCTGCGATGATATACTCCTCCTGTAACAATAACAAACTAGAGGATAACACTCGGAGAGATGCAAGCCCCTGCGCTGATATACTCCCCCTGTAACAATAACAAACTAGAGGATAACACTCGGAGAGATGCAAGCCCCTGCGCTGATATACTCCTCCTGTAACAACAACAAACTAGAGGATAACACTCGGAGAGATGCAAGCCCCTGCGCTGATATACTCCCCCTGTAACAACAACAAACTAGAGGATAACACTGGGAGAGATGCAAGCCCCTGCGCTGATATACTCCTCCTGTAACAACAACAAACTAGAGGATAACACTCGGAGAGATGCAAGCCCCTGCGCTGATATACTCCTCCTGTAACAACAACAAACTAGAGGTTAACACTCGGAGAGATGCAAGCCCCTGCGCTGATATACTCCTCCTGTAACAACAACAAACTAGAGGTTAACACTCGGAGAGATGCAAGCCCCTGCGCTGATATACTCCTCCTGTAACAACAACAAACTAGAGGTTAACACTCGGAGAGATGCAAGCCCCTGCGCTGATATACTCCTCCTGTAACAACAACAAACTAGAGGTTAACACTCGGAGAGATGCAAGCCCCTGCGCTGATATACTCCTCCTGTAACAACAACAAACTAGAGGTTAACACTCGGAGAGATGCAAGCCCCTGCGCTGATATACTCCTCCTGTAACAACAACAAACTAGAGGTTAACACTCGGAGAGATGCAAGCCCCTGCGCTGATATACTCCTCCTGTAACAACAACAAACTAGAGGTTAACACTCGGAGAGATGCAAGCCCCTGCGCTGATATACTCCTCTTGTAACAATAACAAACTAGAGAACAACTACCCGTGGCTCATTCAAGGTTCCCTCCGTCTGAATCTTTGTCTGAGTCACTTCTGTCGCCAATTGAAAAACACTGGAGCCATATAGTTCACAGATAAATATTTGAAGCCATGTTGAAAACATTAAGGTAACAAACATTTTCGTCAATTCACAAAATTTAGCGCAAAAAAGTATTTGTTTATTGTCGCAATTGGTGCCATTGGCGACAGACAGGAACCCTGCTCAATACTTGGTGATATTACAATCTTACCCTGTATGGGTGGTGTTCCAGCTCCGGCCAGTAAGAGAGCACATGTCTCACACACTGCAGTAGATACAGCCTCTCACTGTAGTAATAGTCTCGTATCTTCACCATAAACGCATGACTGTGTCGCTCCGTACCCAGTGAAAGCTAGAAATGGAACGGTACAATATCTTAATTCATAGTCATCAAAGTATTTATAGCCTTTATATTTTACCCAGCATGCAAGCAGTTACATTAGAATAGGAGTGTTTTACAATGGCCAGTGTGTAGCTTACTGAACATGAGACTATTTCGCCCATCTCACCCTTTAGGAAGCAGTTCTTAGTATACAGTAAAAACCCTCTATGCGACCACCCCGATTTTGAAACCACCCCGCTATTGCGAATGATTTTTTTCATAACAGAATATTTCACTATATATGTCAATGGTCGTTGACCCCGATAACCAGACCACCCCGTTATTCCGTAATACGACCAGTTAATTCAGACAAATGCCATTAATCCTATGCTAAATGAACCCCTAATACGACCACGGGCGATTTTCTCACTTTCATTGATAAAACATTTTTAATTATGTCCCTGTTTTACGACAATTAAGCGACCACTTTATGGTATCAGTCAAGGTTAAGTGAGATAAACACGGAAGTGTTGATTGTAAATGATTGGTTTTGATTGCTTTTAATCTTTTGTATATTGTCTGGAGTGGAGTATCGCAGCTAAAGTTGTACTGTATGTGTAAGGACTTGGGCACTCTGGTATACTTATTGTATATGAAATAGCTGAAGATATAATTAATGTACATTATTAGGAGTATTAAGGAGTCACGCCCTTTAAGATATCCAATCTGGACTTAATTTACATATATGACCTCTATTAAGCAGACTTACTGTGTTAAGGAACAGATTTGTAATGGATACGGCGTTCACCTCGTATCCGAGAGATTGTGAGTACAAGCGAGCCGCGCTAGAACCACGGTACGGTGGTGTTGTCCCTAGGCAAGGAATTTAAATCCACATTACCTCTTCTCTCTCCCTCCACGCTAGATCCATGGTACGGTGGTGGTGTCCCTAGGCAAGGAATTTAAATCCACATTACCTCTTCTCTCTCCCTCCACGCTAGATCCACGGTACAGTGGTGGTGTCCCTAGGCAAGGAATTTAAATCCACATTACCTCTTCTCTCTCCCTCCACGCTAGAACCACGGTACGGTGGTGAGGTCCTTGGCAAGGAATTTAAATCCACATTACCTCTTCTCTCTCCCTCCATCGGAAATTAGGTCTCTAGAGAGATTTAACTAATGTTGCAAGAATTTGTTTCGCAATCAAGCTAAAATAAAATTGTATAAACTTCGGTTTATATATTTATGTATGGAATGATTCATAAGAAGTAAGTTACCTGTAGGTTTATATATGGCCAGATTCATAAGAAGGTAGGTTACCTGTAGGTTTATATATGGCCAGATTCATAAGAAAGTAAGTCACCTGTAGGTTTATGTATGGCCAGATTCATAAGAAAGTAAGTTACCTGTAGATTTATGTATGGAATGATTCATAAGAAAGTAAGTTATCTGTAGGTTTATGTATGGCCAGATTCATAAGAAAGTAAGTTATCTGTAGGTTTATGTATGGCCAGATTCATAAGAAAGTAAGTTATCTGTAGGTTTATGTATGGCCAGATTCATAAGAAAGTAAGTTACCTGTAGATTGATGTATGGAATGATTCATAAGAAAGTAAGTTACCTGTAGGTTTATGTATGGAATGATTCATAAGAAAGTAAGTTACCTGTAGGTTGATGTATGGAATGATTCATAAGAAAGTAAGTTACCTGTAGGTTTATGTATGGAATGATTCATAAGAAAGTAAGTTACCTGTAGGTTTATGTATGGCCAGATTCATAAGAAAGTAAGTTACCTGTAGGTTTATGTATGGCCAGATTCATTAGAAAGTAAGTTACCTGTAGGTTGATGTATGGAATGATTCATAAGAAAGTAAGTTACCTGTAGGTTTATGTATGGCCAGATTCATAAGAAAGTAAGTTACCTGTAGGTTTATGTATGGAATGATTCATAAGAAAGTAAGTTATCTGTAGATTGATGTATGGAATGATTCATAAGAAAGTAAGTTACCTGTAGGTTTATGTATGGAATGATTCATAAGAAAGTAAGTTACCTGTAGGTTTATGTATGGCCAGATTCATTAGAAAGTAAGTTACCTGTAGGTTGATGTATGGAATGATTCATAAGAAAGTAAGTTACCTGTAGGTTTATGTATGGCCAGATTCATAAGAAAGTAAGTTACCTGTAGGTTTATGTATGGAATGATTCATAAGAAAGTAAGTTATCTGTAGATTGATGTATGGAATGATTCATAAGAAAGTAAGTTACCTGTAGGTTTATGTATGGAATGATTCATAAGAAAGTAAGTTACCTGTAGGTTTATGTATGGCCAGATTCATTAGAAAGTAAGTTACCTGTAGGTTGATGTATGGAATGATTCATAAGAAAGTAAGTTACCTGTAGGTTTATGTATGGAATGATTCATAAGAAAGTAAGTTACCTGTAGGTTTATGTATGGAATGATTCATAAGAAAGTAAGTTATCTGTAGGTTTATGTATGGAATGATTCATAAGAAAGTAAGTTACCTGTAGGTTTATGTATGGAATGATTCATAAGAAAGTAAGTTACCTGTAGGTTGATGTATGGCCAGATTCATAAGAAAGTAAGTTACCTGTAGGTTTATGTATGGCCAGATTCATAAGAAAGTAAGTTACCTGTAGGTTTATGTATGGAATGATTCATAAGAAAGTAAGTTACCTGTAGGTTTATGTATGGAATGATTCATAAGAAAGTAAGTTACCTGTAGGTTTATGTATGGCCAGATTCATAAGAAAGTAAGTTACCTGTAGGTTTATGTATGGAATGATTCATAAGAAAGTAAGTTACCTGTAGGTTTATGTATGGAATGATTCATAAGAAAGTAAGTTACCTGTAGGTTGATGTATGGAATGATTCATAAGAAAGTAAGTTACCTGTAGGTTTTTTTGTGAGCCCCTGAAGTCCTGAGACAGGTAGGAAAAGAAGACCTCATGACTTTGGTCTTCCCCTAAATTCTGTGAAATAAAAAAATGTTGCTTAGCACCCATCAGGCTTTTATCGGTGGAGGAGGCCTTTTTAACCTGTAACCTGCCAATCACAACAAGTCGCTTTTGCAAACAGCAAGATCAGACGGCACAGAATGTGTTGTCTGATCAGGCTCTATGCTATTTGCTATTCGGATTATTAGTTTTTAATTAAGTTTTTTAATGTAAGCCAAATGACATTATGGTTGATTGGTGATGGTTAAAATATTGAAATGTTAATCAATGTTTAATCAATTCAAGGGCAATAACTCCGGTTTTACTATTGCACTTTGTGTTAGACTTGCAGGACAACACCGCACAATGCTGATGCAATTTTGTTTGATGAAATTCCATACAGCGGTTACTTATATTTCGGGTTTTACACCTGCATCAGCACCATTTCGGGCTATATCACCGGCGGGCAATTTATCTAACACCTTTCCTGGACAGGCTCCAGCGGTTAACCAGTACTTGGGTGCACCAACCTCCGTAAGAAACTGCCAAATTTTTCATATACATGAGACGGTTACTTAGTTATGGTCAATATATTGAATTGAATTGAAGCGGATACTTATTAAATAAAATTAATAAAATGCTGCAAGCAATGAAACATTGACCAGTGGGTGAGTCGTGTAATCGTATACTACTGCACTAGTGTACACATATAAAATTACTTGAACATACCAAAAATGTTGTCAGTTTCTGTACAAACTCCTTCTGTTCTGTGGACAACTTCTTGTTCTGCAACAAATCACCTTGCGGGGTTCTAAAAGCAATGAAAACGCCATCACATAATAAAATCAATATATCCACAATTCACAAAAACAAGTGGTCATTTTAATTCAAACAAGCAATATTTATATTTCGTCTGAAAAATTGCACATTCAGATTTATCCACAGGGCCACAACCTGCATCCATTAAGTTACATACCACCCAATGTCCTTTATCCACAGGGCCTCAATCTGCAACCAGTAAGTTACATACCACCCAATGTCCTTTATACACAGGGCCTCAACCTGCAACCATTAAGTTACATACCACCTGACCCAATGTCCTTTATCCACAGGGCCTCAATCTGCAACCAGTAAGTTACATACCACCCAATGTCCTTTATCCACAGGGCCTCAATCTGCAACCAGTAAGTTACATACCACCCAATGTCCTTTATCCACAGGGCCTCAACCTGCAACCATTAAGTTACATACCACCCACCCAATGTCCTTTATCCACAGGGCCTCAACCTGCAACAAGTAAGTTACATACCACCCAATGTCCTTTATCCACAGGGCCTCAACCTGCAACCATTAAGTTACATACCACCCAACCCAATGTCCTTTATCCACAGGGCCTCAACCTGCAACCATTAAGTTACATACCACCCGACCCAATGTCCTTTATCCACAGGGCCTCAACCTGCAACCAGTAAGTTACATACCACCCAATGTCCTTTATCCACAGGGCCTCAACCTGCAACCATTAAGTTACATACCACCCAACCCAATGTCCTTTATCCACAGGGCCTCAACCTGCAACCATTAAGTTACATACCACCCAACCCAATGTCCTTTATCCACAAGGCCTCAACCTGCAACCAGTAAGTTACATACCACCCAATGTCCTTTATCCACAGGGCCTCAATCTGCAACCATTAAGTTACATACCACCCAATGTCCTTTATCCACAGGGCCTCAACCTGCAACCATTAAGTTACATACCACCCAATGTCCTTTATCCACAGGGCCTCAACCTGCAACCATTAAGTTACATACCACCCAATGTCCTTTATCCACAGGGCCTCAACCTGCAACCATTAAGTTACATACCACCCAATGTCCTTTATCCACAGGGCCTCAATCTGCAACCATTAAGTTACATACCACCCAACCCAATGTCCTTTATCCACAGGGCCTCAACCTGCAACCATTAAGTTACATACCACCCAATGTCCTTTATCCACAGGGCCTCAATCTGCAACCATTAAGTTACATACCACCCAACCCAATGTCCTTTATCCACAGGGCCTCAACCTGCAACCAGTAAGTTACATACCACCCAATGTCCTTTATCCACAGGGCCTCAACCTGCAACCATTAAGATACATACCACCCAACCCAATGTCCTTTATCCACAGGGCCTCAACCTGCAACCAGTAAGTTACATACCACCCAACCCAATGTCCTTTATCCACAGGGCCTCAACCTGCAACCAGTAAGTTACATATCACCCAATGTCCTTTATCCACAGGGCCTCAACCTGCAACCAGTAAGTTACATACCACCGAATGTCCTTTAGCCACAGGGCCTCAACCTGCAAGTTACATACCACCTGACCCAATGTCCTTTATCCACAGGGCCTCAACTTGCAACCATTAAGTTACATACCACCCGACCCAATGTCCTTTATCCACAGGGCCTCAACATGCAACCAGTAAGTTACATACCACCCAATGTCCTTTATCCACAGGGCCTCAACATACAACCATTAAGTTACATACCACCCGACCCAATGTCCTTTATCCACAGGGCCTCAACCTGCAACCAGTAAGTTACATACCACCCAATGTCTTTTATCCACAGGGCCTCAACCTGCAACCATTAAGTTACATACCACCCGACCCAATGTCCTTTATCCACAGGGCCTCAACCTGCAACCAGTAAGTTACATACCACCCAATGTCCTTTATCCACAGGGCCTCAACCTGCAACCATTAAGTTACATACCACCCAACCCAATGTCCTTTATCCACAGGGCCTCAACCTGCAACCATTAAGTTACATACCACCCAACCCAATGTCCTTTATCCACAGGGCCTCAACCTGCAACCATTAAGTTACATACCACCCGACACAATGTCCTTTATCCACAGGGCCTCAACCTGCAACCAGTAAGTTACATACCACCCAACCCAATGTCCTTTATCCACAGGGCCTCATCCTGCAACCATTAAGTTACATACCACCCAACCCAATGTCCTTTATCCATAGGGCCTCAACCTGCAACAATTAAGTTACATACCACCCAACCCAATGTCCTTTATCCACAGGGCCTCAACCTGCAACCATTAAGTTACATACCACCCGACCCAATGTCCTTTATCCACAGGGCCTCAACCTGCAACCAGTAAGTTACATACCACCCAACCCAATGTCCTTTATCCACAGGGCCTCAACATGCAACCATTAAGTTACATACCACCCAACCCAATGTCCTTTATCCACAGGGCCTCAACCTGCAACCATTAAGTTACATACCACCCAATGTCCTTTATCCACAGGGCCTCAACCTGCAACCAGTAAGTTACATACCACCCAATGTCCTTTATCCACAGGGCCACAACCTGCAACCAGTAAGTTACATACCACCCAATGTCCTTTATCCACAGGGCCTCAACCTGCAACCATTAAGTTACATACCACCCAATGTCCTTTATCCACAGGGCCTCAACCTGCAACCATTAAGTTACATACCACCACCCAATGTCCTTTATCCACAGGGCCTCAACCTGCAACCATTAAGTTACATACCACCCAATGTCCTTTATCCACAGGGCCTCAACCTGCAACCATTAAGTTACATACCACCCAACCCAATGTCCTTTATCCACAGGGCCTCAACCTGCAACCATTAAGTTACATACCACCCAATGTCCTTTATCCACAGGGCCTCAACCTGCAACCATTAAGTTACATACCACCCAACCCAATGTCCTTTATCCACAGGGCCTCAACCTGCAACCATTAAGTTACATACCACCCAATGTCCTTTATCCACAGGGCCTCAATCTGCAACCATTAAGTTACATACCACCCAACCCAATGTCCTTTATCCACAGGGCCTCAACCTGCAACCATTAAGTTACATACCACCCAATGTCCTTTATCCACAGGGCCTCAATCTGCAACCATTAAGTTACATACCACCCAACCCAATGTCCTTTATCCACAGGGCCTCAACCTGCAACCAGTAAGTTACATACCACCCAATGTCCTTTATCCACAGGGCCTCAACCTGCAACCATTAAGATACATACCACTCAACCCAATGTCCTTTATCCACAGGGCCTCAACCTGCAACCAGTAAGTTACATACCACCCAACCCAATGTCCTTTATCCACAGGGCCTCAACCTGCAACCAGTAAGTTACATATCACCCAATGTCCTTTATCCACAGGGCCTCAACCTGCAACCAGTAAGTTACATACCACCGAATGTCCTTTAGCCACAGGGCCTCAACCTGCAAGTTACATACCACCTGACCCAATGTCCTTTATCCACAGGGCCTCAACTTGCAACCATTAAGTTACATACCACCCGACCCAATGTCCTTTATCCACAGGGCCTCAACATGCAACCAGTAAGTTACATACCACCCAATGTCCTTTATCCACAGGGCCTCAACATACAACCATTAAGTTACATACCACCCGACCCAATGTCCTTTATCCACAGGGCCTCAACCTGCAACCAGTAAGTTACATACCACCCAATGTCCTTTATCCACAGGGCCTCAACCTGCAACCATTAAGTTACATACCACCCGACCCAATGTCCTTTATCCACAGGGCCTCAACCTGCAACCAGTAAGTTACATACCACCCAATGTCCTTTATCCACAGGGCCTCAACCTGCAACCATTAAGTTACATACCACCCAACCCAATGTCCTTTATCCACAGGGCCTCAACCTGCAACCATTAAGTTACATACCACCCAACCCAATGTCCTTTATCCACAGGGCCTCAACCTGCAACCATTAAGTTACATACCACCCGACACAATGTCCTTTATCCACAGGGCCTCAACCTGCAACCAGTAAGTTACATACCACCCAACCCAATGTCCTTTATCCACAGGGCCTCATCCTGCAACCATTAAGTTACATACCACCCAACCCAATGTCCTTTATCCATAGGGCCTCAACCTGCAACAATTAAGTTACATACCACCCAACCCAATGTCCTTTATCCACAGGGCCTCAACCTGCAACCATTAAGTTACATACCACCCGACCCAATGTCCTTTATCCACAGGGCCTCAACCTGCAACCAGTAAGTTACATACCACCCAACCCAATGTCCTTTATCCACAGGGCCTCAACATGCAACCATTAAGTTACATACCACCCAACCCAATGTCCTTTATCCACAGGGCCTCAACCTGCAACCATTAAGTTACATACCACCCAATGTCCTTTATCCACAGGGCCTCAACCTGCAACCAGTAAGTTACATACCACCCAATGTCCTTTATCCACAGGGCCACAACCTGCAACCAGTAAGTTACATACCACCCAATGTCCTTTATCCACAGGGCCTCAATCTGCAACCATTAAGTTACATACCACCCAATGTCCTTTATCCACAGGGCCTCAACCTGCAACCATTAAGTTACATACCACCCAATGTCCTTTATCCACAGGGCCTCAATCTGCAACCATTAAGTTACATACCACCCAATGTCCTTTATCCACAGGGCCTCAACCTGCAACCATTAAGTTACATACCACCCAACCCAATGTCCTTTATCCACAGGGCCTCAACCTGCAACCAGTAAGTTACATACCACCCAACCCAATGTCCTTTATCCACAGGGCCTCAACCTGCAACCAGTAAGTTACATACCACCCAATGTCCTTTATCCACAGGGCCTCAACCTGCAACCAGTAAGTTACATACCACCCAATGTCCTTTATCCACAGGGCCTCAACCTGCAACCAGTAAGTTACATACCACCCAATGTCCTTTATCCACAGGGCCTCAACCTGCAAGTAACATACCACCTGACCCAATGTCCTTTATCCACAGGACCTCAACTTGCAACCATTAAGTTACATACCACCCAACCCAATGTCCTTTATCCACAGGGCCTCAACCTGCAACCAGTAAGTTACATACCACCCAATGTCCTTTAGCCACAGGGCCTCAACCTGCAAGTTACATACCACCTGACCCAATGTCCTTTATCCACAGGGCCTCAACTTGCAACCATTAAGTTACATACCACCCGACCCAATGTCCTTTATCCACAGGGCCTCAACATGCAACCAGTAAGTTACATACCACCCAATGTCCTTTATCCACAGGGCCTCAACATACAACCATTAAGTTACATACCACCCGACCCAATGTCCTTTATCCACAGGGCCTCAACCTGCAACCAGTAAGTTACATACCACCCAATGTCTTTTATCCACAGGGCCTCAACCTGCAACCATTAAGTTACATACCACCCGACCCAATGTCCTTTATCCACAGGGCCTCAACCTGCAACCAGTAAGTTACATACCACCCAATGTCCTTTATCCACAGGGCCTCAACCTGCAACCATTAAGTTACATACCACCCAACCCAATGTCCTTTATCCACAGGGCCTCAACCTGCAACCATTAAGTTACATACCACCCAACCCAATGTCCTTTATCCACAGGGCCTCAACCTGCAACCATTAAGTTACATACCACCCAACCCAATGTCCTTTATCCACAGGGCCTCAACCTGCAACCATTAAGTTACATACCACCCAACCCAATGTCCTTTATCCACAGGGCCTCAACCTGCAACCATTAAGTTACATACCACCCACCAATGTCCTTTATCCACAGGGCCTCAACCTGCAACCATTAAGTTACATACCACCCGACCCAATGTCCTTTATCCACAGGGCCTCAACCTGCAACCATTAAGTTACATACCACCCACCCAATGTCCTTTATCCACAGGGCCTCAACCTGCAACCATTAAGTTACATACCACCCACCCAATGTCCTTTATCCACAGGGCCTCAACCTGCAACCATTAAGTTACATACCACCCAATGTCCTTTATCCACAGGGCCTCAACCTGCAACCATTAAGTTACATACCACCCAATGTCCTTTATCCACAGGGCCTCAACCTGCAACCATTAAGTTACATACCACCCACCCAATGTCCTTTATCCACAGGGCCTCAACCTGCAACCATTAAGTTACATACCACCCAATGTCCTTTATCCACAGGGCCTCAACCTGCAACCATTAAGTTACATACCACCCAATGTCCTTTATCCACAGGGCCTCAACCTGCAACCAGTAAGTTACATAAAACCCAATGTCCTTTATCCACAGGGCCTCAACCTGCAACCAGTAAGTTACATACAACCCAATGTCCTTTATCCACAGGGCCTCAACCTGCAACCATTAAGTTACATACCACCCGACCCAATGTCCTTTATCCACAGGGCCTCAACCTGCAACCAGTAAGTTACATACCACCCAATGTCCTTTATCCACAGGGCCTCAACCTGCAACCAGTAAGTTACATACCACCCAATGTCCTTTATCCACAGGGCCTCAACCTGCAACCATTAAGTTACATACCACCAGACCCAATGTCCTTTATCCACATGGCCTCAATCTGCAACCAGTAAGTTACATACCACCCAATGTCCTTTATCCACAGGGCCTCAACCTGCAACCATTAAGTTACATACCACCCAACCCAATGTCCTTTATCCACAGGGCCTCAACCTGCAACCAGTAAGTTACATACCACCCAATGTCCTTTATCCACAGGGCCTCAACCTGCAACCAGTAAGTTACATACCACCCAATGTCCTTTATCCACAGGGCCTCAACCTGCAACCATTAAGTTACATACCACCCAACCCAATGTCCTTTATCCACAGGGCCTCAATCTGCAACCAGTAAGTTACATACCACCCAATGTCCTTTATCCACAGGGCCTCAACCTGCAACCATTAAGTTACATACCACCCAACCCAATGTCCTTTATCCACAGGGCCTCAACCTGCAACCATTAAGTTACATACCACCCAATGTCCTTTATCCACAGGGCCTCAACCTGCAACCATTAAGTTACATACCACCCAATGTCCTTTATCCACAGGGCCTCAACCTGCAACCATTAAGTTACATACCACCCAACCTAATGTTATTTATCCACAGGGCCTCAATCTGCAACCATTAAGTTACATACCACCCAATGTCCTTTATCCACAGGGCCTCAACCTGCAACCATTAAGATACATACCACCCAACCCAATGTCCTTTATCCACAGGGCCTCAATCTGCAACCAGTAAGTTACATAACACCCAATGTCCTTTATCCACAGGGCCTCAACCTGCAACCATTAAGTTATATACCACCCAACCCAATGTCCTTTATCCACAGGGCCTCAACCTGCAACCATTAAGTTACATACCACCCAATGTCCTTTATCCACAGGGCCTCAATGTGCAACCATTAAGTTACATACCACCCAATGTCCTTTATCCACAGGGCCTCAACCTGCAACAATTACGTTACATACCACCCAACCCAATGTCCTTTATCCACAGGGCCTCAACCTGCAACCATTAAGTTACATACCACCCAATGTCCTTTATCCACAGGGCCTCAACCTGCAACCATTAAGTTACATACCACCCAATGTCCTTTATCCACAGGGCCTCAACCTGCAACCAGTAAGTTACATACCACCCAATGTCCTTTATCCACAGGGCCTCAACCTGCAACCATTAAGTTACATACCACCCAACCCAATGTCCTTTATCCACAGGGCCTCAACCTGCAACCAGTAAGTTACATACCACCAACCCAAGTCCTTTATCCACAGGGCCACAACCTGCAACCAGTAAGTTACATACCACCCAACCCAATGTCCTTTATCCACAGGGCCTCAACCTGCAACCATTAAGATACATACCACCCAATGTCCTTTATCCACAGGGCCTCAACCTGCAACCAGTAAGTTACATACCACCCAACCCAATGTCCTTTATCCACAGGGCCTCAACCTGCAACCAGTAAGTTACATATCACCCAATGTCCTTTATCCACAGGGCCTCAACCTGCAACCAGTAAGTTACATACCACCGAATGTCCTTTAGCCACAGGGCCTCAACCTGCAAGTTACATACCACCTGACCCAATGTCCTTTATCCACAGGGCCTCAACTTGCAACCATTAAGTTACATACCACCCGACCCAATGTCCTTTATCCACAGGGCCTCAACCTGCAACCAGTAAGTTACATACCACCCAATGTCCTTTATCCACAGGGCCTCAACCTGCAACCATTAAGTTACATACCACCCAACCCAATGTCCTTTATCCACAGGGCCTCAACCTGCAACCAGTAAGTTACATACCACCCAATGTCCTTTATCCACAGGGCCTCAACCTGCAACCAGTAAGTTACATACCACCCAATGTCCTTTATCCACAGGGCCTCAACCTGCAACCAGTAAGTTACATACCACCCAATGTCCTTTATCCACAGGGCCTCAATCTGCAACCATTAAGTTACATACCACCCAACCCAATGTCCTTTATCCACAGGGCCTCAACCTGCAACCAGTAAGTTACATACCACCCAACCCAATGTCCTTTATCCACAGGGCCTCAACCTGCAAGCAGTAAGTTACATACCACCCAACCCAATGTCCTTTATCCACAGGGCCTCAACCTGCAACCATTAAGTTACATACCACCCGACCCAATGTCCTTTATCCACAGGGCCTCAACCTGTAACCAGTAAGTTACATACCACCCGACCCTATTCCTGCGCAAATCCTACCACAAAAACATGTAACAAAATGAGTTGTTGATGCAAGTGTTAACAATTAGCACTGTAATATAAGACTACAGAGAACGACAAATCTCAAATTGAGCCCCGTTTCTTTAAAAAATGAGAGAAAATACCATCATTGTATCAAATGTCATAAATCCAATAGTAAGTCAAATTTCACCCTCGACTTATGGTCGAATATTAGGGTTTTTCTAGAGCGGATTGGCAGGACTCGCCGCCCTACCCATTTGCCTTTGACCCTTTCCTTCATAGAGATTTAAGTTAATATACTATTATATCTACATACAAACAACAGCCATTTAACCCTTTCCTTCGTAGAGATTTAGGTTAATATACTATTATATCTACATACAAACTACTTATACAGGGTTCCCACTCTTTTTGGACAATCAAATTCAAGCACTATTTAAGCACTTTTCAAGGACCGTGAGCACCATTTTCAAGGACTATTAAATTATGTGCAGGTAGATAACTTACCGCTACATTCAATGTGTTATCATGCTGCCTGCACTCCTTGTACAAGTATGTCAATGTAACTCTTAACACCGAACTTGAAATGTTGTCAAATGTCAATTAAACAAAAGCAAAGCTAATTGCAGAACAATTTTAACATATTTACAGTTAGTACCTGTGTATGATAATACACACGATAATTCTATATCTGCAGTAGTATTATGTATTATCCCGGCAGCGCACATCCGACGGATGACACCGCGCGCATTAAACTCACCCGAGTAACCGGTTACATAGACACTGCGTCATTGGGGCGAACCAGTATTGGGGCGAACACGGATAGGGGACGAAATCGTTTTTGGGGCGAAACCACCCGGGACCGTTATTTGACTTCCGGTTCTAATATAGATGTAAACAATACCAGCTGTTCGCTCCATTTTATACTATTTGTCAACAGCATTTAAGCACTTTTCAAGGGTCATGGTTGAAAATCAAGTACTTTTCAAGGATAAAACTGAAATTAAGCACTTTTCATGGGAGGGCTTGAAATTCAAGGACTTTTCATTTCCGTACGAACCCTGTTATACACAAACCTTGGGTACTACATATACACAAACCTGGAGTACTACATATACACAAACCTGGAGTACTACATATACACAAACCTGGGGTACTACATATACACAAACCTGGGTTTCCTGGAGTACTACATATACACAAACCTGGGTTTCCTGGGGTACTACATATACACAAACCTGGAGTACTACATATACACAAACCTGGGGTACTACATATACACAAACCTGGGTTTCCTGGAGTACTACATATACACAAACCTGGAGTACCACATATACACAAACCTGGGGTACTACATATACACAAACCTGGGTTTCCTGGGGTACTACATATACACAAACCTGGAGTACTACATATACACAAACCTGGGGTACTACATATACACAAACCTGGGGTACTACATATACAAAACTGGAGTACTACATATACACAAACCTGGAGTACTACATATACACAAACCTGGGTTTTCTGGAGTACTACATATACACAAACCTGGGTTTCCTGGAGTACTACATATACACAAACCTGGGGTACTACATATACACAAACCTGGAGTACTACATATACACAAACCTGGAGTACTACATATACACAAACCTGGAGTACTACATATACACAAACCTGGGTTTTCTGGAGTACTACATATACACAATCCTGGGGTACTACATATACACAAACCTGGAGTACTACATATACACAAACCTGGGTTTCCTGGAGTACTACATATACACAAACCTGGAGTACTACATATACACAAACCTGGGGTACTACATATACACAAACCTGGAGTACTACATATACACAAACCTGGGGTACTACATATACACAAACCTGGAGTACTACATATACACAAACCTGGAGTACTACATATACACACACCTGGGTTTCCTGGAGTACTACATATACACAAACCTGGAGTACTACATATACACACACCTGGGGTACTACATATACACACACCTGGGGTACTACATATACACACACCTGGGGTACTACATATACACAAACCTGGGGTACTACATATACACAAACCTGGGGTACTACATATACACAAACCTGGGGTACTACATATACACAAACCTGGGGTACTACATATACACACACCTGGAGTACTACATATACACAAACCTGGAGTACTACATATACACAAACCTGGGGTACTACATATACACCAACCTGGAGTACTACATATACACAAACCTGGAGTACTACATATATACACAAACATGGAGTACTACATATACACAAACCTGGGTTTCCTGGAGTACTACATATACACAAACCTGGGGTACTACATATACACAAACCTGGGTTTCCTGGAGTACTACATATACACAAACCTGGGTTTCCTGGAGTACTACATATACACAAACCTGGGTTTCCTGGAGTACTACATATACACAAACCTGGGTTTCCTGGAGTACTACATATACACAAACCTGGAGTACTACATATACACAAACCTGGGGTACTACATATACACACACCTGGGGTACTACATATACACACTTGGAGTACTACATATACACAAACCTGGGGGTACTACATATACACAAACCTGGGGTACTACATATACACACACCTGGAGTACTACATATACACAAACCTGGAGTACTACATATACACAAACCTGGGGTACTACATATACACAAACCTGGAGTACTACATATACACAAACCTGGAGTACTACATATATACACAAACCTGGGGTACTACATATACACACACCTGGAGTACTACATATACACAAACCTGGGGTACTACATATACACACACCTGGAGTACTACATATACACAAACCTGGAGTACTACATATACACAAACCTGGAGTACTACATATATACACAAACCTGGGGTACTACATATACACAAACCTGGAGTACTACATATACACAAACCTGGGGTACTACATATACACAAACCTGGGGTACTACATATACACAAACCTGGAGTACTACATATACACAAACCTGGGTTTCCTGGAGTACTACATATACACAAACCTGGGTTTCCTGGAGTACTACATATACACAAACCTGGGTTTCCTGGAGTACTACATATACACAAACCTGGGTTTCCTGGAGTACTACATATACACAAACCTGGAGTACTACATATACACAAACCTGGGGTACTACATATACACAAACCTGGAGTACTACATATACACAAACCTGGAGTACTACATATACACAAACCTGGAGTACTAGATATACACAAACCTGGAGTACTACATATATACACAAACCTGGAGTACTACATATACACAAACCTGGAGTACTACATATACACAAACCTGGGTTTCCTGGAGTATTACATATACACAAACCTGGGTTTCCTGGAGTACTACATATACACAAACCTGGGTTTCCTGGGGTACTACATATACACAAACCTGGAGTACTACATATACACAAACCTGGGGTACTACATATACACACACCTGGGGTACTACATATACACACTTGGAGTACTACATATACACAAACCTGGGGTACTACATATACACAAACCTGGGGTACTACATATACACACACCTGGAGTACTACATATACACAAACCTGGAGTACTACATATACACAAACCTGGGGTACTACATATACACAAACCTGGAGTACTACATATACACAAACCTGGAGTACTACATTATACACAAACCTGGGGTACTACATATACACACACCTGGAGTACTACATATACACAAACCTGGGGTACTACATATACACACACCTGGAGTACTACATATACACAAACCTGGAGTACTACATATACACAAACCTGGAGTACTACAATATACACAAACCTGGGGTACTACATATACACAAACCTGGAGTACTACATATACACAACCTGGGGTACTACATATACACAAACCTGGGGTACTACATATACACAAACCTGGAGTACTACATATACACAAACCTGGGTTTCCTGGAGTACTACATATACACAAACCTGGGTTTCCTGGAGTACTACATATACACAAACCTGGGTTTCCTGGAGTACTACATATACACAAACCTGGAGTACTACATATACACAAACCTGGGGTACTACATATACACAAACCTGGAGTACTACATATACACAAACCTGGAGTACTACATATACACAAACCTGGAGTACTAGATATACACAAACCTGGAGTACTACATATACACAAACCTGGAGTACTACATATACACAAACCTGGAGTACTACATATACACAAACCTGGGTTTCCTGGAGTACTACATATACACAAACCTGGGTTTCCTGGAGTACTACATATACACAAACCTGGGTTTCCTGGGGTACTACATATACACAAACCTGGAGTACTACATATACACAAACCTGGGTTTCCTGTAGTACTACATATATACACAAACCTGGGTTTCCTGGAGTACTACATATACACAAACCTGGGTTTCCTGGAGTACTACATATACACAAACCTGGGTTTCCTGGAGTACTACATATACACAAACCTGGAGTACTACATATACACAAACCTGGGGTACTACATATACACAAACCTGGAGTACTATATATACACAAACCTGGAGTACTACATATATACACAAACCTGGGGTACTACATATACACAAACCTGGAGTACTACATATACACAAAACTGGGGTACT
>CM026400.1:9165619-9184908 GCA_014843695.1 Archivesica marissinica | reverse complement strand
CGCCGCCGCCGCCGCCGCCACCGCCACCACCATCATCATCATCATCATCATCATCATCATGAAATGCTTGCTTTGGTGGAAAATAATATAGAAATTAGTGGTATTAGCCCCGGACGTGGATTCCATCATTCGGATGGAGCTATGCTATGGATCTATGCCTGAGCTCTCGTTGAGGCTTTGCCTTAGTCATATATGTCGTTTTCATATTTTAGTAAACCTGAAAAGCATTTGCTAATTAGGCTAATCCCAATCTGATTGGAATTGGTATTTGATTTTTTAAAACATTTTTTAGTTTGCGCAGTAGTGCTTATTTTGCTTTCAGTATTTTTCATTCCATTTCATCTTAATATGATTTTAAATTTCAAATAGCGACTGCTTCTCAGCTTTATCTCACACATGTAGTTATCACATGTACATGTATATACTATAGTAGTGCAATATGTTATAGATGACTGATGTATATATACATAGTCTCTTGTAACTCTGAATTGAGTGGCACTGTACTTTTTAATAACTATATTTTGTGTTTGTTATATGCTGTACATTGATGTGACTGAAACAAAGAATAAAATAAAAAATAATAAAATAATATTATATAATTAAGTTTCCAACTCAGTACAATTAATAACCGTCACAAAATTTGTTTACGTTTATTTATCGTCGCTACCGGTTGCCCATATGAGCGACGCCTCCTGAAGAGATTAGTCTTTTTAGATTTTGGAGCATAGTGCAATGATACAGACAGAGACCCATTCCAGAGTCTCCTCTGGTTCTTTTACGTGCACGGTGTAAAGCACCGACACGAGACCTCGGTTTAACGTCCCATCTGAAAGACTGTTAATTTGTATACGGGTCAGACAGGGGATCGAACCAGCGATCCCTGAATTACCAGTCCAGCGTGCTACCACTGCACTACAGATCCGTCTGTAAAGTCACCAATCATTGTAAATCGATACTATATGTTGCTGCAGAGACATATCACTATGGTTACATGTGTTCGCCAAAACATACCAACATCCCACTACATTCGATACATTTTAAATGATGCAATGTATCTGTAGATTCCAGATCTAGATGGCAGATCACCAATCATTGGATTGTGGCAACACCCCGGAAATGACGTCACCGGTATGATGACGAGATGCGAAAAGGTTGTAACTACTGCAGAACAGGTTCGCGTTAATATTCTATATAAGGTTTTAATAGTTTATATAGGGTTTTAAATGTTTATATGTGGTTTCAATTTTTGGCATATTTGAATCAAATGACAGCTCCATCCAAGATCCCACCCAGATACTGAATGGTCTGTTAATTAACATATTAGTAAAATGTTCGACAGGCATCAACTCAAATTTAATTTTATTAACTGTCGGTATCACCATTCAAGTTGTAAACGCAGTTCAGCACTTTATATGCACACTTAAAAAACCGCACCCTAGACCTGTGTACACACGGGACAGTCATGGCTATTGCATAGCCTGTCATCAGGGTGGAATCCATCTGTTCCATCGGTATTCTTGGTTATATTGTGTTGAGTCAGACTTGGTATACGCTTGATTGTAACAGATTTAAAAATAACATTTGAGTACAAAACCACTCCAGAAATAATGAGAAACTTTCATTTTACGGAAAATCCGATAAAGACATATCAAAGTTACTTCCCTTTTATTAAAACGACATTTGTAATTAGAAGAAAGAACTCTCTTAATTAGAACTTATGATCGCTCGATAGTGAGCGCGATAGGCGACGTAAACACTAGACCACAGGGTGCTGGTGGTTACTTAGATTTATGAAGACTTTATATCTACATATTGTTTTTCAGCTACTTGGCGTGGACGAGCTGTATCATTATCACTGTAAATTCCTGCTAAAAGAACCCAAAATTGGCGGGAAGTTTGAATGGCATCAGGATTACGGGTAACTATTGATGTGCTGGTAATGATAGCCCTGTTCATTGCGGATACAATACTGATAATCCGGCGGCACCCTCGACTACATCGTCATTGATATATATACTGATAATCCGGCGGCACCCCCGACTACATCGTCATTGATATATACTGATAATCCGGCGGCACCCTCAACTACATCGTCATAGATATATACTGATAATCCGGCGGCACCCTCAACTACATCGTCATAGATATATACTGATAATCCGGCGGCACCCTCGACTACATCGTCATAGATATATACTGATAATCCGGCGGCACCCTCGACTACATCGTCATAGATATATACTGATAATCCGGCGGCACCCTAGACTACATCGTCATATATATACTGATAATCCGGCGGCACCCTCGCCTACATCGTCATAGATATATACTGATAATCCGGCGGCACCCTCAACTACATCGTCATAGATATATACTGATAATCCGGCGCACCCTCGACTACATCGTCATAGATAATACTGATAATCCGGCGGCACCCTCAACTACATCGTCATATATATATACTGATAATCCGGCGGCACCCTCGCCTACATCGTCATAGATATATACTGATAATCCGGCGGCACCCTCGACTACATCGTCATATATATATATATAATGATATATCTCGGTTGGCATCAGGATTACGGGTAACTATTGATGTGCTGGTAATGATAGCCCTGTTCATTGCGGATACAATACTGATAATCCGGCGGCACCCTCGACTACATCGTCATTGATATATATACTGATAATCCGGCGGCACCCTCAACTACATCGTCATAGATATATACTGATAATCCGGCGGCACCCTCGACTACATCGTCATAGATTACTGATAATCCGGCGGCACCCTCGACTACATCGTCATTGATATATACTGATAATCCGGCGGCACCCTCGACTACATCGTCATTGATATATACTGATAATCCGGCGGCACCCTCAACTACATCGTCATATATATATACTGATAATCCGGCGGTACCTTCGACTACATCGTCATATATATATACTGATAATCCGGCGGCACCCTCGACTACATCGTCATATATATATACTGATAATCCGGCGGCACCCTCGCCTACATCGTCATAGATATATACTGATAATCCGGCGGCACCCTCGACTACATCGTCATATATATATATATAATGATATATCTCGGTTCACGACCGGTACATATTGATAGTGTCAATACAGTGGAATGTGTTAGTATCAGTGGATTCGTAATGGAACACATATATGAAACCTCACATGACAATTCAAATAAGCCATACCACGTGACCTTGAGTCTGACCTGTTATGGTACAATCAAGGTCATGTGATGTCGAACTCTTGTGCTAGTGTCGAATACCAGCGCGGATGTTTGCATCTATCCGAGTGGTATCCTCTTAGTCTAGCTATATTATCTATTTGTAATCCTAGGTACTGGTACAACTATTGTCTACGCCCGGACATGATAGCGGTGTTTATAGCTGTTGATGAATGCACGCAGGAAAATGGCGGCTTAATGGTAACCCCATATTTAATATTAGTTTAAACAATATTTTATTTCAATGAATATACATAGTATAATGATCACAATAAGAAAATACTTGAGGAGAAAGCAACTTGCTTATATGGCTACCTCTTTCCATACTTAATATTATAACATATCAATGTAGATATTAGGGAAGCAATCCTTCTTTGACTATGCTAAATCAACAATATTCACAGATTTGTCTCCCTGGTTAAAATTAAAATTTACATATCTCGCAGAGAAGCCAAAATTAATTTAAAAATTAAGGGTCATGCATTTTTTTAAAAATATTTTGTAATTATTTCCGGGTCAGGCCAATTTAACACACTGCATGTAGAGTTAAAATTTCTGTAAATCAATGACAATTTTCTTTACACAATGCTATCACAATGGAGGGGGGCGAGTGTTGAGTGCAAGCTTCTCTGTTTAGGTGCTACGAGGGACACACAGGTGTGGTAGAGTTGATCACGGTAAGACTGGTGGACAGCAGGGAGCGGACGTTGCACGTGTCGAGCTCTTACAGACACAGTATGAGCTCGAGTACCTTGACCTACAACCAGGTAGTTACATATTTTATTGATCACGAGATGAAATAAAATCCTATCTTACACTAATAAACACAACTCCTCTTTTTCTTTTATGATTTCCAATGACTGGCTAATATAATATTTGTTTTCAAATGTTATTCATTTTAACTGCCCTGTCGGGAGCCTCATTGCACTACGAGACACAACTGCACAACCACTTCTCTTAGTGTGAACGTCCGTAATAAGAAATAGTTCCTGTATAATTTTAAATGTTAGCTTCTGTTTACTGTCAAAATAAAAAACTACAGACAAAACAAATTCATTAGAATATATTACTTAATAATTAACTGTTCATGGTAGTCAGAAAATAGCTAAAATACAAAAGTACATCTAACCGCGCAGGAATACAAAACACAAACAGTGGCAGAGAAAATGCCATATTTCACTGCTTCAAGATGGAGTTGTCTTTCACTGACAAAATTCAACCATTTCTTGGAAACAATAAAAGAAATTGTTATATTTACATTTCATGGCTACATGGCCCGTATATTTTTCATAATTAACAAAATAACAAAAAGGTAAACACAAATTAAATATTATAGTTAAAATTACAATAATTTCTCTCTCCTTATCTTTTTATCCTATGCGCCGAAATCTTAGCTCTACTTGTTAAGAAAAATAAAAACATAAAAGGTATTGAAGTTAATAACGTTGAATATTTAGTATCCCAGTATGCCGATGACACATCTTTGATTCTAGACGGTACTGAAACTTCCCTAAGAAATGTTATAAATGTATTAAAATGTTATGCCGAAATCTCCGGTCTTCATGTAAATGTTGATAAGACAAGAGTACTATGGATTGGTTCTATGAAAAATAGCAACTTATCATTATGCCCCGAGTTAAATCTTAACTGGGAAAGAGGTCATTTTAAACTCTTAGGGGTAAATTTTTCAGTAAACCTCGAAACCATAGAAACCTTGAACTATGCAGCAAAAATAAATGAAATAAAAAATCTTTTAGCCTCATGGTCTAAAAGGATATTAACACCTATTGGTAAAAATATAGTAATAAAGTCTCTAGCACTTTCCAAATTAAATAACTTGTTTTTAACCATCCCACACCCTCCTCCAAAAATGATTAAAGACCTACAAAGTACTTTCTTTAAATACATCTGGAAAGGGGGACCAGATAAAATAAAAAGGACAGTTGTAACGCAAGATTTAAAAAACGGAGGTCTGAGAGTTGTGGATTTGGAGAATTTCATGAATGCTCTGAAAATTACATGGTTAAGGCGTTTAGAAAATTCGAATTCAAAATACTTTGTTCTTGTAAAAACACTTTGCCCTTTCATTAATGAGATTGGTAAATTTGGTGTAGATTATATCATAAAAGAAAAAAGATGCACTAAAAACATATTCTGGAATGAGGTATGGAATGCGTACATCTCTCTTATCCATACACAATTTCCTAGTAGTTGGGATGAGTTCATCTCACAGCCTGTATGGTTAAATCATAATTTTAAAATTGGAGGAAAATCATTTTGTTACAATAATTACTTAAATAAAGGTGTGTTTTTTGTTAACGACTTACTTAAAGACAATGGCAGTTTGCTTACCTATCAAGAATTTCAACATAAATTTGAAATAAACACTAACTTTCTTCAGTTTCAAGGCATACTTCAATCAATAAGACATTATTTGGACCAGTTAAGGTTTGCACATAGGGCTTGTAAAATGATGACTCCAGTTAAACCATTACACTTAAGAGTAATATCGGCAACCAATAAAGGGTGTAGACCCATTTATGACATTTTGATTTTAAAAAATAAAACCACCCCAAAGTCATGTTCGAAATGGCAAACAGAACTGAACTGTGGTGTTTTAAATTGGGAAAAAATCTATAGTTTACCCTTTAAAGATACTAAAGATTCCAAACTACTCTGGTTCCAATACCGACTTACACATAGAATCATTGGTACTAATTACTTACTTAACAAAATGGGTTTGAAAGATGATAATTTATGTTCCTTTTGTAAAGCCAACCCTGAAACACTCGTCCACTTATTCTGGGAATGCGGGGTGATTAACATATTTCTAAATAATTTGACATATTGGTTAAATGGACTATTTCCAAATGTCTTGCCCCAGATTAACAAACATATAGTGATGTTTGGCAGTTCAAACTACACCCTACCAATCAATAATATAATTATTTCGGCAAAATACTATATATATCAGTGTAAGATGTCTTCTGTCTTTCCAGACCTTCAGATTTTTAAGAGACATATATCCAACCTAGTAAAGGTAGAAAAATACAACGCCATAATAACATTGAACTTGGATAAATTTTCAAAATCATGGGGAACATTTGCAACACTTTGTGGTGACATCGTTTAATAAAATTGTTTGTTAATTTTCTACTACAGTAGTTATCTCCGCCCTTCGTATTTTTTATATTTTTCTAACAAGCCCAACATTTCCCCGTAAATAACTTAAAGAACAACCATGCAGACTGCTTTGCTTCTTTCTTCTTTTTCACAAAACAACAAAAAGCACAGTAAAACTCCTTGTCTTGTTTGGATGGATAACTGTACAGTTATTTTGTTAATTGGAAGAGTTACTTCCCTTGCATTACGGTTTTGTTAATGCTTGTATATACAATTATGTACAATTAACTTTGTACTATATATGTATGCTTCTGTGTTACTGTTTAATAAAATGAATTACAAAAAAAAAATTACAATAATGTTTATATATACATCGTCTTATATTACATGCATTTTTATTATTTAGGAAGAAGAAGAAGAATGCTTTATTAAGACTTAAACTTTACAGACTTTACAGTTTCTCGTCTGTAACATTTAAACATATTTACAATATATATAGTACAATATTATGATATATGCAATCATGATGAGGATGGACAAATGATGTAATGATTATGGACATACATGGAAAAATAATGACAATGTCATGAAGGATTATAGACTATGCAAAACATGAGCATGGCTGTATTAAGAGTGTAGGGGGTATTCAACTGGTAATTCATATATCCTAAACAAGTGAATTGCGAAGGGATAAAGCTTCATGAATATATTTACTAAAGTTAACCAGCTCTGGGGAATTGTCACATTGAAATATTTGCAATAATTTGAACATACTTGGTCGAGTAGAATATAAACGTTTAATATATTTTTTTCTTAATGTACTATACACCTCACATTTAAACATGAAATGAAACTCATCTTCCACGTTGTTTGTATTACACAATAAACATAACCTTTTGTTTTGATCAATACGGTTTCTACCATATCTGCCTGTTTCAATCCGTAAGTTGTGCGCTGATAGTCTCAATTTTGTAAATGCAATTCTTAATTTTCTGCTTAGTATTATATCTAAGTACGATTCGTAACCAAAATTAATCTTTACATTTTTATATAATGTAAGTACCTTATTTATTCGAAGATCAGCTTGTGAAATCTGAAGAAAATCATCTATACTCCTTTGTTTAAATTCAGAAATAAACTGAGTGTGGTCGATGACATGTGGGTTTTCCCATATATACAAAAAGCCAAATTTACTTAGCAATTCCTTAACTCTGGACAACCAATTACCTTTGCCAGTTACTAAATCATCTAGACACGTTTGTATCATCGACTTAATAATTATATTTTCCGTTGTAACTATTTTTAACCAATATTTTACAACTTTTACATATCTACATACATACAATGGGTATCTTCCAAGTTCATAATATACAGCTACATTACTAGTTGATTGCTTAACACCAAGAACTAACTTGCAGAATTTCAAGTGCAATGTCTCTAAATTTTTAGCTTTTGAAAATCCCCATATTTCACTTCCGTAATGTAAAATGGATGATACTAGAGCATCGAAGAGCTGGAGAGCGGTTTTTGGTTTTGTCTCGTGTTTACGTAGATTAGCTGTTAGTATGTTCATAGCTTTTAGGCCTTTGCCATGGAGTTTTTGTGAATTTAAATTAAAATTACCGGTATAGTTAAGTGTAACACCAACGTAGTTAAAGTCATTGACCACCTCTACGGCACCTCCCCTATAAAACCATTGCTCTCCTCTCTTTAGCCCACCCCGTTTACGGAACACCATTAGCTTCGACTTTAAAACATTAACTTCAAGGCCCCATTTGTCACAATATATACTTAGATTATTTAATGTATTTTGCAGGTCAACTGGTGTTAAGCCAATTAGAACCATGTCATCCGCGAACAGTAATAAAATCAAACATATGTCATTAATATTAATGCCACTATTAATCGTGTCCTGTAAGTATAATTCAAGGTCTTCCACGAACAAAGCCCACATTATTGGCGAAATGATTTCCCCTTGGCGTAGTCCGATTGAGATATCGAAGAAGTCTGTGTATGTGTTACAGTTAAGTTTTATACACGATTTAACGGATTGATACATTGCACGTATTATCCTTAGGATTTTACCATTAAGACCTAACTTATATAATTTTAGCCACAATGCATTACGGTATATACTGTCAAAACATTGTTTCATATCAATAAAGGAACAGTATAATCTATTGTTCTTGTTTAATATGTGTTAAATTAAAGAATGCAAAATAAAAATTGCATCTACTGTCGAACGACCCTTACGAAATCCAAATTGTGCATCGGAAATAATAGTATTGTTTTCACACCAGTTTGTAATGCGACTATTTAATATGCAAGTAAATAATTTACCAAAGTTACTTAATAGGGTAATGCCTCGATAATTGTTGGCCTTTGTCACCTTTTTTGTATACAGGTACAATAAAACCCTTTGTCCAGCTTTCTGGGAAATTGCCGGAGTTTAAAATAACATTAAAAATATCAACGATGTGGCTAGCTAAAATATCGCCCGTTTCTAAGAAATATTCATTTAACAAATTGTCATCAGACGTGGCTTTATTTCGCTTAAGAGATTTTATTGCATCTTTTACCTCAGTGTAAGTAATAGGTAGATCTAAATCCTTAAATATGATATTTGATGCATTGAAATCGTTTGTTTCATTAAATTCTTCAGATTCTGTATGCTTAGACTGTTTTATATCGTCGAACATAGCAGCAAAATGTTTAAAGAAAGCATCAGACGAAATATTAGCACTTTTCTTATTAGTTGACTTCCTAAAATGCTTCCAGAATTCTCGAGGCTTACATAGTTTTAGGGATTCAAACTCATGAGCCTGCTTTAATTTATAACGATGTCGTTTAGACTTAATGCATCTTTTATAGATGGCCTTTAGCCTCGTCAGTTCTGTCCTATTTTCGGTGGATCGACATCTATTAAACCGTACTAGAGCTTGCTTATAATTATGTTTGTGTAGTTTGCAATCATCGTCAAACCACTTGTTAGTATCATCAACTATGTTTAAAAATCGTGTCATTTTGAGTGATATCTTATGAAAAAGTGGGTCACGCATAATAGACGTAAATGATTTCATCAATGTATCAGTATCATTTAAACCATTGCTATGATAATCATGAATAATGCGATTAAAATATGGCAATTTACTTATTAAACCTGTACGGAATTCATTCCTATGAACATCGGACCAAGTAGTGTATTCGTGTTGCTCTACACAGTCTACTATTTCGTCAACGAGCGGACAGCAAATATGTATATGCAACGGAGCGTGGTCGCTAAATTCATTAAAGACACCAACTTTAAATGTGTTCACACAATTGAAATCGTGTTCATGTAGTAATAGATAATCTATGTCTGAACTAGCTGAATTATTGAAATAAGTATAATTTCCGCAAATATCATCGTGCAGACGACCATTTGCTATACGTAGTGAGGTAGCCTTGCACAAGTCGAGTAATTTGTTACCATGTGAGTTACTCCCCTTGTCTTGATTTGCGCGCATTAACATATAATCAGGTAGATAGTTATCATCATCCAGATCAGCGATATACATGTCGGCATCAATGTAATCCTTTTTGCAGGAGACCCTCGCATTGCAATCGCCGGAGACCAGAACCTTTCCCATAGAGTCATACAGATAAATATCATTTTGCAATAGTTCAAACAGATCCGCATCGATAAGATTTGTAATTGGAGAAGTATCTCCCCACATATATACAGCAGCAAAATATACATCAGATTTGTATCCAAAAAATGTTTTATCAAATTTTAACCAGATTATTGTGTCATGTACATTTTTCACTATGGAAATACCGTCTTTAAGAACATCTCTACAATAAATGACAATACCACCGCTATTGCGCCTGGCCTTGCGGTGTCTATACTTTCTATAGAAGTTAAAGCAGTGGTAGCCGTCTAATTATATATCACTAGTTTTACATGTCCATGATTCTAGCAACACAATTATGTCATGTTCAGTCAATAATTTTACAAAGTCTGAATTTCCGCACTTACTAGAAGTAAGGCCATTACAGTTCCATACTAAGCACTTTAGTTCACCCTCCGCGTCTTCCTAACTGCCTGCATCTTTCACTGGACGTCCGTTCACATATAGCGTGTCGTAGTTTATCCATGCAGTTTTCCCCTGGTCCTTGGCCTTTTTTATTACCTTCACAAGCTCACGTCGTTTTGCTGCCACTTCGGGTGGGAATTGTTCAGTTACATAGAGGTTTGTTCCTTTCAATTTGTAGCTTGATTTCCTGACAAGTTCGCGATCCGGGAATAAATTGAATTTGCACACAATACGACGGTGGTACCTTGCTGAAGCTTCTCCAGCAGTTGTGGGCTGTCCCATTCTGTGGGCGCGTTCTATTTTCATATTGTCAACAATATCGTGTGCAATACCTAATTTCTCCTTCATTAGGTTCCTCACTATGTCTGTAGTTTGATCTGGCTTTTCGTTGGCTAATTCAGGCACGTTACCAAATATAATATTGTTCCGCATGGACTGTGCTTGCAGATAAGTTACAGTATTCTTAAGCTCTATGTTGTCCTGCGCCATCTGAGTAAGTTTATCTTGACAGAAACCTGTAGCAAGTTCAACATTATCTACTTTATCCTCTACGCGGTTAATCTTCTCATCTGCAGCTTTACTCCTAGTGTCCATATGTACCCACAACTTTTTAAGCTCCTTGTCAAAATTATCTACTTTCTGCTCTAACGTATCCAGAGTCTTAAGCTTTCTGTCCATATCACCAATTCTTTGATCAATCCGACACAGGAGTGCTAACACATCACTCAAACTCGGGCTTTCGTTGACCTGGTCTTTCACACTCCAAGTTGCACCACAAACTGTCTTAACGGAACCACCAGCTTCATCCGTAACATTGTTACTCATACTTGCTTCTACAGACGTAGATTCCTCACTTAGAGATTGCAGCACACTGAAGGAATTATTAGTGTTAATAGTTGCCTGTATATCACTAGTGTTTCTTTCTTGGGATATTGGCTCTGATTCACTTCCAATGTCGCCAGTTTGAAGTTCATCACATGGTGTCTCTGTTAGCCCACCATATTTGATCACCTTACTGCAGTTCAGATCGTCGTCGCTTTCACTATTCTTTTTCCGTTTGATATGTTTTTTCTTGACCATAGTTTACTAAACTAGTGCAATGATAATTACTTTTAGTTACTAGTTGTATATAATCCTTTTACATAATGATAGCAACAGTGGTTTCAACAATGGTTACTATGTGTACGGTCAATTAAACACTGCTCTTATTCAATGATCCTTCCATCACCATTGCTAAACCGTTACACCGTTACACAAAGGATGTCCCACCAAGCTCACATTCCATTCCTTTTCACTATATATGTGACATCATATTTCCTATTGTTGATCAATATTTTGCAATATCTTCGTTTTAATAAAGAAGTTTTATATAAATGTTTTATTTCACAAGATTTCCGAATGTAAGAATATTACTCACTGATGTATCCATGTAAAATGGAACATTTTTAAAGTCCAATATGTCACATAATCTAATATTTAAACAGAGCTCCAAAACACACGTCCGCTCACCACAATTTCATACAATACTATATTATATACAATACACAATAATTTAGGTGGTGGCATTTTTATTATTTAGGTGATGCCCTTTTTATTATTTAGGTGATGGCATTTTTATTATTAAGGTGATGCCCTTTTTATTATTTAGGTGATGGCATTTTTATTATTTAGGTGATGTCATTTTTATTATTTAGGTGGTGCCATTTTTATTATTTAGGTGATGCCCTTTTTATTATTTAGGTGATGCCATTTTTATTATTTAGGTGATGCCCTTTTTATTATTTAGGTGATGGCATTTTTATTATTTAGGTGATGGCATTTTTATTATTTAGGTGATGCCCTTTTTATTATTTAGGTGATGGCATTTTTATTATTTAGGTGATGTCATTTTTATTATTTAGGTGATGTCATTTTTATTATTTAGGTGGTGCCATTTTTATTATTTAGGTGATGCCCTTTTTATTATTTAGGTGATGTCCTTTTTATTATTTAGGTGATGTCATTTATTATTTATGTGATACCATTTTTATTATTTAGGTGATGCCATTTTTATTATTTAGGTGATGTCATTTATTATTTATGTGATACCATTTTTATTATTTAGGTGATGCCATTTTTATTATTTAGGTGATGCCATTTATTATTTAGGTGATGTCATTTATTATTTAGGTGATGCCATTTATTATTTAGGTGATGCCATTTTCTTCCACAGTAACTTACTTCACTGCAGTGGGGAAAATAACAGTGAAAAAAGGCGATTAGCAATAAATGTCTCGTACAACGACAGAAATAACAGTCCCGTGAAGCCAGACATATGTCCGACTTATACCAAACTGGATAAGGTAAGTAAATATATATAATAATGGAACTGTAAAACAGAATGCCTCCCCTCAATAGCTTTCATTAAAGTGACTCTACATCGGTGAAAACGCAAATGTCTGCAGAATGTAATATACTATTATATGGTAATATGTTTTCATAATATTTGCCTCAAAAACTGAGTATTTCAACAAATAAACAAACGTCGTATACGCGGTTTGTTGATATAATAAAATAATGTAATACAGCGCGTTTATCCTGAATAACACGAGATATGGTACATATTTACCGTGATATATCACGTGTGCCTAATCTTAGTTAAATTATCTCTAAACGAAAGTATCGCGTATTTAGTATTGACTCCAATGACAAGCAAACGTCAATTCAGGAGCGTGAATGTCGGTTATATGAAATCCTACTTTCACTTTTGAAAGTTTGTATACCACAAACACATTTGATTCAATGTTAGTTTTCGAATTTATTCAGAAGAATGTGTAGTAGCAATGCATTTATACGTGAACAAACAAGTTTATTGATTCAATGTTAGTATTCGAATTTATTCAGAAGAATGTGTAGTAGCAATGCATTTATACGTGAAAAATAAGTTTATTGATTCAATGTTAGCATTCGAATGTATTCAGAAGAATGTGTAGTAGCAATGCATTTATACGTGAAAAAAAAGTTTATTGATTCAATGTTAGCATTCGAATTTATTCAGAAGAATGTGTAGTAGCAATGCATTTATACGTGAAAAAAAAGTTTATTGATTCAATGTTAGTATTCAGAAGAATGTGTAGTAGCAATGCATTTATACGTGAACATTTTTTTATTTCCTTTTTGCGATGTAATGTCGCTTTAAAGTATTCTTCACCTAGCCATGGAACGCATTTTTGAATATTGTTGAAAATTAAATGAATCACATTGACTAGGATGGTCTGTGTTCGCTCGGTTTCTCTTCTTACCTTCGTTTCTCAGTTATTTCTCGGGTTTTACGCCTGCATCAGCACCATTTTAGGCTATATCGCCGGCGGGCAGTTTACCTAACAACACCTTTCCTAGCGGTTAACCAGTACTTGGATGCACCAACCTCCGTAAGAAACTGCTAACTTATATATATATAAATGAGACACGGCCTGAGCGGGGCTCGAACCCGTGACCATCAGTGATGATAGGTTACAGTGGTATACAAGTCAGCGACCTTAACCACACGACCACGTAGGCGAACTCGTTTATCAGTAAGAAATCATAACATCAATGTGCACTGTGTGTTTTACGTTCATTTATCGTCGCTACCGGTTGCCCATATGAGCGACGCCTCCTGAAGAGATTAGTCATTTTAGATTTTTGGAGGATAGTGCAATGATACAAACAGAGACCTATTCCAGAGTCTCATCTGGTTCTTGTACGTGCACGGTGTACAGCACCGACACGAGACCTCGGTTTAAAGTCCCATCTGAAAGACTGTTAATTTTATTATGGTCAGACGGGGGGTCGAACCTGTGATCCTTGGATTACCAGTCCAGCGTGTTACCACTGGACTACAGATCCGACTGTTCAATGCAATGAATGTGCATACATAACTTTTAGCATACAGTCTACATCCGTTATGTCAAAGTCGGTTATGTCGAATTCTCCGGTTCAAAGTATCAAAATCCCGTTTCAGTCATTATCATTTTACATATAACTTGATCTGTTTATATCGAATTTCGTTAAGTCAAACTTCAGTTATGTCGACGTATTTTTTTCGGTTCGATGGAATTCGACAATACGAATGTAGACTGTATTTTCTTCTAATTCCTGTCACCTAAATTGAGACATTCGCATACATGCACTTTTTGTTGAACAAAAATATTACATCATGTGTGTTTTACGTTTATTTATCGTCGCTACCGGTTGCCCATATGAGCGACGCCTCCTGAAGAGATTAGTAATTTTAGATTTTAGAGGATAGTGCAATGATACAGACAGAGACCCATTACAGAGTCTCCTCTGGTTCTTTTACGTGCACTGTGTAAAGCACCGACACGAGACCTCGGTTTAACGTCCCATCTGAAAGACTGTTAATTTTATTAGGGTCAGACGAGGGAAATATTACATCAAGGATTCACTGGTATATTTATAGGTTCCAGATGCGGCAGTTTTAGAATGCAGTAACGACACAGATTTCTCCGGTAAACATTTTATTAATCGTGGAGAAGACAAGCTGATCGACTCTGACTACCAGACTGAAAGTTACGTTAGGCACTGAAACACTATGGGATGGTTGTGTATTACAATGGCTCTGTATTCAGAACCAGACAAACATTGTTATCACGAGGTGCACTAATTAAGGAATGACTCGCTGGTTAATAGTTTCCATCGAGATATGAACTACATTGGGCGTGGTTAAAGTGTTTGGAGAACGAAGCCAGTTTATGTGTACAGACAGTATTCCAGTGGTAACACGCTGGACTGGTAATCCAGGGATCGCAGGTTCGATCCCCCGTCTGACCCTAATAAAATAAAATTAAAACAGTCTTTCCCGAACCCCCTCCCGTCTTAAGTGTTAAGTTGGCCTACACATCGATTCCAGCCAAGCTACGACCCTGACTTTAATAATAAGAAGCGTGGTTACGGTGACCTTTATAATAATAATAATAATAATAATAATAAAGACTTTATTTAACGAGAGAACTCATTTGAACAATTAAGTCAATCCACCATGAGGCCCTCAACAAATCAAAACAATGAAATAGCATAATGAAACATGTAAACAGTAAAACTTTCATAGGAAATAAGATATAAGCTGCAAGAACTAATACTTATATTCGTGTATAATGGTATATTATCAGTGTATTAGGTTATTGGTCTGTTCTTTGCACAACCTTATATATGAAGCTTTGAAGTGTGGAACATAATGTGCTGTTTTGACGTGATAAGGGAGGGAATTCCACAAGTGTGACCCTGAATATAAGAAAGATTTCCTAAAAACTTCAGTAGTTGGCTTATGAGGGTAAGGTTGGAGATTGGCGGATGATCGCACGTTTTGAGTTCGAACATCGGAAGTAAATCTGAATGACTCTTGCAGATACCTTTGTAGTCTATTTTCAAAGTATTTGTTTTGGGTCAATATCTAGCACATTAAAAAAGATACTGTTCCTTAATGAAGGTTAGAGTCCGTTCGAGGAATACACTAGTTACATGCTATGCAGGTGCTAAGTAATATAAATGATATAACACTATTATATTAATATAATTAATTAAAATTCTTATCTGGGTCCTACCATGGTTTGATCAAACTCTGATCGAACTACATTCCGGCGGTCAGAGTAACCAAACATTACCAAGCATAGTCCGGATATCCTCTTTATATACACATGCACAGTAGAAGTTCCGGGTCCTACCATGGTTTGATCATACTCTGATCGAACTGCATTTGTTTAACTTCCGGTGGTCAGAGTAACCAAACATTACCAAGCATAGTCCGGATATCCTCTTTATATACACATGCGCAGTAGAAGTTCCGGATCCTACTATGTTATAGCCTGGGTGATCTGATACTCGATGTTGTTATGGATCCTACAGTGGTATAACCTTACTACGATATGGAACTAACTCTATGCGGGGTAGTATACTCGGGGTGATCTGGTACATATCGATACTAAGAAGCAGAATGGTGTGTGTGCGTGCGTGCGTGCGTGCGTGCGTGCGTGCGTGCGTGCATGCGTGCGTGCGTGCGTGCGTGCGTGCTATTGGTCTTTAGTTAGCTGACATATATGTCGTAATTAATTAAAATATGTCGTTTTGTGAACGATCATTTACGAGTGATAGGGACAATATATCACTTTGGCTGCTGCCCTGGCAGCGTACCGGCTTTCACCGTTTCGTCCATGGAAGGATCGATAAAGTCCTTGCCTTCGGGCTCGCTGTAGTTTTCACATTCTCTGATGGCATTGTTTGAAACCTGTCAATTAGAAATAGCGATTTATCTTGAAAATCGTTCACAGGGGATTGTCGTTTCAATACTAGTAGTAAATTAATGAGTAGCGCCCAGAGAGATGCTAAACCCATGCGCTGGGCTGACAGCCATGAGTAGCGCCCAGAGAGATGCTAAACCCATGCGCTGGGCTGACAGCCATGAGTAGCGCCCAGAGAGATGCTAAACCCATGCGCTGGGCTGACAGCCATGAGTAGCGCTGAGAGAGATGCTAAACCCATGTGCTGGGCTGACAGCCATAAGTAGCGCTGAGAGAGATGCTAAACCCATGTGCTGGGCAGACAGCCATGAGTAGCGCTGAGAGAGATGCTAAACCCATGCGCTGGGCAGACAGCCATGCGTAGCGCTGAGAGAGATGCTAAACCCATGCGCTGGGCAGACAGCCATGAGTAGCGCCCAGAGAGATGCTAAACCTATGCGCTGGGCAGACAGCCATGAGTAGCCCTCAGAGAGATGCTAAACCCATGCGCTGGGCTGACAGCCATGAGTAGCGCCCAGAGAGATGCTAAACCCATGCGCTGGGCAGACAGCCATGAGTAGCGCTGAGAGAGATGCTAAACCCATGCGCTGGGCTGACAGCCATGAGTAGAGCCCAGAGAGATGCTAAACCCATGCGCTGGGCTGACAGCCATGAGTAGCGCCCAGAGAGATGCTAAACCCATGCGCTGGGCTGACAGCCATGAGTAGCGCCCAGAGAGATGCTAACCCCATGCGCTGGGCTGACAGCCATGAGTAGCGCCCAGAGATATGCTAAACCCATGCGCTGGGCTGACAGCCATGAGTAGCGCCCAGAGAGATGCTAAACCCATGTGCTGGGCTGACAGCCATGAGTAGCGCTGAGAGAGATGCTAAACCCATGCGCTGGGCTGACAGCCATGAGTATCGCCGAGAGAGATACTAAACCCATGCGCTGGGCTGACAGCCATGAGTAGCGCCCAGAGAGATGATAAACCCATGCGCTGGGCTGACAGCCATGAGTAGCGCCCAGAGAGATGCTAAACCCATGCGCTGGGCTGACAGCCATGAGTAGCGCCCAGAGAGATGCTAAACCCATGCGCTGGGCTGACAGCCATGAGTAGCGCCCAGAGAGATGCTAAACCCATGCGCTGGGCTGACAGCCATGAGTAGCGCCCAGAGAGATGCTAAACCCATGCGCTGGGCTGACAGCCATGAGTAGCGCTCAGAGAGATGCTAAACCCATGCGCTGGGCAGACAGCCATGAGTAGCGCTCAGAGAGATGCTAATCCCATGCGCTGGGCTGACAGCCATGAGTAGCGCCGAGAGAGATACTAAACCCATGTGCTGGGCTGACAGCAATGAGTAGCGCCCAGAGAGATGCTAATCCCATGCGCTGGGCTGACAGCCATGAGTAGCGCCGAGAGAGATACTAAACCCATGTGCTGGGCTGACAGCAATGAGTAGCGCCCAGAGAGATGCTAATCCCATGCGCTGGGCTGACAGCAATGAGTAGCGCCCAGAGAGATGATAAACCCATGCGCTGGGCTGACAGCAATGAGTAGCGTCCAGAGAGATGCTAAACCCATGTGCTGGGCTGACAGCCACGAGTAGCGCCCAGAGAGATGCTAAACCCATGCGCTGGGCTGACTGCCATGACCACACGTCTTGACCGATTTCACACATAAAACCCTATCTCTTCATCCTGGAGCAACTCTCTATATAACCATTCATCATAATTCATCCACATATTTTTGAGTTATCCGGGAAGCACGCACGCACGCACGCACGCACGCACGCAACGCACGCACGCAACGCACGTACATCCTCCTGGACCAACTCGAGTTTCATCAAAGAATTATCCGGTTAGCAGACAGACAGACAGACAGACAGACAGACAGACAGACAGACAGACAGACAGACAGACAGACAGACAGACAGACAGACAGACAGACAGACAGACAGACAGACAGACAGACAGACAGACAGACAGACAGACAGACAGACAGACAGACAGACAGACAGACAGACAGACAGACAGACAGACAGACAGACAGACAGACAGACAGACAGACAGACAGACAGACAGACAGACAGACAGACAGACAGACAGACAGACAGACAGACAGACAGACAGACAGACAGACAGACAGACAGACAGACAGACAGACAGACAGACAGACAGACAGACAGACAGACAGACAGACAGACAGACAGACAGACAGACAGACAGACAGACAGACAGACAGACAGACAGACAGACAGACAGACAGACAGACAGACAGACAGACAGACAGACAGACAGACAGACAGACAGACAGACAGACAGACAGACAGACAGACAGACAGACAGACAGACAGACAGACAGACAGACAGACAGACAGACAGACAGACAGACAGACAGACAGACAGACAGACAGACAGACAGACAGACAGACAGACAGACAGACAGACAGACAGACAGACAGACAGACAGACAGACAGACAGACAGACAGACAGACAGACAGACAGACAGACAGACAGACAGACAGACAGACAGACAGACAGACAGACAGACAGACAGACAGACAGACAGACAGACAGAC
>CM026400.1:9107323-9162323 GCA_014843695.1 Archivesica marissinica | reverse complement strand
CTATACTGGTTTTGCTATTCGGATAGTGGAGCTAAAACACTTGGCTGAATAGCAAACAACATAGATCCTGAAGTTCTTTGCAAATGTGATTTTATTTATTCATAAGACAAAGGGTTACGATGGATCAGTGGTTAACAAGTTGGACAACGAATCCAGGGATCGTAGGTTCGATACCTCGTCTGACCACAATAATATTAACATTCTTTCAGATTGGACTATTAACAGAGGTCTGGTGTATTGATACAATACACATGGAAAAGAACCAGAGATGCTTCTAGAATTGGAATTGGGGCGTATTATATAGCATGCATTATCCACATAATAAATGAACTGATATACGTATGGATGCGTCGTCTGGATTAACCAAGAGGAGACGAAAAATAAACTTGTGTTTTACGCTTATTTATCGTCGCTACCGGTTGCCCATATGAGTGAGGTCTCCTGAAGAGATTAGTCATTTTATATTTTTGGAGGATAGTGCAATGATACAGACATAGACTCATTCCAGAGTCTCATCTGGTTCCGTTACGTGCACGGGGTACAGCACCGACACGATACCTCGGTTTAAAGTCCCACCTGAAAGACTGTTAATTTTATTAGGGTCAGATGGGGGATCCCTGGATTACCAGTCCATCGTCCACTGTACTACAGATCCGTCTGTGAAAAAATAAACGTATTAATTGATTAGATGTATATGTGAGTGGGAAGAAAGGTCATTTACATCACATCTATATTGTATAGCTATAAAATAGATATGTACTGTACATAATGAACGAATAAATATGTTTAAACCAACATCACATCTGGATATACACTTAGGGCCACTTGTAACCCGACACTTAAATAAATCGGTCTAATTGGATTATTTGTGAAAGGATTTCGTTCTAATTAGGACTATGTATAAATCAACACATCATACGTACATACAAGAAATTTATTTTGAATTGATGAACAAAAAGGTACAACATTTAACAAATAACAAACATCCTGTAAAATCAAAATTCACAAAATAACACAGCGTAAGACAAGACACTTCAAATCATGGTTCAATATATTAATTTGAAATTATAGATTATGTTATTCAGCTACATTATCTGAACAAAAATGATCATAACGTTCACCTGTGAGACGGAGGTGTGTGCACGTCGTAAGAGACATGGGAGGACACACTAGATATTAGTTTCTCGGACATACAGATTGTATTGGGTGACTTTTCACATTGTTCGGATTTTGCGTTGTGTCATTATTTTGTGAATTTTGATAATACAGTGATGTTTGTTATTTGTTAAGTTTTATACATTATTGTTGATTAATTAAAAAGAAATGTCTAGTATGTACGTATGACATGTTGATTTATTCTTGGTCCAAACGTGAACAAAATCCTTTCACAAATAATGCAATAATACCGAATTATATAAGTGTCTGGTTACAAGTGGCCCTAAGTGTATGACAACATATGTCATGATTCAACACAGCACTATACTAACAAACAAGTTATGGTTCCAGACCTCCAAAACTGCGTCAACAATGAAAGTCTGTATGATTGGTTGCATCAGATTTTCGACGTGCTATTTCATGTTTTAATTTAACTGGGCGGGGGGCGCCTCCGTGGCCGAGTGGTTCAGGTATTTTGACTTCAAATTACTTGCTGTAGGTTCGAACCCACTTGGCGATGTCGATTTATTTAATGTGAGGAAGCTGGCTTGCTGAAGGTCGGTGGTTCTACCTGGGTGCCTGAAAAGACTCTGAGGGGCACCCGGGTCTTCCTCCACCAATAATAGCGGAGAGTCGCCCGTATGACCTAAGCTGAGGTGCGACTTTAAACCACCAAAACAAACATACACCATGTGTTTAAGGGCCTCGTGGTATACTAGAAAACGCACACTTCGGATAAGTGTGTTTCTACATGAAAAACAATAACTACATAAAAAAATAGTTTTAAACATTTTGGAATATGTTCAGTTGTTCAGTTTGTGTTTTGTAATACAGATGTGATATATCTTTGATGGAATCCTTCGTATTTCGTTTTCATGTAATAATAATCATATAATGTAGGAGTGCGTTTTCTATGTCCTCTAGGCTGTCGGGTTCGATCCTCGAATCGGGAAGTATGTGAGATGGTATGGTGGTCGCCTGATCGGACAGGTGGGTTTTTTCCGGGTACTCCGGTTTCCTCCCACACGAATGACCACATATACACTTTCATCCGCGCCAACGAAAGTGATTAATATAAGTTGTTAAAACTTGCTTCGCAATCGTTGTAAAATAAATAAAGTTTAAACTTAATGTCCTCTAGTATAGATTGGCTTAATGGTTCAAATTAGAGTATATAAGAGCGTACCTGGTTGGAGATTGATAAAGAAATGCTCATATACTTTCTTCAAATGTTCTACTCTCTCTTTGTCGGCTCCCTGTTGGCCGCCGTCGAAATTGTGATCTACGCGACCTGCCTTATGACTGCCGACAAGAACCTGCAACATCCGGTATCAGTATGATAGTACAATATCCATTTGCAACATTCTACCGAGGAACCAGAACTCGTACGGAGGCATCGAACCGGAACGTGACAGAAATAAGCCAAAGTCCGCTTCTTGACAAAGATGTTTATACTCCTTCTTCCGAACATGTCTCAACTCTCAATTGGATGACCATTTGCAACATTCTACCGAGGAACCAGAACTCGTATTTAATAATATTTTATTGCATTTTTTCATACAATACATTACATATATACATACAATACATTACATATATACATACAATACATTACATATATACATACAATACTAAGAACAAATCAGAGATTAATATGTAGTTATATGATTGCAGTATACGATACATTTGTTTTGTCAAGGGGAAAAAAGCAAATGGGTTGGGCTACAAGTTATAGCAACATTATTTACAGCCCTCCCCGTTTACAGCCCTCCCCATAACTCGTATGGAGGCATCGAACCGGAACGTGACAGAAATAAGCCAGAGTCCGCTTCTTGACAAAGATTTGTACACTGCTTCCGAACTTCTTCCGCTCAACTCTCAATTGGATGAATTTCCCAGAAGGGGTTAGCTTTCAAAAGCCAGCCTTAATGTTTAAAACACTCTATGGCCTAGCACCTGTCTATCTGCAAGAGTCATTCAGATTTACTTCCGATGTTCGAACTCAAAACGTGCGATAATCTGCCAGTCTCCAACTTTACCCGCCTTAGCCAACTACTGAACTTTTTGGACACACTTTCTTATATTCAGGGTCACACTTGTGGAATTCCCTCCATTATAACATCAAAACAGCACATTATGTTCCACACGTTGAGGGCCTCATGGTAGATTGACTTAATTGCTCAAATGAGTTCTCTCGTTAAATGAAGTCTTTATTATTAGTATTATTATTATTATTATTATTATTATTATTATTCGAGATTGATCAAATTCTTAGCCCGGCCTCTAAGGAGGAGACGTGCGTATAATGAATGAAAACATATGCGTTTGAGGTCTCAATAGCAAATACTCTGCCAAATCGCTTACCATACCTTATCCACATGTACAAAGGTCAGAAGCTAGAATGCGTGCGTGTGTGCGTGCGTGTTGTTTTATTTTTCGTAAAAGGTGTTTAGTTATATTTTTATAAAATCTATAAAAAAAACCCTGCACACTCCTGTGGGAATAGTATGTAGATAGACTGACCGAAAAAACATGACCCCCACAACGCACACCAACGCACACCAACGCACACGGTTACTAAGACTGTACATGTGTGTAAAATTGAAGATCCCCAGTACCCTGGGTGCCAGTCTGTCGATTTTTCACTTTTTAACTTCTGGCAAATGTTGTATCAATATTGCAGTGCCTCGCTTTCGATTCAAGTACGTCATTAATTAAGTCACGTGCTAATAGCTAGGTCTATTAATAGGATTAATGCTAGTCAATAATTACACGGACAATTCGTCCAGTTTCCCCAGGCGTTGATATGATCAGAAACTCAATACGGCCCAATTAATAGTATCGGTGTTAAAATATATTTATTTGACTGACCAGGCAAAATATATCGACGCCTGTTCCAAGGCTAGCTTCCCAGATACATTGGACATTATTGCAAGCGTATGCCATTCATTATATGTATCGTCGTATAACAGTCAGTGTCCGAAAATAAAACAACACCACAGACGAGTAACTTAGTTATCCGGTTTTACCTGCAGACCCCCGTTCTCTGTAACACACGGATCGATAGCAAGGAACAAACTCAACAGGTCTGGCTTCAGTACTCCGTTCTTGTACCAATATCTAAACAATAATATAAATAGTGAGCCAGGCTTCAGCACTCCAATCTTGTACCAATATCTAAATATACATGCTAAGCCGGGCTTCAGTGCTCCGTCCTTGTACCCGATATTTAATCATCAACATGAATAGTGAGCCGGGCTTCAACACTCCAATCTTGTACCAATATCTAAATATTCATTGTAAGCCGAGTAGTTTCCTCTGTTGTTATCGTTGTTTCCTTTGCACAACATGCTATCAATTTTCACCCACTTTCTCATATTATGATTATTAAATTACTATAATAATTTATATCGACAGATATCCTACAGTATATCCAATGTGCAAGTAATTAACATGATTTTGATAAAATCACATTTATTTTACCGCAACATCTGGTTAGGGAACAACAGTAAAAACAAAGGATTCCAACTACAAGGACCGCTACGCATTTCGTGATAAATCGTACTTTATCTGCCAAGGGAGGTAATAGAAATAGAAAATCCAGCGATGTCTTTCATTACACACATAGCAAACAGTTAGGACGTATGAACGCTTCGACTTTCTTACATAACATTATTATGTTATATTTCGGGTTTTACGCCTACATCAGCACCATTTTGGGCTATATCGCCGGCGGGCAGTTTACCTAACAACACCTTTCCTGGGCAGGCTCCAGCGGTTAACCATTCTTACATAACATACAAACACCGAATGTCAAAGAAATATTACGTAATTAATATTCAGGTATTGTATTTGTTTAAAGCTCTTTAACCCATTCAACCCCAAGTAACTGACATGGACTGGTGCATAATATTTTTAGACCAATAAATTAATAAGAAAATTACCTTTGGACCAGTTCATTTATCAAAATGAGTAATTTTATCTAAAAATAGTAATAATTATTACTGGCAAAAAAGTGCAGATCCTGATGAGACGGCTCGTTACGAGCCGGCTCATCTGGATCTACACTTTTCATAAGCCTATTTAGAGGCCTGTGGTGTTGAAAGGGTTAATTATCATAGAGATAAGTTACATACTTAAAAGAGAGTGTTGATTTTATTTGAACATATTTAACCGGAAGTTCATAATTCAAACGCACTACTGCCTACCCATAATCCTGGTGCCACTCGAAACTTCCGCCCTTCTTCGCGTCTTTCATCATGATTTTGGTATGGTAGTGGTACAACTCGTCTCCGCCTAGCAACTGCAGAATAACATCGTACGCTTATATATATATTGCAATCAGAAAGATTTACTCGTCTGTACTGTGAGAATGTGATACAGCAAAACACGAACACCGATTGACATAATTAGAGAGAGAGAGAGAAGAGAGAGAGAGAGATATAGAGCGAGAGAGGAGGGGAGAGGAGAGGAGAGAGATAGAGACAGAGAGAGATGGAGAGAGAGGAGAGAGAGAGAGAGATAGAGAGAGAGTGAGATATATATATAGAGAGAGATAGAGATAGAGAGAGATAGGTAGAGAGAGGGGGGAGTGAGAGGAGAGAGATATAGTGAGAGAGATAGTGTGTGTGAGAGAGAGAGAGGGAGAGATAGAGATAGGTAGAGAGGGGGGGGAGAGGAGTGAGAGGACAGAGAGATATAGTGAGAGAGAGCGATAGAGGGGGAGAGCAGAGGAGAGAGATAGTGTGTGTGTGTGAGAGAGAGAGAGAGAGAGAGAGAGAGAGAGAAGAGAGATATATATAGAGATATAGATAGAGAGACAGATAGTGAGATAGATATATATAGAGAGAGAGGGGTGGGGAGAGGAGAGAGAGATATATAGTAGGAGGGCTACTATTAAAACAGTGTAAAGATGATTAATTCCCTGAACTGGCAAACACTTGAATATCGACACATACAATCATCAGTCACACACCTATACATAATCAGAAATAACTTGGTATGCGTTGAGCACAACCATCTAACACCTACAAGGAACTTGAACTACTTAATTCCACAGTCCCGAACCCAGTAAAATATTAATTCTTTTCCCCCCACGAACAATACGTCTTTGACAGGGCATCCTCTACTATTAACAGTCCATTTTTGTTAACGTGTGTTTTTACGTTTATTTATCGTCGCTACCGGTTGCCCGTATGAGCGACGCCTCCTGAAGATATTAGTTATTTTAGATTTTTGGAGGATAGTGCATGATACAGACAGAGACCCATTCCAGAATCTCCTCTGGTTCTTTTACGTGCACGGTGTAAAGCACTGACACGAGACCTCGGTTTAACGTCCCATCTGAAAGACTGTTAATTTTATTAGGGTCAGACGGGGGATCGAACCTGCGATCCCTGGATTACCAGTCCAGCGTGTTACCACTGGACTATAGATCCGTCTGTGATGGTCTGTTCTTTGAAAGAGAACGCTACAGTTATTACGTTAAATATCTTACATGCGCAAAGGAGAATGTATTGGTTCAACCGTTGAACCGTTTAAAGGAACAGTTACACCAAATATATAATAATTAATACAAACACTGAAATAGTTGTGTGCTTTACGTGGTATAGTAAACAACCTGTTCGCACGTTGAAACGACCTTTTCACATCTTGGTACCAGTCCTAATACGTCATTTCCGCAATAACTCCATAACACTATGCGTGGTTTCCTGCCTGTTGCATCAGGAAGCTGAAATTGGACCAGTCAACTTCAACTTCATACTGCCGAACTATCAGTAATGATTATGATTGGCAGGCGCAGTCTAGAACGTGATGTCTAAAATGGAACCAGTCCTATCAGGCGCAGTCTAGAACGTGATGTCTAAAATGGAACCAGTCTTACTAAGCGAGGGACCAGTCCGAGTACATCCAAAGCACGCTGTGAAGAGTTTTTAAGAGTTGTGCTATGTGAACACTAACAGTGACCGCCTCCGTGGTCGAGTGGTTAAGGTCGCTGACTTGTATACCACTGTAATCTATCATCTCTGATGGCCACGGTTTGAGCCCCGCTCAGACCATGTCCCATTTGGTATTTATATGAAAAAGTTGGCAGTTTCTTACGGAGGTTGATGTACCAAGTACTGGTTAACCGTTGGAGCCTGCCCAGGAAAGGCCGCTCAAATGGGCAACCAGTAGCGACGTTAAATAAACTTAAATAATAAAACACACTTGTAACTTGCTCTGTGTTACACCCAATGCAATCACACACAGTAACTGGTCCGATTGAAATAATTACAGTCAACACACTGTTCATGAACCTCATTGGCTTCATAATAATGAAGAATCATATAGTGATACATTAAATTAAATTGTTTATACCAGTCTAGTTTAATAATATTTTATTGCTCAATTCATTTTAGATATATATATAACACTAACATACGCCATATGAATGTTTCTCCACCAGGCCATACTCTTCTAGGGACTTCTGGATCTTACCCGTCTCCACGTCGTCCATCATGCTCCTGCAAATATACAGAATACATCATGCTCCTGCAAATATACAGTATACATCATGCTCCTGCAAATATACAGAATACATCATGCTCCTGCAAATATACAGAATACATCATGCTCCTGCAAATATACAGAATACATCATGCTCCTGCAAATATACAGAATACATCATGCTCCTGCAAATATACAGAATACATCATGCTCCTGCAAATATACAGAATACATCATGCTCCTGCAAATATACAGAATACATCATGCTCCTGCAAATATACAGAATACATCATGCTCCTGCAAATATACAGAATACATCATGCTCCTGCAAATATACAGAATACATCATGCTCCTGCAAATATACAGAATACATCATGCTCCTGCAAATATACAGAATACATCATGCTCCTGCAAATATACAGAATACATGATACTCCTGCAAATATACAGAATACATCATACTCCTGCAAATATACAGAATACATCATACTCCTGCAAATATACAGAATACATCATACTCCTGCAAATATACAGAATACATCATGCTCCTGCAAATATACAGAATACATCATGCTCCTGCAAATATACGGAATACATCATGCTCCTGCCAATATACGGAATACATCATGCTCCTGCAAATATACAGAATACATGAAACTCCTGCAAATATACAGAATACATCATGCTCCTGCAAATATACAGAATACATCATGCTCCTGCAAATATACAGAATACACCATGCTCCTGCAAATATACAGAATACATCATGCTCCTGCAAATATACAGAATACATCATGCTCCTGCAAATATACAGAATACATCATGCTCCTGCAAATATACAGAATACATCATGCTCCTGCAAATATACAGAATACATCATGCTCCTGCAAATATACAGAATACATCATGCTCCTGCAAATATACAGAATACATCATGCTCCTGCAAATATACAGAATACATCATGCTCCTGCAAATATACAGAATACATCATATTCCTGCAAATATACAGAATACATCATGCTCCTGCAAATATACAGAATACACGATACTCCTGCAAATATACAGAATATACCATGCTCCTGCAAATATACAGAATACATCATGCTCCTGCAAATATACAGAATACATCATGCTCCTGCAAAACTACAGAATACACCAACCATGCTCCTGCAAATATACAGAATACACCATGCTCCTGCAAATATACAGAATACACCATGCTCCTGCAAATATACAGAATACATCATGCTCCTGCAAATATACAGAATACACCATGCTCCTGCAAATATACAGAATATACCATGCTCCTGCAAATATACAGAATACATCATGCTCCTGCAAATATACAGAATACATCATGCTCCTGCAAAAATACAGAATACAAAAATACAGAATACACCAACCATGCTCCTGCAAATATACAGAATACACCATGCTCCTGCAAATATACAGAATACACCATGCTCCTGCAAATATACAGAATACATCATGCTCCTGCAAATATACAGAATACACCATGCTCCTGCAAATATACAGAATACATCATGCTCCTGCAAATATACAGAATACACGATACTCCTGCAAATATACAGAATACATCATGCTCCTGCAAATATACAGAATACATCATGCTCCTGCAAATATACAGAATACATCATGCTCCTGCAAATATACAGAATACACCATGCTCCTGCAAATATACAGAATACATCATGCTCCTGCAAATATACAGAATACAGCATGCTCCTGCAAATATACAGAATACATCATGCTCCTGCAAATATACATAATACATCATGCTCCTGCAAATATACATAATACATCATGCTCCTGCAAATATACAGAATACATCATGCTCCTGCAAATATACAGAATACATGATACTCTTGCAAATATACAGAATACATCATGCTCCTGCAAATATACAGAATACACCATGCTCCTGCAAATATACAGAATACATCATGCTCCTGCAAATATACAGAATACACCATGCTCCTGCAAATATACAGAATACATCATGCTCCTGCAAATATACAGAATACACCATGCTCCTGCAAATATACAGAATACATCATGCTCCTGCAAATATACAGAATACATCATGCTCCTGCAAATATACAGAATACACCATGCTCCTGCAAATATACAGAATACATCATGCTCCTGCAAATATACAGAATACACCATGCTCCTGCAAATATACAGAATACATCATGCTCCTGCAAATATACAGAATACATCATGCTCCTGCAAATATACAGAATACATCATACTCCTGCAAATATACAGAATACATCATACTCCTGCAAATATACAGATCACTTCTATATGTAAAGATGCCGCTACTGTTTTGTGTTATATATTTCATTTCTTTATGCTAGTTGGCAAATATATTCAGTACACACCCCTCCTCATCACCCCTCATCATGTCCCTCTTCATCCTCCTGTTCTCCCTTCTCTCCACCCTCCTCTCCTCCTCTACAACTCCCCTATTCTCCCTCACCTTCATCCATCCTGTTCTCCCTTCTCTCCACCCTCCTCTCCTCCTCTTCAACTCCCCTATTCTCCCTCACCTTCATCCCTCCTGTTCTACCTTCTATATACCCTCCTCTCATCCTCTTCAACTCCCTTCTCCCTCACCTTCATCCCTCCTGTTCTCCCTCCTCTCCACCCTCCTCTGCTCTCCAGCTCCTCTCTTCTCCCTCACCTTCATCCCTCCTGTTCTCCCTCCTCTCCACCCTCCTCTGCTCTCCAGCTCCCCTCTTCTCCCTCACCTTCATCCCTCCTGTTCTCCCTCCTCTCCACCCTCCTCTGCTCTCCAGCTCCCCTCTTCTCCCTCACCTTCATCCCTCCTGTTCTCCCTCCTCTCCACCCTCCTCTGCTCTCCAGCTCCCCTCTTCTCCCCCTCACCTTCATCCATCCTGTTCTCCCTTCTCTCCACACTCCTCTCCTCCTCTCCAACTCCCCTCGTCTCCGTCACCTTCATTCATCCTGGTCTCCCTCCTCTCCACCCTCCACTCCTCCTCTCCAACTCCCATCTTCTCCCTCACCTTCTCCCTCCTCATCATCTCTCATCAATATTCCTCGTCTTCCCCCTATTAATACCTCTTCATCTCCCTCTTCATCCCTCTCCGCTTTCGTCCTCTCCCGCCTTATTCATCTCCCTCTTCCATTCTTCTCACACATCCCCATGCCTCCTCAAGATTGTCCAAGTGTTCTCCCTATTTACCCAACTATGATGTATGCGCCAAGTGTAGGCAGCATTTTTCTGAGCTCCATTTGATTTGAATAATTTCATCAGAAATACTGTATGTAGAAATTTGAAAATTGACATAGACATACATGTTGTGAATATGATTGGATTAATGTTGAAATTGTGTGGAATAATATTGTGCTTTACTGGGAATTTAACTTTTACCCAACTAATACCTTCTAGGTTCGGGCATATGCATGTTGATGAACTCTTAACGCTTTGGGTCTGGACTCAAAATCACAAATTAATACTGTTTTTTGTTTTCTTTTTCAGATTTTATGTGTGTGTTTTACGTTTATTTATCGTCGCTACCGGTTGCCCATATGAGCGACGCCTCCGGAAGATATTAGTCATTTTAGATTTTGGAGGATAGTGCATGATATAGACAGAGACCCATTCCAGAGTCTCCTCTGGTTCTTTTACGTGCACGGTGTAAAGCACCGACACGAGACCTCGATTTAACGTCCCATCTGAAAGACTGTTAATTTTATTAGGGTCAGACGGGGGATCGAACCTGCGATCCCTGGATTACCAGTCCATCGTGTTACCACTGGGCTTTCAGATTTTAAGAATACCATGATACACTTATAGGCTTGACACTATACATAAAACATTTGTTACGCCATTCCAAGTAAGTATAAAAATAACACCCCGTCACTATGAAGGCTATAAAAAATGTTTTTTTAATTTTGTGGTTTTGAACCTGCAAACATTTGTCCAGACCACAAGCGTCTGTGGTAACATACAGTGTTATGGCCCACTTAGCTTATACACATTTATGTTAGCTCGATTGCGAAACAAGTTCTTTCAACTTATATTAATCACTCTCGATACCTCATTCCTGATGGAATCCATCGCCATGAAGGAAAGAGAAGAGCCATGTGGAATTTAAATGCCTTGCCTAAGGGCACAATCGTAACGGCTCCAGCGGGGCTCGTTATAGCCCCCTAACACAACAATGCTAATGCGAATGGAAAACTTAATTTGATTTGTTCGTTTGTTTGGGGGGGGGGGTTAACCCCGCACCAACAGCTTTAGTCAAGCGACTCTCCAGCTGTTAGTTGTGGCGGAAGACCCGGACGCCCCTCCGAGCAGTATTTCGTGTACGGACTGGCACACAGGAAGAACCACCGACCTACCACAAGCCAACTGGACAGCTTCCTCAGTTGAAACAATTCGACACCACCTGTGAGCATCGAACCTACATCGGCGTGGGGTAAGTGATTTGGAGTCAACGACCGTAAGTACTCTGTCACGGAGGCCAGGCAATTTGTCCTTTTATTTACATTCCCCCCCCCCATAGACCACTCACCGGACAATTATAAATCCTGTATCGTCAAATGCACGTCGTACCTCGTCGGTTACTCGGAATTCTGGGTCTTCGTATTTAAACTCTGAAAATGATAAAGACAAATAGGGCTTGGACATTTGGCTAATGTTCATTATATAGTCTGTGACCATGTGCGTGTCTGAGCATATTAGTCATCATCAATCTGATGTTGCTGACATAAAATACCGGACACTCGCATTTAGTGCAATCTCATGTTCTTACAATGTATTACCCTGTGACAGTTGGCGCCCAACGAGGGACAACGGATGAATATATAATATTGTGGAAGTCGTGATAGCGAAAGACTGTTAATGTTATTAGAATCAGACAGGAGATCGAACCTGCGTTGCCTCGTTATATCATGCGATTAGGGTCAGACGGGGATACATGGGTGTGCTTAAATCACCTTTAGCCTGTTTCATTCAAGTTGCTGACATAAAATACCGGACACTCACATTTAGTGCAATCTCATGTTCTTACGATGTATTACCCTGTGACAGTTGGCGCCCAACGAGGGACAACGGATGAATATATAATATTGTGGAAGTCGTGATAGCGCAATGGTAGCGCGTTCGCATAATGTGTGAAAGGCTCGAAGTTCGAGTTCCGCTGGAGCCGTTACGAGTGTGTCCTTAAGCAAGGCACTTACATTCCACGTTGCCTCTTCTCTCTCCCTCGTGGTGTGTATAAAATAATATATAATATTTTATTTGTTATGAATATGAAGCTATTCCTAATGTTCGTAGAATAATGACACGTTTTATAAATATGAATTTAATATCAGTGCAAATGAACGACGTCATAAGCTTAATTTAATTTACAATTTTAATTAAAATAATAGACACATCTGCGAGTCGTACCTTGAGGAGTGCGGTTACGAACGAACGAACGAACGAACATATTTTATTCACATAAACTATACAGTTTTTAGTGACATAGCAATATTACATTCTACAACATAAGTATAAAATTATGGCAACAAATGTAGGTGATAATTATTGGCATACCATATTACTACAGGGATGAACTATAGTATATAATTTTACATACTCGAATTCTTAAAACATTTCTAAATGCAATCCTAATTACAGTGACATCTATATATGCGATATACTGTATTTCAGTACAACATATCAATAAATACTATTTACAACAAAAAGTGACATATAAACCTGATACTAGTGTATATTAAAATGGACAACATATTGAAAACCCCGTATCTGTATCTTTTAGTCGAGTGTTCAGATCAATCAAGTCATATACAGAACAGTATGCAATACATATTTACGTATCATGGCTGGCCATCAAGTGCCGACATTCTACACGCCAGCTGGATAGCTTTCTCACCTGACTGGCTTGAACTCATGGAGCACGGTGCTGGGGGGGGGATTATTAAATGGCTTCCAGGTTGTTTTTGGCAAAAACATAGTGTTGGAAATAACCAAATGGATACTTACCATTCCTATGCGGTCCAAATCCTTCTCTTGACATCGTGTCCGAAATCTACCGAAGAAGCGGGGGTATGTTGTCCGAAATCTACCGAAGAAGCGGGGGTATGTTGTCCGAAATCTACCGAAGAAGCGGGGGTATGTTGTCTGAAATGAAACGATATTTGCACAGCTATGGCTTATTTAAAAATATGTGGAAGTCGTGATAGCGCAGTGGTAGCGCGTTCGTTTCAGGTGCGAAAGGCCCGGAGTTTGAGCCCCGCTGGAGCCGTTACGAGTGTGTGCCCTTAGGCAAAGGCATTTAAATTCCACATTGCCTCTTTCCGCTTTCATGGTGATGGATTCCATCAGGAATGAGGTCTCGAGAGTGATTAATATAAGTTGCTGAACTTGTTTCGCAATCGAGCTAATCTAAATTTGTATAAACTATTTAAAATATGCTAGATATTGGCGATAAGCAAGTCAACAAAAGCACCGCTACTAGGCTCGCACAATTCCTAAACTTGTTTCATAAAAATTAAGATCCTATATGTATACCAAAAATATTAAATTAATATAGTATACAAAATTGTTAATTTGATTTGCATTGTACATTAAATATTTAGAATGCAAAAACATATGATTAAACTAAACTATACTAGAGCACATAGAAAAGGCACACTTCGGATAAATGTGCTTTTACATGAAAAACAATAACTATATAAATACATATATGCATTTTCTTAAAGTTTGTGTTTTGCAATATAGATGTCATATCTCTTTGATGGAATCCTTCGTATTTCGTGTTCATGTAGGTGTGCGTTTTCTATGTCCTCTAGTATATTGTTAAACATGATATTACATCGACTTGCATTGTTATATAATGTAAGCCAAGGACGTTCATTCTAATCTTGTATAGCAGCGTTATATAGTTGTATACACGGGATTGTTGTTGGTGTGTTTTACGTTTATTTATCGCCGCTACCGGTTGCCCATATGAGCGACGCCTCCTGAAGAGATTAGTCATTTTAGATTGTTGGAGGATAGTGCAATGATACAGACAGAGACCCATTTTAGAGCCTCCTCTGGTTCTTTTACGTGCACGGTGTAAAGCACCGACACGAGACCTCGGTCAGGAATGAGGGATCGAGAGTGATTAATATCAGTTACAAGAACTTGTTTCGCAATCGAGCTAAAATAAAGAGTTTCAAGAGTTTATTTCGAAATACAATGGGCAATATGCCCATTAGTACACATTATATACACATTACATACTTTCAAACGTACACATTGGCACTGCGTGCCTTGTGTAAATATGTAATATAATTATATAGAGCAAATGTGCAAATAAAAACACGTGCAAATACAAAACGTTTACGATTGGCTAGCGTATAACGTATAATGAGATATGAACACTAGTCATAGAACAGGTTGTTTCTGACTTGAAATGATTTGTATACATACATAGCCAAATCTTTAATTATTATAACATTTGTTATCAATTCAATAAATTTAGGAACATTTGGATTTCTCAAAAAGTATTTCTTAATATGTGTTTTTCTTAAATCGGTATATAGCTGACATTCTAAAACAAAGTGAAATTCATCTTCTAAAGTTAAACAATATCTACATTTTCTTTCTTCATATGGTATTGCTTTTAAGGGTCTATGCCATCGACCAGTTTATACTTCAAGTCTATGAGATGATACTCTGAAGCGTGACAATGCTATTCTAAAGTTATCAATATTTACACCGTTCATATATGTCTGAAACTTGAAGTCTGCATATAAAACATAAGTTCTAGCCCTTGTGGAGTTACTCAATTCTGAAAACCAATTTTACATAAAAATATCATTTAGTCTTTGTTTTGCTACACTTATAAACACATTCTTATTTCCGACTCCTTGGTTTAACCATACATCATTAAATCCTAATGCTTGTAATAACTTTCTAATACCGGAAGCCCAATTACTATAATCTGGTCTAATTTCTATTTCACTATACATCATATCATATACAATTTGTGTGTGTGTGTTTTACGTTTATTTATCGTCGCTACCGGTTGCCCATATGAGCGACGCCTCCTGAAGAGATTAGTCATTTTAGATTTTGGAGGATAGTGCAATGATACAGACAGAGACCCATTCCAGAGTCTCCTCTGGTTCTTTTACGTGCACGGTGTAAAGCACCGACACGAGACCTCGGTTTAACGTCCCATCTGAAAGACTTAATTTTATTAGGGTCAGATTACCAGTCCAGCGTGTTAACCACTGGGCTACAGATCCGTCTGTATATACAATTTTAACATACTTAACACTATATAAATGTGTATTGACTAACCGACAAAACCACTTTGCCATTACGCGAAGCTTCACCCGTCACGGATTAAGTAACCGAGAGGTTGTTTAAACTTTATTTATTTTACAACGATTGCGAAGCAAGTTCTAACAACTTATATTAATCACCCTCGGATGAAAGCGTAAATGTGGTCATTCGTCTGGGAGGAAACCGGAGTATCCGGAGAAAACCCACCTGTCCGATCTGGCGACAACCGTTCCATCTCACATACTTCCCGGTCCGAACCCGGGTTGCATTGGTGAGAAGCGAGCGCGCTAACCGAGAGGTTGTGAGTTCGAAGGTCACCAGAATCTAGCTGGTGGGGTCATTATACAACACATATAAATCCGCATCTCTCGCTCACGGCGAACTTCATACGCAGACGAGCTCAAATAAATTGGTTAGGCTAAGCTACCGTAAATGAAATAAACACACACACAGTGTGCCAGCGTGAACACAAACTTACCAGAATTGTAAATCCAGCGATAATTTAGAGATATACATGTTCGTGTTTACTACAAGTTTAACACAAGTTTCAACGTTCATAAAGTATTTCTATGCGCGTTGTGTGATACGCTATCTACAGTACGAGTCGTCATGTCTGATTTATCTTGTCCGATATTAATGTACATGAATGTCTTATTTCCTTTTTAGGCAATCTTTCTTATATTCAGGGTCACACTAAGTCTGGTCGAATTCCTTCCCTTATCACATCAAAACAGCACATTTGGTTCCACACTTGACTTCAAAGCTTTATATATTAGTGCAGCAAATAAATGTATTTTCTCAGGGGAATCTTTCAAAATGTGATACAAGAACCAAAGTTGGCACAAATACTCATTGGGGGTTACTTGTTTGGAAAAAAACGCTGGCCACCTGAAATTCAAGATGGCCGCCATTTTTCAAGATGGCCGCCATAATCAATACCGATATATTGCTTTTTGCAATAAATATGCACAGACTTGCCCAATATGGACGATTTTGGTATCGAATCCTACATTTTAGACCACGCAGAATCTGATTCTTGAACTTCTGAATCACTAAGAGTCTTTATGTTATCATATTTGGGACTTCGGATCGAAATTACAGAACTGTGGTTAACCTTCATAATGAACAGACCTGTGGTCAACCTACATAGTACAGTATGTATTCGATGTATATAGTTTGTACACCATTCCCTATCTACATGGGGATGTATGTCTATGCCAAGACTAGAAAGAGGACACTAATCGAAATGCTTCATGAGCATGGTGTCAGCATTTCGTACGACAGAGTGTTGGATATATCTGCACAGCTGGGAGATGCAACAGTGAATGATGGTGTGGTCTGTCCACCAGTTCTGCGCAGAGGGTTGTTCACCACAGCAGCCATGGATAATATAGACCATAACCCCACTGCAACGACAGCTACCACTTCTTTCCATGGCACTAGCATATCACTTTTCCAGCATCCAACAAAGGATGACAAAGGTGAAGAGCGTGAACCATTCAAGTTTGGAGGAGAGAAGGTTAAGACAGTTCCAGAACTTCCTGCCTCCTACACCAATATCCGTCCTGCCTTCTTTGCCAAGAAGAACACTTCTCCTCCACAGTGTAGTGTGACAGTTCCAGACGCCAGTCTCCTGAGACCACACCTGGCACTCGAGTATGAGTGGCTGGAGAAGGTCGGTGATACTGATGAAACAGATGGTATAGAGAACGTGACATGGGCAGCCCACCAAGCCTCCAAGAAGAGAAGCCCTGCATTTGAGGCCACCATCACATCACTGTTACCTCTCCTGCGAGATCCAGCCCACTGCGTTGCTACAGTCAGACATGTGATGGACAAGATCAAGGAGACTGTATCGTTCCTGAACCCAGGCCAAGTACCTGTCATGACAGCCGACCAGCCCATCTATGCAGTGGCAAAACAAGTCCAGTGGCACTGGCCTGAACAGTATGGTGAGGACAAGTTCGTCATCATATTTGGAGGCCTACATATAGAGATGGCTGCCCTGAGGTCAATCGGAACTCTTCTCAAGGACGATGGCTGGACTGGTGCCCTAGTGGACGCAGGGGTGACTTCTTCAGGAACAGCAGAATCTTTCTTAACAGCGTCAAGCATTACTAGGTTACTAGCATACACGTCAAATCCACCAGATAACAGCATGCAGTCTCAATCAACTCCTAAAGGCAGCCTGCACTGACTACTGCACAGAGGCAGCTGAGAACCCTAAGGAAGTGATGAGCTTTGATGTCTGGTGTGAGAAGCGCAAACTGGAAAGCCCCCAATTTCAGTTCTGACACCTGGTGCTGTCCATGGAACTAGTAATCATCATCCTGGTTCGAGCAATTAGAGAAGCCAACTTCAGCAGCCTGTACTGCCAATCACTGGCTGAGCTAATCCCATACTTCTTTGCCAACAACAACACAAACTATGCACGCTGGCTTCCAATCCATCTCAGAGACATGGTGACCCTGAAGGCGAAACATCCCCAGCTTGCCCAATAATTCGAGAGTGGCAAATTTGTTGTTCACAAGTCCAGTCGGAATTTCTCTGCAATGGCTATTGACCAAGCCCACGAACAGGCCAATGCTGTTATCAAAGCCGACGGGGGAGCCATTGGCGTGACTAAAGATCCATCAGCCCTGTGAAGATGGATGGTACCCGGTCCCGAGGTCAACCACCTAGTTGAGTTGTATGAGGCAGCATCCGAAGCGAAGGAGGCTATAAAACAAACCAGCCACCATGAGCAGGCACAACTAGCCCAAAGAGATTTCCTTGAGAAAGTTCAGAAGCTATCCCATGCAATGACAGATCTGGGAAATCCTTTCCATGAGGAGTCAGGACCTGCTGTCACTGGACACCAAGGACATTGCTGACCCCAGTGCAGCTAAACTGATCAGCACACATCATGAGAGAGGCAAAACCCGTTTCCATGAGTTCATGGCGGGACTGGCACTAGAAGTTACCACCTTCTATGAACCAATCAAGAATAAAGTGGCCTTCTTCCGACAGCAGCCAGCCTCAATTGATGCTACAAAGCAAAATAGTCTGAAGGAAGACTGCCAACTCTTCTCTAAGCTGTTCATAACATGCCAGAACAGAGAATGTGACCTGCAGGAGTTCTTTCGTCATGAGAATCAGCAGTTCCCTGCTTCCTTGAGTGAAGGTGGGAATCTCTACACCTGTCAGAAATCCCAGCTTGCTGCCATTCTTGAAAGCCATGTTGAAATCCCTGACAGAGAACCTGAGGCTGATACAATCATCATTGACGGCTCAGCACTGGTGAACTCTCTGCCACCACGAACTTCAAAGACTTTCGAGGACTATGCTATGCTAGTGGTCCTTCCAACCATCCAAGCATACTCCACCAACTTCCAGAGAACGGACTTTGTGTTTGATGTCTAACACCCATCAAGTTTGAAGGCAGAGACAAGGACCTGGAGTCAGACGAAGGTTGAAAAGCAAGGGAAAAAGTCCCCGAAACTGGCAGAATTTCCTGAGAGATAATGACAATAAAACAGAGATGTTCAACTTTCTAGCTGAGAAGATTGCACAGATGTCTACACCCAATAAAGTCATTGTGACACGACAAGATGATGTTACTAGCAGCCATGCAGTCAGCATGGATAGGCTGGCTCCTTGTAGTCATGAAGAAGCTGACACACGCATCTTCCTCCATGCCAGGAATGCAGTAGAAGGGGGTAGCAAAGTCCTGATGGTCAAAGCCAATGACACAGATGTTCTCGTCATCGCCATCAGTGTGCTGTCAGCCCTTCAAGAGATTGGTTTGCAGCAGCTGTGGGTGGCATTTGGACAAGAACGGCATCTCAAATGGATTCCTGTGCACGACCTTCATCACTCCATAGGACAGGAAAAAAGCAAAGGGATTCTGTTCTTCCATGCATTCACAGGCTGCGATGTTGTGTCAGGATTCCGTGGTAAAGGGAAAAAGTCTGCATGGCAAACCTGGGATGTATGTCCTGAGGTTTCTGATGTCTTCACAAAACCTAGCCAGTACCTACCAACAGTAGATGGTGATCTGCATACCCTGGAGAAGTTTGTGGTGACGATGTATGACAGGTCCAGTACAGCTGCAGGCGTGGGTGACGCCAGCCTAGACATGTTTGCCAGGAAGCAGATACCTTACGAAGGCATTCCTCCAACTCGAGCAGCACTGCTTCAGCATGCCAAGCGTGCAGCTTATGAGGCAGGTTGCATATGGAGTCAGTCAACACTGCGCCAACCAGAAGCACAGAAGTCCTGCTGACTGGGGCTGGACAAAGAAGGGTGATCTGTGGCAGGTCTTCTGGACAACACTTCCTCCTATTGCAGAGAGCTGTCAACAGCTGACCAAGTGCGGGTGCAAGACAGAATGTTGTGTAGCAAGATGCAAATGCTACCGCTTTGGTCTAACTTGTACAGCATTATGCAGCTGCAGATGTGAGAATTAGGCCCAGCTCCAACTCATCTAGCTTTAAAGCACAAAGACAATGAAGGGCAAAGAAGACTGTGTACCACATACTATATAATGTCATGTAGTAACTTCTTGTAGACTTTAATAGATTTAATACAACAGCATTATGACCGTTGATTAGTTTGACTGCCCTCGGTATGGACATGGACATGATATTTGGGAGATATTTTCTACTTAAAAGATCTACAGCCGGTTGTCCAAAATATGCAGAATAGATTAATATACATGTTGTAGATATACATGTATCACTCTTAATAAAAGTTTGTTTCATATCATTGCAAATGCTGGTGTTCCTTGTACATTGTTCACTGTTTTGGGCTAGAAATGATAGAAAGAAGCTCCAAAAAGACCTTGGAGATGTTATTTTTGATTCCCCATGCTTGAAAAACTACTCTTTTACTCAAAAGATCAACTAAATCGGTTACTGTACTGAGATTATGTGGTAAAATAGGCAATTTGTATGTCAGAATGGCGGCCATCTTGAAAAATGGCAGCCATCTTGAATTTCAGGTGGCCAGCGTTTTTTTCCATAAACGTGACCCCTAAGGAGTATTTATGCCAAGTTTGGCGCTTGTATCACATTTTGAAAGATAGTTTCAATTATCTGCTTCACTATATCAGGTGTTGCAAAGAACAGACAATCACAGACGGATCTGTAGTCCAGTGGTTAACACGTTGGACTGGTAATCCAGGGATCGCAGGTTCGATCCCCCGTTTGACCATAATAAAATTAACCAGTCTTTCAGGTTAAACCGAGGTCTCGTGTCGGCGCTTTACATCGTGCACGTAAAAGAACCAGAGGAGACTCTGGAATGGGTCTCTCTCTGTATCATTGCACTATCCTCCAACAATCTAAAATGACTAATCTCTTCAGGAGGCGTCGCTCATATGAGCAACCGGTAGCGACGATAAATAAACGTAAAACACACAAGAACAGACCAATAACCTACTAATTTGATAATTTACAATTATACATGAATATAAGTATTAGTTCTTGCAGCTTATATCTTATTTCCTATGAAAGTTTGACTGGTTACTGTTTACATGTTTCATTATGCTATTTCATGTTTTAATTTGTTGAGGGCCTCATGGTAGATTGACTTAATTGTTTTAATTGTTAAATGAGTTCTCTCGTTAAATAAAGTCTTTATTATTATTATTATGTATTCTATATAAGCCTACTGTATAGAGCATACAGTGACATAGAGAACGAATCCTTTGCAGGCCCGTAGCCACACTGAGGAAAATGAGGCACTTACCTCGATTAGAATTTGGCAAGAAACGACAGGTATATGGGAACACTGATAAAACTGCCTCCAGAAAGCACAGATAAGCATACACAAAAATTACTTCTGGCTACGGCACTGCTTTGCATCAATTGAGAATAACAACAGTGTGTTGATCTGACTGTTTACAAATTCAGAGATATAAATTATCTGAACCGTACTCTAAATATAGGGTTTGGCGATTTGACCTAGATATAGATGCATATTTTATTTCCTCTATTAAAGCAGCATTACATCGTAATAAAGGATGTTTTGGGTAAAATATAAATACTAATGTGTGTGTGTTTACAAAAATCGAAATAGTCGCTCAGAAACGATAAAATTCTAATCAATTTAAACCGTCGTATACGCGAATTTGTTTATCAACACACGAAATAAAACACGCACAGTGCGCGTGCGTGAAACAACAGAGATGTAGAAAACAACGTATATATGTTGAACATGAAATACTATCTATCTATCTTCCTCTAATGTCGAACCCCTCGCGGGGATGTAGAAATGTCCCTAAAAGACTTAGCTATGAATCAACATATCAAGTAATTTAATTTAAAAAATCAACGTGGGACAAATGGGAACGATGCATTCCGAATGTAAACAAGTGCGGACGATGCGTTCCGGTTGTAAACAAGTGCGTGACCGATCGACTCGGAAAGTCCTACTTTCGGCTTCGAGATTGTTTTATCGCAAAAAAACACTGTTTACCAAATGTACATACAAAGTATAATGTTAGAATGTGTAGCAGCATTGCTACCCATACGTAAAAATTGAATTTTTCAAATATCTTTTATTTCATACGATGTAATGCTGCTTTAAAGAGCTACCACGTTACACATATTACAATATTAAAGTTCAAATACATGACATTTGACATAATATATACAAACATTCATACAACATTCTTTAAATTAAGCTTGGAGACACAAACAACTGTGTCAGTGGGAGACCCTACCAAACTCCGCCCCACCCCACCCACCCAACACAACCGAGTTCACAGTAGAACCGGACCAGAACAATGTATTTTTACAAAGAAGTACACTGTTGAATTTGAAAGAACGAAGTTTCATGTACAGTCAAGCCTGTGTTAACTAGTGGTCACCTCTATACATTTGACCTCTATTAAACAGCCACCTGTGCTAAGTAGACACTGTCTGTGAATCCCTTGGCTGGTTACTTAAGACAGGTTTGACTGTAAATCATTTTAATTCTTTTTTAGAATTTAACTGCATACCAAATATCTAGTTCTTGACCTGAACGTTTGACCTTTGCAGTGAACATACGATGTTGGAACAAGAGTTCTGCAGGTCAAGTTTTTATAAAATTCCTTCAAGGGGCTTAGAAGATGCGGATAACACGTCATGTCGGGGTCAACATTTGACCCCAGTTACATGAACATCCGTCAAATGGTTTAGAAGATGAGGATTTACACGGCATGTCGGGGTCAACATTTGACCCCAGTTTCATGAACATCCGTCAAGCACGGGTTTAGAAGATGCGGATAACACGTCCTGTCAGGGTCAACATTTGACCCCAGTTTCATGAACATCCGTCAAGCAGAGGATTAAATCAAATCAAATCAAATTTATTCACTCAGTGCATCATACATGATACAAACATGAGGTATATATACAGTAATACGGTTTTAAACAGCGGTACATAGCAATTCTAATTTACAGAGAGTAAACACTGACCATTGTCGCAAACTCTCCTTTTTCTTCTCGTAATTATATGTCTCAGTTGCTACGGCTCTTACCAGGGTCTATCCTATTGTAGACTCGCTGGAGTTGTCTAGGGGGTTTCTTCTTTATAATATGTATTAATGATAACTCAACACAGTATTACATTTCTTCTATATAATATCTTGTTTAAATTGGCATCAGAAATATTCATATATATATAATCAGTGATCTATATATATATACATCGTATCATTAAAAGCTTATTTAACAATCCATTTGTGTGAGCCGACTATGCGCTTACACAGTATATTTAACATCCAATCTTTCTAATCCGTCATTACTCAATATCACTATAATCTAATCACTGTTTCCGATTAGATTAACTTTTAATCACCTTCGATAGGTTCGCCGAAACTCTCGGTTTCTTCTATGGCTGAACAATTTAATTATTCGACAAATCTTTATAAGTTATATTTCTTATAATGTCCATAATATCTAAGTATCATAAATACAGTTTATATGTTCTATATACTAGATTGAGATCACGACCTTTCTCGCTCCTGGAGTTAGGCTCTAGTGTGTCTGATTTATGTTAATAAAATCCATTTCTTATATACATGATTGAATCAGTGTATATATGATATAACAAGTCCTAAAACATCTGTTATTCCTAAACATCTGTTATGTTATCTAATATTACACCATCAAACCAGTTCGGTGCCTTTATATTACATAACTGGACACCTGCAACCACGGCCTCGATAAACTGAGATTAGGCCTAAAATATTAAGTCATTTCTCGCGCGAAGCGAGACTGATAATTTTTAGGCGCGAAAATAATATGCATAAAACAAATATATATATATTACATGGTAAACACTTGGTCATATATAGAAACAGTTTAATGTATTTATATAATACATTACTATTTATATATAACAATAATAAACATTTCGTGCAAATAATTGTGGTTTTGCACAATCCTCCCTACCCGGGGAGAAGTTTGACATCGCCCGCTATCGGCCGATTTACAAATCTTCATTCCTTTGAATATACAGTAGAAAACAATCATAATATCAATACATCATATGTCCTAAAATAGCATTTCTTTCGCTAGGTACCAACATTCTAATCATAGAGGCAATAACTATTTACTGAACAACTGAAAAAATACCAAGTACATTTACTAAGTCAAACATCACAGTCATTGAACTCTACTGAGAAAGTCTGCCAGAACATTTTGAGTCCCTTTGATATGTTTAATGGTCAGATTAAATTCTGAGAGACACAGTGCCCATCTTAAGAGGCGTTGATTGGACGTTTTCGACCTACTTAACCATACAAGGGGATTATGATCTGAATTGATTATTGTTTTGCTTGTGCTTACATATATGCGAAAATGTTCGATACCGGCCACTATAGCTAATAATTCCTTCTCTATTGTAGAGTAGTTTTTTTCTCGTGGAATAAGTTTTCGGGAATAAAATGCTACTGGGTGTGGTACTTGGTCAACGGTCTGAGTCAGTACAGCCGAAATTCCCAAATCGGAAGCATCAGTATAGAGTTCGAACTCTTGGTTAAAGTCAGGGGCCTTCAGTATGGGTTTAGTGGTTAAAGCTTTCTTTAAGGATTCGAAAGCAAGTTGATGTTTATCGCTCCACTGAGTTATGATGTTCCCTGATCGCTTGCCCTTTAATAAGTCAGTCAGGGGAGCGGCGATCTCAGCGAACTGGGGAATGAATTTCCTGTAAAATCCTACTGATCCCAGATATCCTCGTAATTGTTTCTTGGTCTGTGGGGGAGAGATATTACTAATACACTCAACCTTGCTGGAAATTGGTTTGATTTTTCCCGACCCTAATTCATGTCCCAAGTACTTGACTGTTCCAGACCCAATTTTACACTTCTTCGGATTCAAAGTAACACCACTATCCTATAGTCTATGAAATGTCCAATCCAAGTGATTTATGTGCTGTGACCATAAATTGGATCGAACAGCAATATCATCCAGATATGCGTCGGCAAATCTATCGCGGATGGGTTCTGTCGGGGATTGAGCGATTATCTCGTTTATGGCCCTCTGGAAGGTAACTCCACCGTTTTTTAAACCAAATGGGAGAGTTAATGGTTCAAACAAGCCCCAGGGGGTTATGAACGCTGCAATTTCACTAGCTCGAGGGGTCAGCGGAATCTGCCAATAACCTTTATTAAGATCTAAAATTGATATCAGACTCGAACCTGCGACCTGATCAATGAGATCGTCTAATCTCGGGATGGGGAAGGCTTCTCCTCGAGTCAGGTCATTAATTTTCCGATAATCAATACATGGTCGCCATTCCGAGTCTGATTTGCGTACCAATATTATGGGAGAGGCCCACTGGCTTCTGCTAGGGCGGATAATTCCTAACTCCAACATTTGATCTAGCTCAGTTTTTAATATTTGTTTCTTTTCTGGAGACATGCGGTAGTAATGCTGGACTACGGGTGAAGCACCTTGCACATCAATATCATGGGTAACACCGTGGAAACGTCCCAGTTGTCCAGAGAATAGACGGGGGTAACGGTCAAATAACTGACTAATATCGTCCCTGTGGTCTGGGTTTAAATGACTGATATCCGGCCAGGTTTTCTTAGGTACAGATTCAAGAGGACTGCAAGGATCGAATTCTTTCTCAATGTCAGTAGGGGCTTGGTAATCTAATAGGGTAGGGTCTTGGGACTCATACACCGGACTACTATCAGCTAGAGCTGCACCCTCCTCCCTACCTGTCCAGGGCTTCAACTGGTTTACATGCATAACACGGTATTTTACTCTCTTATCAGGCATGTATATAATATAGGTATGCGACGCTACCTTTTCGTGTACCGGATACGGTCCCTGGAGGGCATTTTTCAGCTAATTACCTTTTAACGGTAATCGTACTAACACTAATTCACCACGCTGGAATACACGCATTTTCGCTTTCTTACTTCTGTCATACTTTGTTTTACGAACATCTGCGGCCTGTTGTGCATTCTCGCTGGCGTCACGTAACGCTTCAGCTAATCTATGACATAATTCTTGTACATAGTTATTTATGGGGATCCCTTCATCCCGCTCATTTCTAGCCCAGAGATCATAAGTGGAATCTAGATTATCTCTAGGTTCGCGCCCATATAGAAGGTAGAAGGGAGAATATCCTGTGCTAGAGTGCTCTGCACTTCTATATGCAAATCATAGCCAGGGTAGCATCTCATCCCAAGACGATAAAGAGTTCTCCCCAAGGATTCTAAGCATGGTTTTCAATGTACCATTATATTTCTCTATTGATCCGTTGGTTTGAGGCCTGTAACTCGTGCTAGTTAAGTGACGTATATCGTGCTCGGCTAGGAAGCGTGTGAATGTTTCAGCTATGAAAGCGCTTCCTCGGTCAGTCAACAGGGTCTGGGGTTTTCCATGTCGAGATATTATCTCGATCAGGGCTTTTTGTGCATTAACAGTAGTTGCTGCGGCGCATGGGAAAGATTCTGTATATTTAGTGGCATGATCAATAAAATTCAAGATATACTGGTTCCCATTAATAGTTTTCTTCATGGGTCCAACGAAATCAGCGGATATAAATTTGAATGGTTGGGATATAATGGGCAGGGGTTTCAATGGGGCTACAGTGGCTTTCTGTCCCTTACCCGCTCTCTGGCACGGCCCACAGCTATGGCAGAATCGTTTAACATCTGCGCGGATTCCCGGCCAAAAGAAGCGGCGTTTAATGCGCTTCAGGGTCTTACTAGGTCCCTGGTGTCCCGTACTTAAACTGTCATGGGCGAGTCCCGTTATATGATCCCGGAATCCCCGTGGAACTACCACCTGATCATATATTTTCCAGGGTCGAACTTTGGACGGGTCTTGAGGTTGTTCTCTCCTCATAAGTAGTCGGGGTTCGAGCTGGATGTAATATCCTTGCCGAATAGGTGTTCCTTCTTGAGCCATTTCCCAGAGGGGTGCTAAGGTCGGGTCATTATTCTGTTCTTGCAATAATTTATCAGGACTCAAATAGTCAATAGAGGGAATATTTTGGGGTTTAACTGTACTGGCTTTCTCAGAGGGGGAATTGATCTCAATTGTATTCCGAAAAGGTAAGACATTGTGATTTGTATCGGTCGTGTTTTCTGAGTCTGGGTTGGACGTGACAGTTTCATCAAACGGGATAATTTTCTTATTGGAGCGTGTAACCACGCCACAGGTAATCAAATCAGTGACAGGGGCAGTTTCACAGTCGTTACCTATTATAAGATCCACCCCCGCGGTGCATCTGTGCTTTAATACAGCCACCTTCAATGTTCCTTGGTAGATTGGACAATCGACGCTAATCTTTGCTATCGGATAATTACCAGGGATATAATTGACACCGCGGATTGTTACCCGTTCACCTGTGTATTCTAAATGATCAGCGGTTTGATCAGTAGCCGACAATAAACTAATTGTCGCACCTGTATCCCTCAAATACGTCACTTGTGCGGTGTTAGTATTTATGCGTGCTTGACCTGTATATTTGGCAAGTAATGGATTTACCATCTCGGTATTTTCACATGAGTTCACTGGCTCATTGGTTATAAAGGCTGAACTATGAGTAGTGTTTGACACGTGGTGTCCGTTTGCTAGGTTTCTAGTACCCCTGTACCTAGGTGAATTGGGATCTGCCCAACACTCTATTCGTCAGTGGCCATTACGCCTACAATAACTACAATATTTTTCTATCCGGGGAGTTCTATGGGTAGCTTGGGAATTATCTATCCTAATACTGGGTCGATACATGGGTGATGGGATATATGGCCTTGGGGCTGGAGGTCGGTGTTCTGTATCTCTGGGTTTCACATTCGGATTTGAATTAATCCGTGTCCTGGGCGCTAATCTGCGATGGAGGTTATATTCATCAGCCAGGGAAATACATTCCTGGAGAGTAGATGCTTTCTTATCCAGAATGAACAAATTAAGCTCATCACTTAGCTGGGAATCGAACCTATATCTCAAGAGCAGCTCGATCCAGTTGACCTCGCTCGGATCATTGTTATCCGTCCATAGAGTCATTTGCTCCCTTAATTCCTTAATGAATTCGGAATATGTCTGCTGAGGTTTCTTTACCCAAGAGAAGAAATTCTTTCTATATACAGTGGGTGAGAGTCTATATTCATCCAAGATGGCGGCCTTGAGGGTATCGTAATTATTAGCGTCTTGGACAGGAAGAGTGGCATATATATTTCTGGCCTTGTCGGACAACTTGTCTATAATATGGCCCACCCATGTTTGTTTGGCGACCTGGCTAGCTTCGAACAGTCTCTCACATGTTGCGAAAATTTTATCTGGCCTCATAGTCTGGGTCCAAATAGGAACAGAAATGTTTGTTTTAGAGGGCCTATTATCTGTATGGAGGGGGTTATTTTGCTGAGATTCCTGATCTCTCTGGATTTCTCTCAGGCGAATCTCCATCTGCATTTTCTCCCTTTGCATTCTTTCCTCCCTGTCCCTTTCTTTCTCTTCTCTTTCCCTCTCTCTTTCTTCTCTTTGTTTTACTTCTTCCCTCTCTCTTTCTTCTCTTTGTTTTATTTCTTCCCCCTCTCTTTCTCTCTCTCTTTGTTTTATTTCTTCCCTCTCTCTTTCTTCTCTTTGTTTTACTTCTTCCCTCTCTCTTTCCCTCTCTCTTTCTTTCTCATAAATCTCACCCTGACGTTCCAGATTTGCCTGATTAAAGAAGGGAAGTCTCATTAATTTGTCCCATATCTCATCACCTGTTGTCTGCAAGTCGGGGTGAACCAGCCCCTCAGTTTCCTTATTAGCACTTCTAGTTGTAGCCATTTTATTTTTTTATTTCCCAACATTTTTAATCCCCAGAATGTATCTCCAAATGTATTATAGAATTGAGTTCAATAAAAGGAAGTAAATCACTAATATAATTTTAATGATAATATTAAGCCTCTATGAAAAGAAAACTGGTACTTACCGAAGTCTGTCTCGTCCGTTAATCCAATATATAATTTATCACATATTCAAAGTTTGCACATTTCCAATAATTTAATCCATTTCACTAATTTAATAATTCGTTGACGTCTTTCACTTATTTACAAATTCTAACACTGTTTCGCATGCACTTCTATTTTCACACGTTAATTAATAGTCCCTTGTATTCTTCATGTATAAATCCTAGTGTCCTTCACAATATTCCATATATAAATTCTAGTGTCCTTCACAATATGTCACGATATGTCACTTCTTCTTTATTTCCAATCCCGGACGAGCCCCCAATTGTCGCAAACTCTCCTTTTTCTTCTCGTAATTATATGTCTCAGTTGCTACGGCTCTTACCAGGGTCTATCCTATTGTAGACTCGCTGGAGTTGTCTAGGGGGTTTCTTCTTTATAATATGTATTAATGATAACTCAACACAGTATTACATTTCTTCTATATAATATCTTGTTTAAATTGGCATCAGAAATATTCATATATATATAATCAGTGATCTATATATATATACATCGTATCATTAAAAGCTTATTTAACAATCCATTTGTGTGAGCCGACTATGCGCTACACAGTATAATTAACATCCAGTCTCTCTAATCCGTCATTACTCAATATCACTATAATCTAATCACTGTTTCTGATTAGATTAACTTTTAATCACCTTCGATATGGTTCGCCGAAACTCTCTGTTTCTTCTATGGCTGAACAATTTAATTATTCGACAAATCTTTATAAGTTATAATTCTTATAATGTCCATAATATCTAAGTATCATAAAAACAGTTTATATGTTCTATATACTAGATTGAGATCACGCCCTTTTTCTCTCTCCTGGAGGTAGGCTCTAGTGTATCTGATTTTAGTTAATAAAATCCATTTCTTATATACACGATTGAATCAGTGTCTATATGATATAACAATTCCTAAAACATCTGTTATTCCTAAAACATCTGTGATGTTATCTAATATTACACCATCAAACCAGTTCGGTGCCTTTATATTACATAACTGGACACCTGCAACCACGGCCTCGATAAACTGAGATTAGGCCTAAAATATTAAGTCATTTCTCGCGCGAAGCGAGACTGATAATTTTTAGGCGCGAAAATAATATGCATAAAACAAATATATATATATTACATGGTAAACACTTGGTCATATATAGAAACAGTTTAATGTATTTATATAATACATTACTATTTATATATAACAATAATAAACATTTCGTGCAAATAATTGTGGTTTTGCACACCGTCTATCTTTTGTCCATGAATAATAGCGTTGGGTGGTTCATTCAAATAATGGTTTTGGAGAAAAGATTAAAATTTAATTGCAACTCTATTTGAATTTTCTATTAGAAGATACTCGAACATAGCATAGTCAGTGTCCGTTGACTATTACGCGCAACCTTGACCTTGAACTAATGTAATGAAACTTGGGTTCCTCTCGTTGTGCAAAATTATTTGTATCGACGTTTCATGTAAATCCGTCAATGGGATTAGAAAATATGGATTTGACACAGCGTATAGACATTTTACATTTGACCTCATTTAAAGTGCACAAGGACGGACGAAGATCATTTCTATATTCCTCCATTCCAAGTTGAGGCCGCCGGGTGTACGCCTTAAGTATTACTCTGTCTTTGATTAATGTTCACGTTTTAGACATGCTTTCCTGGGAAGATTTAGCCAACCTAAGCAGTTAACCAGTACTAAGCAATGTGTGTCAGGTACGGAGTTCGAGGACACTACATACGTACGTACCGTGACCGAGTATCGAACACGGACCCATCGATTCCAAATCTGACGCTCTATCCACTGGATCACGGACGTTACGATGTTGTAGTTTTATGGACATACGTTAATGGGGGTACACATACTGCTATGTTAAATACTATTTACCATACACAGCATTTGTTTATTATAGTGTCACCCCTATTTAAAGGGCCAGTCATTTCTGACATATGAGACACCTCTTTTTTATGAACATCAGTACTTCCCGAATTCTATGCTTGTATGCCAGGTGCCAGGCTGGTAGGCAATTGGTAACCATTATTTAATTAGCTGGCGGTTCACCAACCGGCCATATCAGAACGAACCCGTGACATGATTCGAACCTTCGACCTCCCGCTCCGTAGGCGGGCGCCTTAACCACTACGCCACGGAGACGGTTACATTTGATTGCCTTGAATAGATTTCGAGCTATGCTAGGAAAAAACATTTTGTGAATGGAAAAGGGGAAATAATTCAGTAAGTACACAAGACTGAGTTAGGGTTCTTGCACACCGCCTAATTGCCCTGTATCGCTGTTCCATTTGATTTCTTTGAATACTTTGCGAGTTTTATTCCGGACAAACTATTGTCCAGTAATACACTGGCCATTGTAAAGCACTTCTTCTATTCAAATATGGTATCAAATGTTCATATTGTGCAATTTATTAAATAATACTATTAGTGGCGCAATCGCGCGCTTTCTCACTTCTCCCCGAAATGTGGGTCTATATTGAGCGTTGTATATGACATGATGGGGAGGGTGGTAACTATAAATAACATGATGGTAGGTAGCTATATATAACATGATGGTAGGTAGCTATATATAACATGATGGTAGGTGGCTATATATAACATGATGGTAGGTAGCTATATATAACATGATGGTAGGTGGCTATATATAACATGATAGTAGGTGGCTATAAATAACATGATGGTAGACAGCTATATATAACATGATGGTAGGTGGCTATACATAACATGATGGTAGACAGCTATATATAGCATGGTGGTAGGTAGCTATATATAACATGATGGTAGGTAGCTATACATAACATGATGGTAGACAGCTATATATAACATGATGGTAGGTGGCTATGCATAACATGATGGTAGACAGCTATATATAACATGATGGTAGGTAGCTATATATAACATGATGGTAGGTAGCTATATATAACATGATGGTAGGTAGCTATATATAACATGATGGTAGACAGCTATATATAACATGATGGTAGACAGCTATATATAACATGATGGTAGGTAGCTATATATAACATGATGGTAGGTAGCTATATATAACATGATGGTAGACAGCTATATATAACATGATGGTAGGTGGCTATATATAACATGGTGGTAGGTAGCTATATATAACATGATGGTAGGTAGCTATATATAACATGATGGTAGACAGCTATATATAACATGATGGTAGGTGGCTATATATAACATGATGGTAGACAGCTATATATAACATGATGGTAGGTGGCTATATATAACATGATGGTAGGTAGCTATATATAACATGATGGTAGACAGCTATATATAACATGATGGTAGGTGGCTATATATAACATGATGGTAGACAGCTATATATAACATGATGGTAGGTGGCTATATATAACATGATGGTAAGTGGCTATACATAACATGATGGCAGGTGGCTATATATAACATGATGGTAGACAGCTATATATAACATGATGGTAGGTGGCTATATATAACATGATGGTAGGTGGCTATATATAACATGATGGTAGGTGGCTATATATAACATGATGGTAGACAGCTATATATAACATGATGGTAGACAGCTATATATAACATGGTGGTAGGCAGCTATATATAACATGATGGTAGGTGTCTATATATAACATGATGGTAGACAGCTATATATAACATGATGGTAGACAGCTATATATAACATGATGGTAGACAGCTATATATAACATGATGGTAGACAGCTATATATAACATGATGATAAGTGGCTATACATAACATGATGGTAGGTGGCTATATATAACATGATGGTAGACAGCTATATATAACATGATGGTAGGTGGCTATATATAACATGATGGTAGGTGGCTATATATAACATGATGGTAGGTAGCTATACATAACATGATGGTAGGTGGCTATATATAACATGATGGTAGGTAGCTATATAAAACATGATGGTAGACAGCTATATATAACATGGTGGTAGGTGGCTATATATAACATGATGGTAGGTGGCTATATATAACATGATGGTAGGCAGCTATATATAACATGATGGTAGGTAGCTATATATAGCATGATGGTAGGTGGCTATATATAACATGATGGTAGAGAGCTATATATAACATGATGGTAGGTGGCTATATATAACATGATGGTAGGTGGCTATATATAACATGATGGTAGGCAGCTATATATAACATGATGGTAGGTAGCTATATATAACATGATGGTAGGTGGCTATATATAACATGGTGGTCGACAGCTATATATAACATGATGGTAGGTAGCTATATATAACATGATGGTAGGTGGCTATATATAACATGATGGTAGATGGCTATATATAACATGATGGTAGGCAGCTATATATAACATGATGGTAGGTAGCTATATATAACATGATGGTAGACAGCTATATATAACATGATGGTAGGCAGCTATATATAACATGATGGTAGGTGGCTATATATAACATGATGGTAGACAGCTATATATAACATGATGGTAGGTGGCTATATATATAACATGATGGTAGACAGCTATATATAACATGATGGTAGACAGCTATATATAACATGATGGTATGTGGCTATATATAACATGATGGTAGGTAGCTATAAATAACATGGTGGTAGACAGCTATATATAACATGATGGTAGGTAGCTATACATAACATGATGGTAGGTGGCTATATATAACATGATGGTAGACAGCTATATATAACATGATGGTAGGTAGCTATATATAACATGATGGTAAGTGGCTATATATAACATGATGGTAGGTGGCTATACATAACATGATGGTAGACAGCTATATATAACATGATGGTAGGTAGCTATATATAACATGATGGTAAGTGGCTATATATAACATGATGGTAGGTGGCTATAAATAACATGATGGTAGGTAGCTATAAATAACATGATGGTAGGTAGCTATAAATAACATGGTGGTAGACAGCTATATATAACATGATGGTAGGCAGCTATATATAACATGATGGTAGACAGCTATATATAACATGATGGTATGTGGCTATACATAACATGATGGTAGGTGGCTATATATAACATGATGGTAGGTGGCTATAAATAACATGATGGTAAGTGGCTATATATAACATGATGGTAGGTGGCTATATATAACATGATGGTAGGTAGCTATATATAACATGATGGTAGGTAGCTATATATAACATGATGGTAGGTGGCTATATATAACATGATGGTAGGCAGCTATAAATAACATGATGGTAGGTAGCTATATATAACATGATGGTAGGCAGCTATATATAACATGATGGTAGGTAGCTATAAATAACATGGTGGTAGACAGCTATATATAACATGATGGTAGGCAGCTATATATAACATGATGGTAGGTAGCTATAAATAACATGGTGGTAGACAGCTATATATAACATGATGGTAGGTAGCTATATATAACATGATGGTAAGTGGCTATACATAACATGATGGTAGGTGGCTATAAATAACATGATGGTAAGTGGCTATACATAACATGATGGTAGGTGGCTATATATAACATGATGGTAGGTGGCTATATATAACATGATGGTAGGCAGCTATAAATAACATGATGGTAGGTAGCTATATATAACATGATGGTAGACAGCTATATATAACATGATGGTAGACAGCTATATATAACATGATGGTAGACAGCTATATATAACATGATGGTAGGTAGCTATATATAACATGATGGTAGACAGCTATATATAACATGATGGTAGACAGCTATATATAACATGATGGTAGGCAGCTATATATAACATGATGGTAGGCAGCTATATATAACATGATGGTAGGCAGCTATATATAACATGGTGGTAGGTAGCTATAAATAACATGGTGGTAGACAGCTATATATAACATGATGGTAGGTAGCTATATATAACATGATGGTAAGTGGCTATACATAACATGATGGTAGGTGGCTATAAATAACATGATGGTAAGTGGCTATACATAACATGATGGTAGGTGGCTATATATAACATGATGGTAGGTGGCTATAAATAACATGATGGTAAGTGGCTATATATAACATGATGGTAGACAGCTATATATAACATGATGGTAGACAGCTATATATAACATGATGGTAGGTGGCTATATATAACATGATGGTAGACAGCTATATATAACATGATGGTAGACAGCTATATATAACATGATGGTATGTGGCTATATATAACATGATGGTAGACAGCTATATATAACATGATGGTAGACAGCTATATATAACATGATGGTAGGTAGCTATATATAACATGATGGTAGGTAGCTATACATAACATGGTGGTAGACAGCTATATATAACATGATGGTAGGCAGCTATAAATAACATGATGGTAGGCAGCTATAAATAACATGATGGTAGGTGGCTATAAATAACATGATGGTAGGTAGCTATATATAACATGATGGTAGACAGCTATATATAACATGATGGTAGGCAGCTATATATAACATGATGGTAGGCAGCTATAAATAACATGATGGTAGGTAGCTATAAATAACATGGTGGTAGACAGCTATATATAACATGATGGTAGACAGCTATATATAACATGATGGTAAGTGGCTATACATAACATGATGGTAGGTGGCTATATATAACATGATGGTAGGTGGCTATAAATAACATGATGGTAAGTGGCTATATATAACATGATGGTAGGTAGCTATATATAACATGATGGTAGGTAGCTATATATAACATGATGGTAGGTAGCTATATATAACATGATGGTAGGTGGCTATATATAACATGATGGTAGGCAGCTATATATAACATGGTGGTAGGTAGCTATAAATAACATGATGGTAGGTAGCTATATATAACATGATGGTAGGCAGCTATATATAACATGATGGTAGGTAGCTATATATAACATGATGGTAGGCAGCTATATATAACATGATGGTAGGTAGCTATAAATAACATGGTGGTAGACAGCTATATATAACATGATGGTAGGCAGCTATATATAACATGATGGTAGGTAGCTATAAATAACATGGTGGTAGACAGCTATATATAACATGATGGTAGGTAGCTATATATAACATGATGGTAAGTGGCTATACATAACATGATGGTAGGTGGCTATAAATAACATGATGGTAAGTGGCTATACATAACATGATGGTAGGTGGCTATATATAACATGATGGTAGGTGGCTATATATAACATGATGGTAGGCAGCTATAAATAACATGATGGTAGGTAGCTATATATAACATGATGGTAGACAGCTATATATAACATGATGGTAGACAGCTATATATAACATGATGGTAGGTAGCTATAAATAACATGGTGGTAGACAGCTATATATAACATGATGGTAGACAGCTATATATAACATGATGGTAGGCAGCTATATATAACATGGTGGTAGGTAGCTATAAATAACATGGTGGTAGACAGCTATATATAACATGAATGTAGACAGCTATATATAACATGATGGTAGGCAGCTATATATAACATGGTGGTAGGTAGCTATCAATAACATGATGGTAGACAGCTATATATAACATGATGGTAGACAGCTATATATAACATGATGGTAGGTAGCTATATATAACATGATGGTAAGTGGCTATACATAATATGATGGTAGGTGGCTATAAATAACATGATGGTAAGTGGCTATACATAACATGATGGTAGGTGGCTATATATAACATGATGGTAGGCAGCTATATATAACATGATGGTAGGCAGCTAAATATAACATGGTGGTAGGTAGCTATAAATAACATGGTGGTAGACAGCTATATATAACATGATGGTAGGTAGCTATATATAACATGATGGTAGACAGCTATATATAACATGATGGTATATGGCTATATATAACATGATGGTAGACAGCTATATATAACATGATGGTAGACAGCTATATATAACATGATGGTAGGTAGCTATATATAACATGATGGTAGGTAGCTATATATAACATGATGGTAGGTGGCTATAAATAACATGATGGTAGGTAGCTATATATAACATGATGGTAGGTAGCTATATATAACATGATGGTAGGTAGCTATATATAACATGATGGTAGGCAGCTATAAATAACATGATGGTAGGTAGCTATATATAACATGATGGTAGGTAGCTATATATAACATGATGTTAGACAGCTATATATAACATGATGGTAGGTAGCTATAAATAACATGATGGTAGACAGCTATATATAACATGATGTAGACAGCTATATATAACATGATGGTAGGTAGCTATAAATAACATGATGGTAGACAGCTATATATAACATGATGGTAGGCAGCTATATATAACATGATGGTAGGCAGCTATAAATAACATGATGGTAGACAGCTATATATAACATGATGGTAAGTGGCTATACATAACATGATGGTATGTGGCTATATATAACATGATGGTAGGTGGCTATAAATAACATGATGGTAAGTGGCTATATATAACATGATGGTAGGTGGCTATATATAACATGATGGTAGGTAGCTATATATAACATGATGGTAGGTAGCTATATATAACATGATGGTAGGTGGCTATATATAACATGATGTTAGGCAGCTATATATAACATGGTGGTAGGTAGCTATAAATAACATGATGGTATGTAGCTATATATAACATGATGGTAGGCAGCTTTAAATAACATGATGGTAGGTAGCTATATATAACATGATGGTAAGTGGCTATACATAAAATGATGGTAGGTGGCTATAAATAACATGATGGTAAGTGGCTATACATAACATGATGGTAGGTGGCTATATATAACATGATGGTAGGTGGCTATATATAACATGATGGTAGGTGGCTATAAATAACATGATGGTAGGTAGCTATATATAACATGATGGTAGGTAGCTATATATAACATGATGGTAGGTAGCTATATATAACATGATGGTAGGCAGCTATAAATAACATGATGGTAGGTAGCTATATATAACATGATGGTAGGTAGCTATATATAACATGATGTTAGACAGCTATATATAACATGATGGTAGGGAGCTATAAATAACATGATGGTAGACAGCTATATATAACATGATGTTAGACAGCTATATATAACATGATGGTAGGTAGCTATAAATAACATGATGGTAGACAGCTATATATAACATGATGGTAGGCAGCTATATATAACATGATGGTAGGCAGCTATAAATAACATGATGGTAGACAGCTATATATAACATGATGGTAAGTGGCTATACATAACATGATGGTATGTGGCTATATATAACATGATAGTAGGTGGCTATAAATAACATGATGGTAAGTGGCTATATATAACATGATGGTAGGTGGCTATATATAACATGATGGTAGGTAGCTATATATAACATGATGGTAGGTAGCTATATATAACATGATGGTAGGTGGCTATATATAACATGATGGTAGGCAGCTATATATAACATGGTGGTAGGTAGCTATAAATAACATGATGGTAGGTAGCTATATATAACATGATGGTAGGCAGCTATAAATAACATGATGGTAGGTAGCTATATATAACATGATGGTAAGTGGCTATACATAAAATGATGGCTATAATAACATGATGTAGGTGGCTATAAATAACATGATGGTAAGTGGCTATATATAACATGATGGTAGGTGGCTATATATAACATGATGGTAGGTAGCTATATATAACATGATGGTAGGTAGCTATATATAACATGATGGTAGGTGCTATATATAACATGATGGTAGGCAGCTATATATAACATGATGGTAGGTAGCTATAAATAACATGATGGTAGTAGCTATATATAACATGATGGTAGGCAGCTATAAATAACATGATGGTAGGTAGCTATATATAACATGATGGTAAGTGGCTATAATAAATGATGGTAGTGCTATAATAACATGATGGTAGTGGCTATAATAACATGATGGTAGGTGGCTATATATAACATGATGGTAGGTGGCTATATATAACATGATGGTAGGTAGCTATATATAACATGATGGTAGACAGCTATATATAACATGATGGTAGGCAGCTATATATAACATGATGGTAGGTAGCTATAAATAACATGGTGGTAGACAGCTATATATAACATGATGGTAGACAGCTATATATAACATGATGGTAGGCAGCTATATATAACATGATGGTAGGCAGCTATATATAACATGATGGTAGGTAGCTATAAATAACATGATGGTAGGTAGCTATATATAACATGATGGTAAGTGGCTATACATAACATGATGGTAGGTGGCTATATATAACATGATGGTAGACAGCTATATATAACATGATGGTAGGCAGCTATAAATAACATGATGGTAGGCAGCTATAAATAACATGATGGTAGGTAGCTATAAATAACATGATGGTAGGTAGCTATATATAACATGATGGTAGACAGCTATATATAACATGATGGTAGGCAGCTATATATAACATGATGGTAGGCAGCTATAAATAACATGATGGTAGGTAGCTATAAATAACATGGTGGTAGACAACTATATATAACATGATGGTAGACAGCTATATATAACATGATGGTAAGTGGCTATACATAACATGATGGTAGGTGGCTATATATAACATGATGGTAGGTGGCTATAAATAACATGATGGTAAGTGGCTATATATAACATGATGGTAGGTGGCTATATATAACATGATGGTAGGTAGCTATATATAACATGATGGTAGGTAGCTATATATAACATGATGGTAGGTGGCTATATATAACATGATGGTAGGCAGCTATATATAACATGGTGGTAGGTAGCTATAAATAACATGATGGTAGGTAGCTATATATAACATGATGGTAGGCAGCTATAAATAACATGATGGTAGGTAGCTATATATAACATGATGGTAGGCAGCTATATATAACATGATGGTAGGTAGCTATAAATAACATGGTGGTAGACAGCTATATATAACATGATGGTAGGCAGCTATATATAACATGATGGTAGGTAGCTATAAATAACATGGTGGTAGACAGCTATATATAACATGATGGTAGGTAGCTATATATAACATGATGGTAAGTGGCTATACATAACATGATGGTAGGTGGCTATAAATAACATGATGGTAAGTGGCTATACATAACATGATGGTAGGTGGCTATATATAACATGATGGTAGGTGGCTATATATAACATGATGGTAGGCAGCTATAAATAACATGATGGTAGGTAGCTATATATAACATGATGGTAGACAGCTATATATAACATGATGGTAGACAGCTATATATAACATGATGGTAGGTAGCTATAAATAACATGGTGGTAGACAGCTATATATAACATGATGGTAGACAGCTATATATAACATGATGGTAGGCAGCTATATATAACATGGTGGTAGGTAGCTATAAATAACATGGTGGTAGACAGCTATATATAACATGAATGTAGACAGCTATATATAACATGATGGTAGGCAGCTATATATAACATGGTGGTAGGTAGCTATCAATAACATGATGGTAGACAGCTATATATAACATGATGGTAGACAGCTATATATAACATGATGGTAGGTAGCTATATATAACATGATGGTAAGTGGCTATACATAATATGATGGTAGGTGGCTATAAATAACATGATGGTAAGTGGCTATACATAACATGATGGTAGGTGGCTATATATAACATGATGGTAGGCAGCTATATATAACATGATGGTAGGCAGCTATATATAACATGGTGGTAGGTAGCTATAAATAACATGGTGGTAGACAGCTATATATAACATGATGGTAGGTAGCTATATATAACATGATGGTAGACAGCTATATATAACATGATGGTATATGGCTATATATAACATGATGGTAGACAGCTATATATAACATGATGGTAGACAGCTATATATAACATGATGGTAGGTAGCTATATATAACATGATGGTAGGTAGCTATATATAACATGATGGTAGGTGGCTATAAATAACATGATGGTAGGTAGCTATATATAACATGATGGTAGGTAGCTATATATAACATGATGGTAGGTAGCTATATATAACATGATGGTAGGTAGCTATATATAACATGATGTTAGACAGCTATATATAACATGATGGTAGGTAGCTATAAATAACATGATGGTAGACAGCTATATATAACATGATGTTAGACAGCTATATATAACATGATGGTAGGTAGCTATAAATAACATGATGGTAGACAGCTATATATAACATGATGGTAGGCAGCTATATATAACATGATGGTAGGCAGCTATAAATAACATGATGGTAGACAGCTATATATAACATGATGGTAGGTAGCTATATATAACATGATGGTAAGTGGCTATATATAACATGATGGTAGGTGGCTATAAATAACATGATGGTAAGTGGCTATATATAACATGATGGTAGGTGGCTATATATAACATGATGGTAGGTAGCTATATATAACATGATGGTAGGCAGCTATATATAACATGATGGTAGGTGCTATATATAACATGATGGTAGGCAGCTATATATAACATGATGGTAGACAGCTATATATAACATGATGGTAGGTAGCTATATATAACATGATGGTAGGCAGCTATAAATAACATGATGGTAGGTAGCTATATATAACATGATGGTAGGTAGCTATATATAACATGATGGTAGGTGGCTATAAATAACATGATGGTAGTGGCTATACATAACATGATGGTAGGTGGCTATATATAACATGATGGTAGGTGGCTATATATAACATGATGGTAGGCAGCTATAATAACATGATGGTAGTAGCTATATATAACATGATGGTAGACAGCTATATATAACATGATGGTAGGGCTATATATAACATGATGGTAGGTAGCTATAAATAACATGGTGGTAGACAGCTATATATAACATGATGGTAGACAGCTATATATAACATGATGGTAGGCAGCTATATATAACATGATGGTAGGCAGCTATATATAACATGGTGGTAGGTAGCTATAAAAAACATGATGGTAGGTAGCTATATATAACATGATGGTAAGTGGCTATACATAATATGATCGTAGGTGGCTATAAATAACATGATGGTAAGTGGCTATACATAACATGATGGTAGGTGGCTATATATAACATGATGGTAGGTGGCTATAAATAACATGATGGTAAATGGCTATATATAACATGATGGTAGACAGCTATATATAATATGATGGTAGACAGCTATATATAACATGATGGTAGGTGGCTATATATAACATGATGGTAGAGAGCTATATATAACTTGATGGTAGACAGCTATATATAACATGATGGTAGACAGCTATATATAACATGATGGTAGGTAGCTATATATAACATGATGGTAGGTAGCTATATATAACATGATGGTAGGTGGCTATAAATAACATGATGGTAGGTAGCTATATATAACATGATGGTAGGTAGCTATATATAACATGATGGTAGGTAGCTATAAATAACATGATGTTAGGTGGCTATATATAACATGATGGTAGATGGCTATAAATAACATGATGGTAGGTGGCTATATATAACATGATGGTAGGTGGCTATATATAACATGATGGTAGACAGCTATATATAACATGATGGTAGACAGCTATATATAACATGATGGTAGGTAGCTATATATAACATGATGGTAGACAGCTATATATAACATGATGGTAGGTGGTTATATATAACATGATGGTAGACAGCTATATATAACATGATGGTAGGTGGCTATATATAACATGATGGTAGAGAGCTATATATAACATGATGGTAGGTAGCTATATATAACATGATGGTAGACAGCTATATATAGCATGATGGGGAGGCAGCTATATATAACATGATGGTAGACAGCTATATATAACATGATGGTAGGTAGCTATATATAACATGATGGTAGGTAGCTATATATAACATGATGGTAGGTAGCTATATATAACATGATGGTAGACAGCTATATATAACATGATGGTAGACAGCTATATATAACATGATGGTAGGTAGCTATATATAACATGATGGTAGGTAGCTATATATAACATGATGGTAGGTGGCTATAAATAACATGATGGTAGGTAGCTATATATAACATGATGGTAGGTAGCTATATATAACATGATGGTAGGTAGCTATAAATAACATGATGGTAGGTGGCTATATATAACATGATGGTAGATGGCTATAAATAACATGATGGTAGGTGGCTATATATAACATGATGGTAGGTGGCTATATATAACATGATGGTAGACAGCTATATATAACATGATGGTAGACAGCTATATATAACATGATGGTAGGTGGCTATATATAACATGATGGTAGACAGCTATATATAACATGATGGTAGACAGCTATATATAACATGATGGTAGGTAGCTATATATAACATGATGGTAGATAGCTATATATAGCATGATGGGAGGCAGCTATATATAACATGATGGTAGACAGCTATATATAACATGATGGTAGGTAGCTATATATAACATGATGGTAGGTAGCTATATATAACATGATGGTAGGTAGCTATATATAACATGATGGTAGGCAGCTATAAATAACATGATGGTAGGTAGCTATATATAACATGATGGTAGGTAGCTATATATAACATGATGTTAGACAGCTATATATAACATGATGGTAGGTAGCTATAAATAACATGATGGTAGACATCTATGTACAACATGATGGTAGGTAGCTATAAATAACATGGTGGTAGGTAGCTATATATAACATGATGGTAGGTAGCTATATATAACATGATGGTAGGCAGCTATATATAACATGATGGTAGGCAGCTATATATAACATGATGGTAGACAGCTATATATAACATGATGGTAAGTGGCTATACATAACATGATGGTAGGTGGCTATATATAACATGATGGTAGGTGGCTATAAATAACATGATGGTAAGTGGCTATATATAACATGATGGTAGGTGGCTATATATAACATGATGGTAGGTAGCTATATATAACATGATGGTAGGTAGCTATATATAACATGATGGTAGGTGGCTATATATAACATGATGGTAGGCAGCTATATATAACATGGTGGTAGGTAGCTATAAATAACATGATGGTAGGTAGTTATATATAACATGATGGTAGGCAGCTATAAATAACATGATGGTAGGTAGCTATATATAACATGATGGTAGGCAGCTATATATAACATGATGGTAGGTAGCTATAAATAACATGGTGGTAGACAGCTATATATAACATGATGGTAGGCAGCTATATATAACATGATGGTAGGTAGCTATCAATAGCATGGTGGTAGACAGCTATATATAACATGATGGTAGGTAGCTATATATAGCATGATGGTAGGTGGCTATAAATAACATGATGGTAAGTGGATATACATAACATGATGGTAGGTGGCTATATATAACATGATGGTAGGTGGCTATATATAACATGATGGTAGGCAGCTATAAATAACATGATGGTAGGTAGCTATATATAACATGATGGTAGACAGCTATATATAACATGATGGTAGGCAGCTATATATAACATGATGGTAGGTAGCTATAAATAACATGGTGGTAGACAGCTATATATAACATGATGGTAGACAGCTATATATAACATGATGGTAGGCAGCTATATATAACATGATGGTAGGCAGCTATATATAACATGGTGGTAGGTAGCTATAAATAACATGGTGGTAGACAGCTATATATAACATGATGGTAGGTAGCTATATATAACATGATGGTAAGTGGCTATACATAACATGATGGTAGGTGGCTATAAATAACATGATGGTAAGTGGCTATACATAACATGATGGTAGGTGGCTATATATAACATGATGGTAGGTGGCTATAAATAACATGATGGTAAGTGGCTATATATAACATGATGGTAGACAGCTATATATAACATGATGGTAGACAGCTATATATAACATGATGGTAGGTGGCTATATATAACATGATGGTAGACAGCTATATATAACATGATGGTAGACAGCTATATATAACATGATGGTATGTGGCTATATATAACATGATGGTAGACAGCTATATATAACATGATGGTAGACAGCTATATATAACATGATGGTAGGTAGCTATATATAACATGATGGTAGGTAGCTATACATAACATGATGGTAGACAGCTATATATAACATGATGGTAGGCAGCTATAAATAACATGATGGTAGGCAGCTATAAATAACATGATGGTAGGTAGCTATAAATAACATGATGGTAGGTAGCTATATATAACATGATGGTAGACAGCTATATATAACATGATGGTAGGTAGCTATATATAACATGATGGTAGGCAGCTATAAATAACATGATGGTAGGTAGCTATAAATAACATGGTGGTAGACAACTATATATAACATGATGGTAGACAGCTATATATAACATGATGGTAAGTGGCTATACATAACATGATGGTAGGTGGCTATATATAACATGATGGTAGGTGGCTATAAATAACATGATGGTAAGTGGCTATATATAACATGATGGTAGGTGGCTATATATAACATGATGGTAGGTAGCTATATATAACATGATGGTAGGTAGCTATATATAACATGATGGTAGGTGGCTATATATAACATGATGGTAGGCAGCTATATATAACATGGTGGTAGGTAGCTATAAATAACATGATGGTAGGTAGCTATATATAACATGATGGTAGGCAGCTATAAATAACATGATGGTAGGTAGCTATATATAACATGATGGTAGGCAGCTATATATAACATGATGGTAGGTAGCTATAAATAACATGGTGGTAGACAGCTATATATAACATGATGGTAGGCAGCTATATATAACATGATGGTAGGTAGCTATAAATAACATGGTGGTAGACAGCTATATATAACATGATGGTAGGTAGCTATATATAACATGATGGTAAGTGGCTATACATAACATGATGGTAGGTGGCTATAAATAACATGATGGTAAGTGGCTATACATAACATGATGGTAGGTGGCTATATATAACATGATGGTAGGTGGCTATATATAACATGATGGTAGGCAGCTATAAATAACATGATGGTAGGTAGCTATATATAACATGATGGTAGACAGCTATATATAACATGATGGTAGACAGCTATATATAACATGATGGTAGGTAGCTATAAATAACATGGTGGTAGACAGCTATATATAACATGATGGTAGACAGCTATATATAACATGATGGTAGGCAGCTATATATAACATGGTGGTAGGTAGCTATAAATAACATGGTGGTAGACAGCTATATATAACATGAATGTAGACAGCTATATATAACATGATGGTAGGCAGCTATATATAACATGGTGGTAGGTAGCTATCAATAACATGATGGTAGACAGCTATATATAACATGATGGTAGACAGCTATATATAACATGATGGTAGGTAGCTATATATAACATGATGGTAAGTGGCTATACATAATATGATGGTAGGTGGCTATAAATAACATGATGGTAAGTGGCTATACATAACATGATGGTAGGTGGCTATATATATAACATGATGGTAGGCAGCTATATATAACATGATGGTAGGCAGCTATATATAACATGGTGGTAGGTAGCTATAAATAACATGGTGGTAGACAGCTATATATAACATGATGGTAGGTAGCTATATATAACATGATGGTAGACAGCTATATATAACATGATGGTATATGGCTATATATAACATGATGGTAGACAGCTATATATAACATGATGGTAGACAGCTATATATAACATGATGGTAGGTAGCTATATATAACATGATGGTAGGTAGCTATATATAACATGATGGTAGGTGGCTATAAATAACATGATGGTAGGTAGCTATATATAACATGATGGTAGGTAGCTATATATAACATGATGGTAGGTAGCTATATATAACATGATGGTAGGCAGCTATAAATAACATGATGGTAGGTAGCTATATATAACATGATGGTAGGTAGCTATATATAACATGATGTTAGACAGCTATATATAACATGATGGTAGGGAGCTATAAATAACATGATGGTAGACAGCTATATATAACATGATGTTAGACAGCTATATATAACATGATGGTAGGTAGCTATAAATAACATGATGGTAGACAGCTATATATAACATGATGGTAGGCAGCTATATATAACATGATGGTAGGCAGCTATAAATAACATGATGGTAGACAGCTATATATAACATGATGGTAAGTGGCTATACATAACATGATGGTATGTGGCTATATATAACATGATAGTAGGTGGCTATAAATAACATGATGGTAAGTGGCTATATATAACATGATGGTAGGTGGCTATATATAACATGATGGTAGGTAGCTATATATAACATGATGGTAGGTAGCTATATATAACATGATGGTAGGTGGCTATATATAACATGATGTTAGGCAGCTATATATAACATGGTGGTAGGTAGCTATAAATAACATGATGGTAGGTAGCTATATATAACATGATGGTAGGCAGCTATAAATAACATGATGGTAGGTAGCTATATATAACATGATGGTAAGTGGCTATACATAAAATGATGGTAGGTGGCTATAAATAACATGATGGTAAGTGGCTATACATAACATGATGGTAGGTGGCTATATATAACATGATGGTAGGTGGCTATATATAACATGATGGTAGGCAGCTATAAATAACATGATGGTAGGTAGCTATATATAACATGATGGTAGACAGCTATATATAACTTGATGGTAGGCAGCTATATATAACATGATGGTAGGTAGCTATAAATAACATGGTGGTAGACAGCTATATATAACATGATGGTAGACAGCTATATATAACATGATGGTAGGCAGCTATATATAACATGATGGTAGGCAGCTATATATAACATGGTGGTAGGTAGCTATAAAAAACATGATGGTAGGTAGCTATATATAACATGATGGTAAGTGGCTATACATAATATGATCGTAGGTGGCTATAAATAACATGATGGTAAGTGGCTATACATAACATGATGGTAGGTGGCTATATATAACATGATGGTAGGTGGCTATAAATAACATGATGGTAAATGGCTATATATAACATGATGGTAGACAGCTATATATAACATGATGGTAGACAGCTATATATAACATGATGGTAGGTGGCTATATATAACATGATGGTAGAGAGCTATATATAACATGATGGTAGACAGCTATATATAACATGATGGTAGACAGCTATATATAACATGATGGTAGGTAGCTATATATAACATGATGGTAGGTAGCTATATATAACATGATGGTAGGTGGCTATAAATAACATGATGGTAGGTAGCTATATATAACATGATGGTAGGTAGCTATATATAACATGATGGTAGGTAGCTATAAATAACATGATGGTAGGTGGCTATATATAACATGATGGTAGATGGCTATAAATAACATGATGGTAGGTGGCTATATATAACATGATGGTAGGTGGCTATATATAACATGATGGTAGACAGCTATATATAACATGATGGTAGACAGCTATATATAACATGATGGTAGGTAGCTATATATAACATGATGGTAGACAGCTATATATAACATGATGGTAGGTGGTTATATATAACATGATGGTAGACAGCTATATATAACATGATGGTAGGTGGCTATATATAACATGATGGTAGAGAGCTATATATAACATGATGGTAGGTAGCTATATATAACATGATGGTAGACAGCTATATATAGCATGATGGGGAGGCAGCTATATATAACATGATGGTAGACAGCTATATATAACATGATGGTAGGTAGCTATATATAACATGATGGTAGGTAGCTATATATAACATGATGGTAGGTAGCTATATATAACATGATGGTAGACAGCTATATATAACATGATGGTAGACAGCTATATATAACATGATGGTAGGTAGCTATATATAACATGATGGTAGGTAGCTATATATAACATGATGGTAGGTGGCTATAAATAACATGATGGTAGGTAGCTATATATAACATGATGGTAGGTAGCTATATATAACATGATGGTAGGTAGCTATAAATAACATGATGGTAGGTGGCTATATATAACATGATGGTAGATGGCTATAAATAACATGATGGTAGGTGGCTATATATAACATGATGGTAGGTGGCTATATATAACATGATGGTAGACAGCTATATATAACATGATGGTAGACAGCTATATATAACATGATGGTAGGTGGCTATATATAACATGATGGTAGACAGCTATATATAACATGATGGTAGACAGCTATATATAACATGATGGTAGGTAGCTATATATAACATGATGGTAGATAGCTATATATAGCATGATGGGAGGCAGCTATATATAACATGATGGTAGACAGCTATATATAACATGATGGTAGGTAGCTATATATAACATGATGGTAGGTAGCTATATATAACATGATGGTAGGTAGCTATATATAACATGATGGTAGGCAGCTATAAATAACATGATGGTAGGTAGCTATATATAACATGATGGTAGGTAGCTATATATAACATGATGTTAGACAGCTATATATAACATGATGGTAGGTAGCTATAAATAACATGATGGTAGACATCTATGTACAACATGATGGTAGGTAGCTATAAATAACATGGTGGTAGGTAGCTATATATAACATGATGGTAGGTAGCTATATATAACATGATGGTAGGCAGCTATATATAACATGATGGTAGGCAGCTATATATAACATGATGGTAGACAGCTATATATAACATGATGGTAAGTGGCTATACATAACATGATGGTAGGTGGCTATATATAACATGATGGTAGGTGGCTATAAATAACATGATGGTAAGTGGCTATATATAACATGATGGTAGGTGGCTATATATAACATGATGGTAGGTAGCTATATATAACATGATGGTAGGTAGCTATATATAACATGATGGTAGGTGGCTATATATAACATGATGGTAGGCAGCTATATATAACATGGTGGTAGGTAGCTATAAATAACATGATGGTAGGTAGTTATATATAACATGATGGTAGGCAGCTATAAATAACATGATGGTAGGTAGCTATATATAACATGATGGTAGGCAGCTATATATAACATGATGGTAGGTAGCTATAAATAACATGGTGGTAGACAGCTATATATAACATGATGGTAGGCAGCTATATATAACATGATGGTAGGTAGCTATCAATAGCATGGTGGTAGACAGCTATATATAACATGATGGTAGGTAGCTATATATAGCATGATGGTAGGTGGCTATAAATAACATGATGGTAAGTGGATATACATAATATGATGGTAGGTGGCTATATATAACATGATGGTAGGTGGCTATATATAACATGGTGGTCGACAGCTATATATAACATGATGGTAGGTAGCTATATATAACATGATGGTAGGTAGCTATATATAACATGATGGTAGATGGCTATATATAACATGATGGTAGGCAGCTATATATAACATGATGGTAGGTAGCTATATATAACATGATGGTAGACAGCTATATATAACATGATGGTAGGCAGCTATATATAACATGATGGTAGGTGGCTATATATAACATGATGGTAGACAGCTATATATAACATGATGGTAGGTGGCTATATATATAACATGATGGTAGACAGCTATATATAACATGATGGTAGACAGCTATATATAACATGATGGTATGTGGCTATATATAACATGATGGTAGGTAGCTATAAATAACATGGTGGTAGACAGCTATATATAACATGATGGTAGGTAGCTATACATAACATGATGGTAGGTGGCTATATATAACATGATGGTAGGTAGCTATATATAACATGATGGTAGGTAGCTATATATAACATGATGGTAGGTAGCTATATATAACATGATGGTAGGTAGCTATATATAACATGATGGTAGACAGCTATATATAACATGATGGTAGGTAGCTATATATAACATGATGGTAAGTGGCTATATATAACATGATGGTAGGTGGCTATACATAACATGATGGTAGACAGCTATATATAACATGATGGTAGGTAGCTATATATAACATGATGGTAAGTGGCTATATATAACATGATGGTAGGTGGCTATAAATAACATGATGGTAGGTAGCTATAAATAACATGATGGTAGGTAGCTATAAATAACATGGTGGTAGACAGCTATATATAACATGATGGTAGGCAGCTATATATAACATGATGGTAGACAGCTATATATAACATGATGGTATGTGGCTATACATAACATGATGGTAGGTGGCTATATATAACATGATGGTAGGTGGCTATAAATAACATGATGGTAAGTGGCTATATATAACATGATGGTAGGTGGCTATATATAACATGATGGTAGGTAGCTATATATAACATGATGGTAGGTAGCTATATATAACATGATGGTAGGTGGCTATATATAACATGATGGTAGGCAGCTATATATAACATGGTGGTAGGTAGCTATAAATAACATGATGGTAGGTAGCTATATATAACATGATGGTAGGCAGCTATAAATAACATGATGGTAGGTAGCTATATATAACATGATGGTAGGCAGCTATATATAACATGATGGTAGGTAGCTATAAATAACATGGTGGTAGACAGCTATATATAACATGATGGTAGGCAGCTATATATAACATGATGGTAGGTAGCTATAAATAACATGGTGGTAGACAGCTATATATAACATGATGGTAGGTAGCTATATATAGCATGATGGTAAGTGGCTATACATAACATGATGGTAGGTGGCTATAAATAACATGATGGTAAGTGGCTATACATAACATGATGGTAGGTGGCTATATATAACATGATGGTAGGTGGCTATATATAACATGATGGTAGGCAGCTATATATAACATGATGGTAGGTAGCTATATATAACATGATGGTAGACAGCTATATATAACATGATGGTAGACAGCTATATATAACATGATGGTAGACAGCTATATATAACATGATGGTAGGTAGCTATATATAACATGATGGTAGACAGCTATATATAACATGATGGTAGACAGCTATATATAACATGATGGTAGGCAGCTATATATAACATGATGGTAGGCAGCTATATATAACATGATGGTAGGTAGCTATAATAACATGTGGTAGACAGCTATATATAACATGATGGTAGGTAGCTATATATAACATGATGGTAAGTGGCTATACATAACATGATGGTAGGTGGCTATAAATAACATGATGGTAAGTGGCTATACATAACATGATGGTAAGTGGCTATATATAACATGATGGTAGGTGGCTATAAATAACATGATGGTAAGAGGCTATATATAACATGATGGTAGACAGCTATAGTTAACATGATGGTAGACAGCTATATATAACATGATGGTAGGTGGCTATATATAACATGATGGTAGACAGCTATATATAACATGATGGTAGACAGCTATATATAACATGATGGTATGTGGCTATATATAACATGATGGTAGACAGCTATATATAACATGATGGTGGACAGCTATATATAACATGATGGTAGGTAGCTATATATAACATGATGGTAGGTAGCTATACATAACATGGTGGTAGACAGCTATATATAACATGATGGTAGGCAGCTATAAATAACATGATGGTAGGCAGCTATAAATAACATGATGGTAGGTGGCTATAAATAACATGATGGTAGGTAGCTATATATAACATGATGGTAGACAGCTATATATAACATGATGGTAGGCAGCTATATATAACATGATGGTAGGCAGCTATAAATAACATGATGGTAGGTAGCTATAAATAACATGGTGGTAGACAACTATATAGAACATGATGGTAGACAGCTATATATAACATGATGGTAAGTGGCTATACATAACATGATGGTAGGTGGCTATATATAACATGATGGTAGGTGGCTATAAATAAAATGATGGTAAGTGGCTATATATAACATGATGGTAGGTGGCTATATATAACATGATGGTAGGTAGCTATATATAACATGATGGTAGGTAGCTATATATAACATGATGGTAGGTGGCTATATATAACATGATGGTAGGCAGCTATATATAACATGGTGGTAGGTAGCTATAAATAACATGATGGTAGGTAGCTATATATAACATGATGGTAGGCAGCTATAAATAACATGATGGTAGGTAGCTATATATAACATGATGGTATGCAGCTATATATAACATGATGGTAGGTAGCTATAAATAACATGGTGGTAGACAGCTATATATAACATGATGGTAGGCAGCTATATATAACATGATGGTAGGTAGCTATAAATAACATGGTGGTAGACAGCTATATATAACATGATGGTAGGTAGCTATATATAACATGATGGTAAGTGGCTATACATAACATGATGGTAGGTGGCTATAAATAACATGATGGTAAGTGGCTATACATAACATGATGGTAGGTGGCTATATATAACATGATGGTAGGTGGCTATATATAACATGATGGTAGGCAGCTATAAATAACATGATGGTAGGTAGCTATATATAACATGATGGTAGACAGCTATATATAACATGATGGTAGACAGCTATATATAACATGATGGTAGGTAGCTATAAATAACATGGTGGTAGACAGCTATATATAACATGATGGTAGACAGCTATATATAACATGATGGTAGGCAGCTATATATAACATGATGGTAGGTAGCTATAAATAACATGGTGGTAGACAGCTATATATAACATGAATGTAGACAGCTATATATAACATGATGGTAGGTAGCTATATATAACATGATGGTAGGTAGCTATAAATAACATGATGGTAGACAGCTATATATAACATGATGGTAAGTGGCTATATATAACATGATGGTAGGCAGCTATATATAACATGATGGTAGGCAGCTATATATAACATGGTGGTAGGTAGCTATAAATAACATGGTGGTAGACAGCTATATATAACATGATGGTAGGTAGCTATATATAACATGATGGTAGACAGCTATATATAACATGATGGTATATGGCTATATATAACATGATGGTAGACAGCTATATATAACATGATGGTAGACAGCTATATATAACATGATGGTAGGTAGCTATATATAACATGATGGTAGGTAGCTATATATAACATGATGGTAGGTGGCTATAAATAACATGATGGTAGGTAGCTATATATAACATGATGGTAGGTAGCTATAAATAACATGATGGTAGGTAGCTATATATAACATGATGGTAGGTAGCTATATATAACATGATGTTAGACAGCTATATATAACATGATGGTAGGTAGCTATAAATAACATGATGGTAGACAGCTATATATAACATGATGGTAGGTAGCTATATATAACATGATGGTAGGTAGCTATATATAACATGATGGTAGGTAGCTATATATAACATGATGGTAGGCAGCTATATATAACATGATGGTAGGCAGCTATATATAACATGATGGTAGACAGCTATATATAACATGATGGTAAGTGGCTATACATAACATGATGGTAGGTGGCTATATATAACATGATGGTA
>CM026400.1:9033660-9106323 GCA_014843695.1 Archivesica marissinica | reverse complement strand
CTTACCGAATGAAGACTCGGCCATTATCGAGAACGTTTCTCTTCCTTTAACCTTACCGAATGAAGACTCGGCCATTATCGAGAACGTTTCTCTTCCTTTAACCTTACCGAATGAAGACTCGGCCATTATCGAGAACGTTTCTCTTCCTTTCAACTTACCGAATGAAGACTCGGCCATTATCGAGAACGTTTCTCTTCCTTTCAACTTACCGAAAGAAGACTCGGCCATTATCGAGAACGTTTCTCTTCCTTTCACCTTACCGAATCAAGACTCGGCCATTCTCGAAAACGTTTCTCTTCGTTTAACCTTACCGAATGAAGACTCGGCCATTATCGAGAACGTTTCTCTTCCTTTCACCTTACCGAATCAAGACTCGGCCATTCTCGAAAACGTTTCTCTTCGTTTAACCTTACCGAATGAAGACTCGGCCATTCTCGAGAACGTTTCTCTTCGTTTAACCTTACCGAATGAAGACTCTGCCATTATCGAGAATGTGTTTCTTCCTTTCACCTTACCGAATGAATACTCAGCCATTATCGAGAACGTTTTTTCCCCTTTCATCTTATCGAATGAAGACTTGTCAACGTTTGTTATTTTTACATTTACAGAAGGATGTTACCGACCGAATGAAGATTCAGCCATTATCAAACAAGTGTCTTACCGAACGATGACGTAACCGTTATCGTCAAAGTCTCGCTTCATTCCGTTAGTTACACGGAAATCTCCGAACGTATACCGGTATCCTGCAAATTAATATATGTCATACATAGATGGTGAAACGTGATCGGGAGTGCAATTGCATCAATGGCGTTATGTATGAACATATGTCTCAAGATTCTTGCAAAATAATCCTCCTTTATCCCTAGAATTATACTAGGATATTGGAGGTAATTTCGGATATCATTTCTTGTCACCGTTTAATGTAATTCTTCATTGTCAAGATACATGCAAGAGTCCAGATTGGTAATCCAGGGACCCCCCCCCCCCCGTCTGACTCTAATAAAATGAACAGTCTTTCGGATGGGACTTAAAAACCGAGGTATCGTGTCGGTGATGTACACCGTGAACGTAAAAGAACCAGAGGAGACTCTGGAATGGGTCTCTGTCTGTATCATTGCACTATCCTCCAAAAATCTAAAATTACTTATCTCTTCAGGAGGCGTCGCTCATATGGGCAACCGGTAGCGACGATAAATAAACGTAAAATACACACACACACGCGCGCGCTATGTATTAGTCCGCCTCCGTGGTAGAGTAATTAACGTCGCAGACTTGTATACCATTGTAACCTATCATCACTGATGGTCACGTGTTTCGAGCTGACTGATTTAACGATTGAACCTACCCTAGTCCAGCTGGCTTGCGGGGGGTCGTTGGTTCTAACCGTGTGTCCGTCCGTGCCCGGAATACATCTCGAAGAAGCACCCGGAGTGTTCCACCCTCAATAATAACTGGACATTCGCCAGATGAACTAAGCTGTTGGTGCGACATTAAACCACCAAATCTCACACACATACAATACTTGTGGACCTCACCAATGCGACCCGGGCTCGATCCTCGGACCGGGAAGTATGTGAGACGGTACGACGGTCGCCAGATCGGACATGTGGGTTTTCTCCGGGTATTCCGGTTTCCTCCCACACGAATGACCACATAGTCAACGATAGTGATTAATATAAGTTGTTAAAACTTGCTTCGTAATCCTTGTAAAATAAATAGTTTAAAAATAAAATTACTAATTAAACTGTATGTATGTATGTTCCATTAATGTCAAACCCCTTGCGGGGACGTAGACAGTGCATGATGCTAGAATGATTTTATTTACCGAATGTCTACACTACTCTAGACTGACCTGGTGTCAAACAGACCTCTGGTGGGGGCGGAGGGGCTGCACATCCACAGTAACCATTACTTTAGACACACACACAAGATAGGTATATATACATGTGACTATAGTTTAAAAGATATTATAAGCCACCCACGTACTAGTATTCAGTAGTTCGAACAAAACTATCTACTTACCCGCCATTGTGTTAAGTGCAAACAACCGTATATTAAAGTCCATCCACTATGCATCCGGTCAACTTTGTGATGATAACGATATGAGGTCTGAAGGTAACCTGGATACATGTATATATACAAAGAAAGTGCACACTGACCACTGCATTGGGGGGTTGCGGGGTGGCGGGGCGGATGAGACATAGGTACAAATTAGCATGCGGTCCAGTGTAGCCCTGCACCGCATCAGGTAGGTGGATATTATGTAAAAGCGCATCACTTCGGGGACCGTGTAAATAGGTTAAGCGTCCGGACAATGCAATACATGCAATACAATACAATGTAATGCAATACAATACAATACAATGCAATACAATGCAATACAATGCAATACAATACAATGTAATACAATATAATGCAATACAATGCAATACAATGCAACACAATACAATACAATGCAATACAATGCAATATAATGCAATATAATACAATGCAATACAATGCAATACAATGCAATGCAATGCAATGCAATACAATACAATGCAATACAATGTAATACAATACAATGCAATACAATGCAATGCAATACAATACATTGCAATACAATGCAATACAATGCAATACAATACAATGTAATACAATACAATGCAATGCAATACAATACAATGTAATGCAATACAATACAATGCAATACAATACAATGCCATGCAATACAATACAATGCAATGCAATACAACGCAATACAATGCAATACAATACAATGCAATTCCATGCAATACAATACAATACAATGCCATGCAATACAATACAATACCATGCAATGCAATGCCATGCAATACAATACAATACCATGCAATGCAATACAATACAATGCCATGCAATACAATACAATGTAATGCAATGCCATGCAATACAATACAATGCCATGCAATGCAATGCCATGCAATACAATACAATGTAATGCAATACACTGCCATACAATGCAATACAATGCAATACAATGCAATGCAATACAATACAATGCCATACAATACAATACAATGCCATGCAATACAATACAATGCCATGCAATACAATACAATGCCATGCCATGCAATACAATACAATACAATGCCATGCCATGCAATACAATACAATGCCATGCAATACAATACAATACAATGCCATACAATGCAATGCCATGCAATACAATACAATGTAATGCAATACAAGCCATACAATGCAATACAATGCAATGCAATACAATGCAATACAATACAATGCCATGCAATACAATACAATACAATGCCATGCAATACAATACAATACAATGCCATGCAATACAATACAATGCCATGCCATGCAATACAATACAATACAATGCCATGCCATGCAATACAATACAATGCCATGCAATACAATGCAATACAATGCAATACAATGCCATGCAATACAATACAATGCAATGCCATGCAATGCAATAAATGCAATACAATACAATGCAATACAATACAATGCAATACAATACAATGCAATGCAATACAATACAATGCAATGCCATGCAATACAATACAATACAATGTCATGCAATACAATACAATACAATGCAATGCAATGCCATGCAATACAATACAATGCAATACAATAAATGCAATGTCATGCAATACAATACAATGCAATGCAATACAATGCAATTCAATGCCATGCAATACAATACAATGCAATGCAATGCAATACAATGCAATACAATGCAATACAATGCAATACAATACAATACAATGCAATACAATGCCATACAATACAATGCAATGCAATACAATAAATGCAATGCAATGCAATACAATGCAATACAATACAATACAATGCAATGCAATACAATATAATGCAATGCAATACAATACAATATTATGCAATACAATGCAATACAATACAATACAATGCAATACAATGTAATACAATACAATATAATGCAATACAATGCAAAACAATACAATATAATGCAATATAATGCAATACAATGCAATACAATATAATGCAATACAATGCAATACAATGTAATACAATGCAATACAATACAATATCATACCATACAATACAATGCAATGCAATACAATGCAATGTAATACATGCAATACAATACAATGCAATGAAATACAATACAATGCAATAGAATGTAATACAATGCAATACAATACAATGCAATGAAATACAATACAATGCAATACAATACAATGCAATGAAATACAATACAATATAATGTAATACAAGGTAATACAATGCAATGCAATACAATGCAATACAATGCAATACAATACAATACAATGCAATACAATGCAATACAATGCAATACAATACAATGCAATACAATGCAATACAATGCAATACAATGCAATACAATACAATGCAATACAATGCAATAATACAATACAATGCAATACATATAAGACAATACACATTTTAATCTGGGAAGGGCTGAATGTAATGTTGCTAGAACGTGTCGCCCAACACATTTGCTTGTACTAAGTTGTATTGTATTATTGTGTAATATGTGGTCCTATCTACACCCGAATTCAAGGAAAACAAAAATCATCCGGCTAATTCATTTCCTTTAAGATTGACTATCTTAAAGAAAAGGACAATCTTAAAGCGACATTACATTGCAAAAATCCCAAATATGTTATTTTACGTATAAATAACATTGCTACTATAAATTCGACCTAAATAATTCGAACGTTAACTTTCTGTGCATAAATAGTGTTTTTGTGGTATACATGGTTTTCTTATATAGGTTTTCATATAACGATCAGTTACGCTCCTGAACTGATCTTTGTTTACTATTGGAGTATATACCAAGCGCGTGCTATTGTCGTATAGAGATATTTTAACAATCGTATTACTAGTAGTCTGAAAAATAAATATGCACAGGCACAAATGGTGAGATATATAACGATAAATATGTACCATAAATCATGTTATCCAGGATATACACATTACATTACGCATGGAAGTTGACCCTATTTACATTATTTTGTTATGTCAACAAACCGCGTATACGACGCTTGTCTATTAGTTGAAATATTCAGTATTTGAGGCAAATATTTGGAAACAAATTACACAATATAATAGGAAAATACATTCTGTAGAAATGTGTGTTTTCATTGATATAGTGTCGCTTTAAAGAAAATGGCAATCTTAAAGGAAATGAATTAGCCGGATGATTTTTGCTTTCCTTGAAAATGGCATTTTAAGCCGAACATTCGGATGTAGAAAGGACCACATATATACATACACCGTCTACGTAGCCCAGTGGTTAAGGCGTCCAACTACGGAGCGGGAGGTCGAAGGTTCGAATCTCGTCAGGGGTTCGTTCTGATATGGCCGGTTGGTGAGCCGCCAGCTAGTTAAATAATGGTTACCGATTGCCTACCAGCCTGACGTCTGGCACACAAGCATAGGATTCGGGAAGTACTGATGTTCATAAAAAAGAGGTGTCTCATAAGTCAGAAATGGCTGGCCCTTTAAATAGGGTTGGGTGACACTATAATAAACAAACACACTATATATATTTATATTACTCGTTCGCTGTTAGCATAGAATAAAATATGGTTAACCTAAGTACAAATTATAATTGTAATCTGGTGACACGACAATAGAATGAACGAAGTTATGTACCACCTTCGTACCCCACTTCAACCAGTCAAATAACACTTTTAATTTCACTGATAAATATAGGATTTCATACCATATTTTATGAAACAAGTTTTGGAAATTTGCTATTAAAGCGAACCGGTGTAACCAAATGTTAATGGATTGGTCCCAGGCTCATGACGGACCCCCCACCCACCCCACCCCCAATACCATCCATTCTGCTAACAGGCAAACAAATAAACAAATATACAAAAAAAACGTGGTGAAAAAATATCAAATGTGTATATGCGTTAAATGTTTTAAGGGGATATAACCTCCAATATGTGATTTTGGCTGTCAGATTAGCGCACTCTCGCTTCTCACCAATGCAACTCGGGTTCGATCCTGGGAACGATGTGTAGCCCAAGACGGTCGGTTTGTTCGTTGATCACTAGATGAAATATAATCCAATCTTACACTAATAAACACACATATCCTCTATGTCTTTTTCAGTACACGATTGGCATATATCTCATGGAGTGAGATCCGAAATAGACCTAATGTGTCTTACGCCGTTTCGGAGCTCACGAAATGAGATCAAATCCAATCTTACGCTGTAAAACACAAATATCCTCTATGTCTTTAACAGTACACGATTGGCATATATCTCATGGAGTGAGATCCGGAATAGACCTAATGTGTCTTACGCCGTTTCGGAGCTCACGAAATGAGATCAAATCCAATCTTACACTAATAAACACACATATCCTCTATGTCTTTTTCAGTACACGATTGGCATATATCTCATGGAGTGAGATCCGAAATAGACCTAATGTGTCATACGCCGTTTCGGAGCTCACGAAATGAGATCAAATCCAATCTTACGCTGTAAAACACAAATATCCTCTATGTCTTTTACAGTACACGATTGGCATATATCTCATGGAGTGAGATCCGGAATAGACCTAGTGTGTCTTACACCGTTTCGGAGCTCTTGAAATGAGATAAAATCCAACCTTACACTAATAAACACACATATCCTCTATGTCTTTTTCAGTACACGAGTGGCATATATCTCATGAAGTGAGATCCGGAATAGACCTAGTGTGTCTTACACCGTTTCGAAGCTCACGAAATGAGATCAAATCCAATCTTACACTAATAAACACACATATCCTCTATGTCTTTTTCAGTACACGAGTGGCATATATCTCATGAAGTGAGATCCGGAATAGACCTAGTGTGGCTTACACCGTTTCGGAGCTCACGAAATGAGATAAAATCCAACTTTACACTGAAAAACGCAAATTTTCTTTTTGTTTTATGTTTTCCAATGTTAATTTCGCATTGGCCTAAGGCCTATCACATGCTTATGATTGAATAAGACGTCAGCTGATTGGCTGAGTAGGTATTGTCCAAAGTGACCGCATACGGAGCTGGATGTCAAAAGTTCTAACTTCGTCTGGGGTTCATTCTGATATGGCTGCTTGGTGAGTCGCCAGCTAGTATTGTTACTAGTAGGCTACCATCACTGTGTCTGGTCTGCAAGGATAGGATTCGGGAAGTACTGATGCTCACAAGGGGTGTCTCAATGTGTCAGAAATGACCTAACCTTTCAATAGGAACAAGAAGAACTATTATATATAAATATGTAATAGAAGGACGATTGAAAATTCGCTCTGCATAATACACAATCGATAGTGTATTGAGTGAATGTATATAAATTATAAAGTGCATACGTTAGTGATTAAATGCAAACATGTCGATAATAACATGAAACCCTGTCCAACATACTAGTATATACCACATCCCTGCTGGAACATCCGCGAATCATATGGGAACCAATTATTGTTGCAGAATTTCAACTGCGTAAATATATTGACCTGGCCATTTCTGGATTCCAGCTCAAGCCCCTATTTCTATGCGCACACCAGTGAAAACAATTGAACAATTTTAATACCTATGCTATAAATACATAGCAGTAATTCTTATCACATAAATTCCCATTCGTCCAGAAAATGACAAAAAATGACCCCATAAGAAAACATTTCAATCTGCACTAACTGTGCCGATATGACAACTAACTAAAAAGACATGAAATAAACAAAAGTGTTTGTTCTCGTACTTGTATACACATTGTTTTTTCTGTACATAGGTTGTGCAACAGATAACAAGTCCACCATATGCAACCATGTACAATAAATGACGTTTACTGCGGTAAGATTCAATACGACAGAACACGAATATCGATTTTTTTTTTCGTGCAGCGGATTGAATACGGTGATTATAATTACCAAACAAACTAACACGGAATTCTCGTGAATATCGAGTTATTAAATGGGTTACACCCTTTTTTCTGTTATAGTGGTATACATGTTCGCATATTACAGAAATTGACCTACACACAAGACGGATTTACGTTTCAGAAATATAATCTGCGATTCGTAAGTAATTGTTTCAATTTAGGAGACTCTCCGCTTTTGGGTGTACTTGTATAAATATTACGCATGTATTACTGAATGAAGTAGAATTTTAAATAGACAACATTTGTAGAGGATGTTTGTTCGTTTCAATGTATGATCAAATTATGGTTCATCGAATTGAATTTTTAAAGCATTGATATCAAAATGATACTGGTGAATGTTTCACCGATTTGGTGAATGATATTGTGCATGGTTCATCTCATCGATTTGTGAATGATGCTGGCGATTGATTCCACCGATTGGTGAATTTTATTTTGTGATTGATTCACCGATTTGTGAATAATACTGGTGAATGATTCACTGATTGATGAATACTATTGTTGAATGATTCACTGATTGATGAACAATACTTGTGAATGATTCACTGATTGATGAATAATACTGATGAATGATTCACTGATTGATGAATAATACTGTTGAATGATTCACCGATTGATGAATAATACTGTCGAATGATTCACCGATTGATGAATACTATTGTTGAATGATTCACTGATTGATGAATAATACTGGTGAATGATTCACCGATTGATGAATAATACTGGTGAATGATTCACCGATTGATGAATAATACTGGTGAATGATTCACCGATTGATGAATAATACTGATGAATGATTCACCGATTGATGAATAATACTGTTGAATGATTCACCGATTGATGAATAATACTGGTGAATGATTCACCGATTGATGAATAATACTGGTGAATGATTCACCGATTGATGAATAATACTGGTGAATGATTCACCGATTGATGAATAATACTGATGAATGATTCACCGATTGATGAATAATACTGTTGAATGATTCACCGATTGATGAATAATACTGGTGAATGATTCACCGATTGATGAATAATACTGGTGAATGATTCACCGATTGATGAATAATACTGGTGAATGATTCACCGATTGATGAATAATACTGATGAATGATTCACCGATTGATGAATAATACTGTTGAATGATTCACCGATTGATGAATAATACTGGTGAATGATTCACCGATTGATGAATAATACTGGTGAATGATTCACCGATTGATGAATAATACAGGTGAATGATTCACCGATTGATGAATAATACTTGTGAATGATTCACTGATTGATGTCACCATGATGGGAACTGCACGTTACCGTGATGTGAACTGCACGTTACCGTGATGTGAACTGCACGTTACCATGATGTGAACTGCACGTTACCATGATTTGAACTGCACGTTACCATGATGGGAACTGCACGTTACCGTGATGTGAACTGCACGTTACCGTGATATGAACTGCACGTTACCATGATGTGAACTGCACGTTACTATGATAGGAACTGCACGTTACCGTGATGTGAACTGCACGTTACCGTGTTGTGAACTGCACGTTACCGTGATGTGAACTGCACGTTACCATGATGTGAACTGCACGTTACCGTGATGTGAACTGCACGTTACCATGATGTGAACTGCACGTTACCATGATGTGAACTGCACGTTACCGTGATGTGAACTGCACGTTACCGTGATTTGAACTGCACGTTACCGTGATGTGAACTGCACGTTACCGTGATGGGAACTGCACGTTACCGTGATGTGAACTGCACGTTACTATGATGGGAATTGCACGTTACCGTGATGTGAACTGCACGTTACCGTGATATGAACTGCACGTTACCATGATGTGAACTGCATGTTACCATGATGTGAACTGCACGTTATTATGATGGGAACTGCACGTTACCATGATGTGAACTGCACGTTACTATGATGGGAACTGCACGTTACTATGATGGGAACTGCACGTTACCATGGTGTGAACTGCACGTTACCATGATTTGAACTGCATGTTACCATGAAGTGAACTGCACGTTACCATGATTTGAACTGCATGTTACCATGATGTGAACTGCATGTTACCATGATGTAATCTACATGTATGTTCCTATACTGCCGCATCCGCTGTCGTGGTCGAGTTGTTAAGGTCGCTGACTTGTATACCACTGTAACATATCATCACTGATGGTCACGGGTTCGAGCCCCGTTCACACCCCGTCTCTTTATATGAAAATGTTGGCAGCTTCTTACGGAGGTGTGTGCACCAAATACTGATTAACCTCTGGAATCTGCCCATGGCAGGAAGGGTGTTGTTAGATCAAATATCCGTCGCTCAAATGGGCAACTGGTATAGTGACGTTACAAAAATACAATCTAACCTGTGTTAAGTAGCCAGCCAAAGGAATCACAGAAAGTGGCTTGCTGCTTAGCACACGTGGCTGCTTAATAGAGGACAAATGTATAATAAAACAGCATATTGGGAATCTGTCAACTGGCTGCTTAGCACAAGTGTCTGCTTAATAGAGGACACATGTATAATAAAACAGCATATTGGGAATATGTCAACTGGCTGCTTAGCACAAGTGTCTGCTTAATAGAGGACACATGTATAATAAAACCGCATATTGGGAATCTGTCAGCTGGCTGCTTAATACAGGTTGGCTGCTTAATAGAGGACAAATGTATAATAAAACAGCATATTGTGAATCTGTCAATTGGCTGCTTAATACAGGCTGGCTGCTTAATAGAGGTCAAATGTATAATAAAACAGCATATTGGGAATATGTCAACTGGCTGCTTAGCACACGTGGCTGCTTAATAGAGGATACATGTATAATAAAACAGCATATTGGGAATATGTCAACTGGCTGCTTAGCACACGTGGCTGCTTAATAGAGGATAAATGTATAATAAAACAGCATATTGGGAATCTGTCAATTGGCTGCTTAATACAGGCTGGCTGCTTAATACAGGCGGTCTGCTTAATGGACACTTTAGCTTTAACTGTATACTAATATATTCGAGTGCCTCGTTTTGTATTCACAGACGGATCTGTAGACCAGTGGTAACACGCTGGACTGGTAATCCAGGGATCGCAGGTTCGATCCCCCGTCTGACCATAATAAAATTAAATCTTTGAGATGGGACATTAAACCGAGGTCTCGTGTCGGTGCTGTACACTGTGCACGTAAAAGAACCAGAGGAGACTCTGGAATGAGTCTCTGTCTGTATCATTGCCGAGCCCCGCTCAGGCCGTGTCTCATTTATATGAAAAAGTTGGCAGTTTCTTACGGAGGTTGGTGCACCCAAGTACTGGTTAACCGCTGGAGCCTGCCCAGGAAAGGTGTTGTTAAGTAAACTGCCCGCCGGCGATATAGCCCAAAATGGTGCTGATGCAGGCGTAAAACCCGAAATATAACATAATAAAAATATAACATAACTGTATCATTGCACTATCCTCCAAAAATCTAAAATGACTAATCTCTTCAGGAGGCGTCGCTAAAGGTATATATATAAATCAGTTTATTTTATGTTAAAGCGACACTAAATCTGTGAATAGGCACGTTTCTACAGAATGTCATTTTATATAGTATCAGGCCCGGCCCGTAGCCACACTGAGGCACGCCGAGGTAGTTGCCTCGGTTAAAATTTCCAAAGCAAACAAAAAATAAATTAAAAATTAAATAAATAAAATGCAAAAAATATCCCCTTGCTGTATAAAATGTTGACTGCTAGAGAGCTGAACGTACATAATCATACGTCTAAACATATTAAATCAGAAAACGTAGGAAATCGCTTTTATACCTCAACCATTTTAAGGGGGAGCATGGCCCCTGAAACCCCCCCCCCCCTAGATTGCTTCGGTTGAAATGTGCAGTATACTGATTATGGTTTTTTCTCTCTCTCCAAATATTTGCCACAAAGTCTCGAGTATTTTAACTAACAAACAAACGTTGTATACGACGTTTGTTTGCATAACAAAATAATATAAATAGTTTAGTTTATACAAATTTATTTTAGCTCGATTGCGAAACAAGTTCTTACAACTTATATTAATCACTCCCGAGACTTCATTCCTGATGGAATCGATCGCCACGAGAGAGATAGAGAGAGAGAGAGAGAGAGAGAGAGAGAGAGAGGAGGCAACGTGGAATTTAAATGCCTTGCCTAATGGCTCGAACTCCGGACCTTTCGCACCTGAAGTGAACGTTCATCCACTGCTCTATCACGACTTCCACATAATGTAAATAGGGTCAACATCCACGAATAACAACATTTATGATACAGATCTACCGTTATATCTCATAGTTTGTGCCTGTGCATATTTATTTTTAGGCAAATCTGATTAAAATTATCTAGCTGTAATATTACTGCGGAAAAATGCAATACCACGGAACTCAAATTTTTTTTTTCGTGCAGCGAATTGTATACGGTGATTATCAACAAGAGTTTTCCAGGGTGAGACTATTAACCGAGGATGTTATAAACCGGGCATGTAAACGTACCAGGGACGCTTCTGGGATTGGAGCGTCTTCTATATCCTGCACTATCCAATACAAATGTATTTTAGCTCGATTGTGAAACAAGTTATTACAACTTATATTTATCACTCTCGAGACCTCATTCCTGATGGAATCCATCGCCACGAGGGAGAGAGAAGAGGCAATGTGGAATTTAAATGTCTTGCCTAAGGGCACAATCGTAACGGCTCCAGCGGGACTCGAACTCCAGACCTTTCGCACCTGAAGCGAACGCGCATCCACTGCGCTATCACGACTTCCACTATCCTCCACAGGCACAAGATACAACATTGTTTTGGCCTATGGTCATATATTAAGTAATATTTACTAAAGGCAACATTACTTACTATATGACCATAGGGCAACAAAAAGTGTGTCTTGTGCCTGTCTTATCCTTAAAAATAAAATAACTATTATACTTCAGTTTAAACTTTATTTATTTTACAACTGTTTCGAAGCAAGTTCTAACAGCTTATATTAATCACTCTCATTGGCGCGGATGAAAGCGTATATGTGGTCATTCGTGTAGGAGGAAACCGGAGTACCCGGAGAAAACCCACCTGTCCGATCTGTCGACCACCGTACCATCTCACATACTTCCCGGTCCGAGGATCGAACTACTCAGCTGCATGTTCACAGAGTTATTGCAGGTTAACCTGTCGTTTTGAGAGGTCGTGCATTCATGATGTTTAAATGTTTAAACTTTATTTATTTTACTACGATTGCGAAACAAGCTTTAACAACTTGTATTAATCACTCTCGTTGGCGCAGAAGGGAGGGCAAATGTGGTCATTCGTGAGGGGGGAAACCGGAGTACCTGGAGAAATCCACCTGTCCGATCTGGCGTTAAGTTCTAACAAATTAGGCAGACATCTTTTGCACGTTATTTTGCATGAAAGTTTAAACTTTATTTATTTTACAACGATTGCAAAGCAAGTTCTATTAATCACTCTCGTTGGCGCGGATGAAAGCGTATATGTGGTCATTCGTGTAGGAGGAAACCGGAGTACCCGGAGAAAATCCACCTGTCCGATCTGGCGACCACCGTACCATCTCGCATACTTCCGGGTTGCATTGGTGAGAAGCGAGCGCGCTAACCACTGCGCTAATCGGACAGCCTTCGTACGCCAGTGATCAGTGACGATAAATAATTGTGATGATGCTATACACCGGTACACACCGGTACACACCGGTACACACCGGACATGTAAAAGAACAAGGGATGCACTATCCTCCAAAACAGACGGATCTGTAGTCCAGTGGTTTACACGTTCGACTGTTTTTCCAGGGATCGCAGGTTCGATCCCCAGTCTGACCCTAATAAAATTAACAGTCTTTCAGTTGGGACATTAAACCGAGGTCTCGTGTCGGTGCTTTACACCGTGCACGTAAAAGAACCAATGGAGACTCTTGCACGGTCTCTGTCTGTATCCAAAATGAAAGAAGAGAACCACCAGTCTATGTATAAAGGTGTGTGTGGAAGTCGTGATAGCGCCGTGGTGGCGCGTTGGCTTCAGGTAAGAAAGGCCCGCCGCTGGAACCGTTACGAGTGTACCCTTAGGTAAGGCATTTAAATTCCACATTGCCTGTTCTCTCTCCCTCGTGGCGATGGATTCCACCAAGAACGAGGTCTCGAGAGTGATTAATATAAGTTGTTAGAACTTGTTTCGCAATCGAGCTAAAATAAATTTGCAAAAACTATCTATAAAGGATTAGATTCCCGGAATAGAGTAACACCAATATAATGGGCACACACAGAGCTGTAGAGATATCCCATCCCATGTAGGAAGGGATAGGCTTGACAGGTTACAAATTATTTTAAAATGTGTGCTGGCCAATATTAATTCCGTAATCGCAACTAATCAGAGAAATGTCAATAACTACATTTGTGACGAAATGATAACAACCTTTACTTTCTACTTGGTTTATCAAATCGCAGATATTTGCCGAGAGAGAAAAACGGTACACGCCCGTCATTTTTCACCGTACATTCTATGCGTTTATTCAATTACTAATGCTAAGGTACACGATTTGATTGCCTCGGTAAACACGAGCTGCCAAGTTATAACAGAGAGGCCCTTGTGGTGGTAGTTCGGAACAGCAGAGGGCGGTGATCTGTGTCCTAATTTTGGAAACCACACCGGTACTCAAATATAGGCACTCTGGACCAAAGCTTAGTACGCTTCTTATGCCATAAACTGTTTTGCTCCAGTACCGGTATCAAGAAAGATTTGAAGTTCAGTGCGATTTAGTCCGGATTTGGTAGCACATCACCACTGCATCGTTGCTCTGTGTTTTCGTTAACTCAGTAGTCCATAACGCCGGCCTATGTCTATACGGTCGACCTATGTCTATACGGTCGGCCTATGTATATACGGTCGTCCTATGTCTATAGGTCGGCCTATGTCACTAAGGTCGGCATATGTCTATAACGTGGGCATATGTATATACGGTCGTCCTATGTCTATAGGTCGGCCTATGTCTATACGGTCGGCCTATGTCTATAAGGTTGACCTATGTCACTACGGTCGGCATATGTCTATAACGTCGGCATATGTCTATAAGGTTGTCCTATGTCTATAGGTCGGCCTATGTCTATACGGTCGGCCTATGTCTATAAGGTTGACCTATGTCACTAAGGTCGGCATATGTCTATAACGTCGGCATATGTCTATAGGTCGGCCTATGTTTATACGGTCGTCCTATGTCTATACGGTTAGCCTATGTCTATTTGGTCGGCCTATGTCTATACGGTCGGCCTATTTCTATTTGGTCGGCCTATATCTATACGGTCGGCCTATGTTTATACGGTCGGCCTATGTCTATAACGTCGGCATATGTCAATACGGTCGGCCTATGTCTATACGGTTAGCCTATGTCTATTTGGTCGGCCTATGTCTATACGGTCGGCCTATTTCTATTTGGTCGGCCTATGTCTATACGGTCGGCCTATGTTTATACGGTCGGCCTATGTCTATAACGTCGGCATATGTCAATACGGTCGGCCTATGTCTATACGGTTAGCCTATGTCTATTTGATCGGCCTATATCTACACTGTCGGTCTATGTTTATGCGGTCGGCCTATGTATATACCATCGGCCTATGTCTATGTGGTCGGCCTATGTCTATAAGGTCGGAATGTCTATACACGGTCGGCCTATTTAATAAGCGAAATTGTTGGTTTTTCTATTACCTCCCTTGGTAGATAAAGTCCGATTTATCCCGAAATGTATATTGGTACGTTTAGTTGGTATCTTTGTTTCTACTCTAACCATATTTTACGGGATGATATGGTATGTGATTATTATTATTATTAATTATTTATTATTTATTATTTATTATTTATTATTATTATTTATTATTATTATTATTATTATTATTATTATTATTATTATTATTACAGTATTGTACCTCTGGTTTAGTATAACATACTTCATGTTTGCGTCGTGTAGCTACCGTCATCTCATAGACAGAGGATATACAGTCTACATCCGCTTTGTCAAAGTCGCTTATGTCAAATTACCCGGTTATCTCGAAGTCGGATCGATGTCGCGTTTCAGACACTATCATTTTACATATAACTGGCTCCTTTTATATAGAATTTAGTTAAGTCAAACTTCAATAATGTCGGAAGTATTTTGTTCGGTCGACGGAAATCGACATTACGGGTGTAGACTATAACTCTGTGATATCTGTCGAAATTTAATAATTATAAAATGAGAAAATGGATGAAAACTTTAGAAAATTCAAAACACGTAATCGGAACGACATTACAAACATGAACCACCAAAGCTAATTGAATTTCCATGTATATATCTATCTATGTTAAGCAAATTATCTCAAACTCGACTCGGCTAATATTTTTCTATGCACATTATCATAGATCGGATGTACATATGATACGTGGAGCGGCCTGCCTTCGTGCTCAAGTTGTTACGGTCGTATTCTTCAAATCACTTGCCACACATAACTATAGGTTCGAATCCCGCTGGAGTGTCGATTTATCTTAAGCTAGGAATCCACATATCCGTATGGCTTGTGGAAAGTCGGTGGTTCTACCATGTGTCTCGTCCGTGCCTAAATTACTGATCATGTGAGAGGACACATCGGGTTTTCTTCCACCAATAATAGCAGGAGAGAGATGACCTAAGGTTGTTGGTGCGACTTTGAACCCCGCCCCCCCTCCCACCCAAAGAAAACAAATTATATATATTCCGCCGCCGTGCATATTTCATGTTTGCGTCGTGTAGCTACCGTTATCTCAGAGACGGAGGACCGCCGCCGTGCATACTTCATGTTTGCGCCGTGTAGCTACCGTCATCTCATAGACAGAGGATCGCCGCCGTGCATACTTCATGTTTGCGTCGTGTAGCTACCGTTATCTCAGAGACGGAGGACCGCCGCCGTGCATACTTCATGTTTGCGCCGTGTAGCTACCGTCATCTCATAGACAGAGGACCGCCGGCGTGCATACTTCATGTTTGCGTCGTGTAGCTACCGTCATCTCATAGACAGAGGACCGCCGCCGTGCATACTTCATGTTTGCGTCGTGTAGCTACCGTATCTCATAGACAGAGGACCGCCGCCGTGCATACTTCATGTTTGCGTCGTGTAGCTACCGTCATCTCATAGACAGAGGATCGCCGCCGTGCATACTTCATGTTTGCGTCGTGTAGCTACCGTCATCTGATAGACAGAGGACCGCCGCCGTGCATACTTCATGTTTGCGTCGTGTAGCTACCGTCATCTGATAGACAGAGGACCGCCGCCGTGCATACTTCATGTTTGCGTCGTGTAGCTACCGTCATCTCATAGACAGAGGACCGCCGCCGTGCATACTTCATGTTTGCGTCGTGTAGCTACCGTCATCTGATAGACAGAGGACCGCCGCCGTGCATACTTCATGTTTGCGTCGTGTAGCTACCGTCATCTCATAGAGAGAGGACCGCCGGCGTGCATACTTCATGTTTGCGTCGTGTAGCTACCGTCATCTCATAGACAGAGGACCGCCGCTGTGCCTACTTCATGTTTGCGTCGTGTAGCTACCGTCATCTGATAGACAGAGGACCGCCGCCGTGCATACTTCATGTTTGCGTCGTGTAGCTACCGTCATCTCATAGACAGAGGACCGCCGCCGTGCATATTTCATGTTTGCGTCGTGTAGCTACCGTCATCTGATAGACAGAGGACCGCCGCCGTGTATACTTCATGTTTGCGTCGTGTAGCTACCGTCATCTCATAGACAGAGGACCGCCGCTGTGCCTACTTCATGTTTGCGTCGTGTAGCTACCGTCATCTCATAGAGAGAGGACCGCCGGCGTGCATACTTCATGTTTGCGTCGTGTAGCTACCGTCATCTCATAGACAGAGGACCGCCGCTGTGCATACTTCATGTTTGCGTCGTGTAGCTACCGTCAACTGATAGACAGAGGACCACAGACGGATATGTAGTCCAGTGGTAACACGCTGGACTGGTAATCCAGGGATCGCAGGTTCGATCCCCCGTCTGACCCTAATAAAATTAACATTCGTTCAGATGGGACGTAACACCGAGGTCTCGTGTCGGTGCTTTACACCGTGCACGTAAAAGAACCAGAGGAGATTCTGGAATGGGTCTCTGTCTGTATCATGCACTATCCTCCAAAATCTAAAATAACTAATCTCTTCAGGAGGCGTCGCTCATATGGGCAACCGGTAGCGACGATAAATAAACGTAAAACACACACAGACAGAGGACCGCCGCCGTGCATACTTCATGTTTGCGTCGTGTAGCTACCGTCATCTGATAGACAGAGGACCGCCGCCGTGCATACTTCATGTTTGCGTCGTGTAGCTACCGTCATCTCATAGACAGAGGACCGCCGCCGTGCATACTTCATGTTTGCGTCGTGTAGCTACCGTCATCTGATAGACAGAGGACCGCCGCCGTGCATACTTCATGTTTGCGTCGTGTAGCTACCGTCATCTCATAGAGAGAGGACCGCCGGCGTGCATACTTCATGTTTGCGTCGTGTAGCTACCGTCATCTGATAGACAGAGGACCGCCGCCGTGCATACTTCATGTTTGCGTCGTGTAGCTACCGTCATCTGATAGACAGAGGACCGCCGCCGTGCATACTTCATGTTTGCGTCGTATAGCTACCGTCATCTCATAGACAGAGGACCGCCGCCGTGCATACTTCATGTTTGCGTCGTGTAGCTACCGTAGATACTCGAACTTTTCTTAGCGGTTATACTAAACCAAATCATATAACTCCAACGACAAAGCGGTTATGCTAAACCAATTAATGTTACCGGAACGACAAAGCGGTTATACTAAACCAATTAATGTTACCAGAACGACAAAGTGGTCATACTAAACCAATTAATGTTACCGGAACGACCTAGCCGTTATGCTAAACCAATTAATGCTACCGGAACCACCTAGCGGTTATACTAAATCAATTAATGTCACCGGAACGACCTATCGGTTATACTAAACCAATTAATGTTACCGGAACGACCTAGCCGTTATGCTAAACCAATTAATGCTACCGGAACCACCTAGCGGTTTACTAAACCAATTAATGTTACCGGAACGACCTAGCGGTTATACTAAGCCAATTAATGTTACCGGAACGACCTAGCGGTTATACTAAGCCAATTAATGTTACCGGAAAGACCTAGCGGTTATACTAAGCCAATTAATGTTACCGGAACGACCTATCCGTTATACTAAACCAATTAATGTTACCGGAACGACCTAGCGGTAATGCTAATCAAATGCAGCATTAATATGACGAGTCGTTGCTGTCGTTGACTTCAAATCACTTACAAATTATCGCTGTAGGTTCGAATGTCAATGAGTGTGTCCATTTATTTCAAGTGAGGAAACTGTCCTGTGACTTGAAGAAGATCGGTGGGACCTGTCCGGGTACATGTCCGTGTGTGCCTGAAATACTACTCGGGTAGGCACGCGGGGTGTTCTTCCACCCACCAATAATAGCTGGAGAGTCGTCATATGACATAAGCTGCATGTGCGACGTTAAACTTACCCCCCCCCCCCAATCCCAACCGTGATATCCAAATTCGCAAATCAACCCAATGTAAATGACTTAGAACAAGTGTTCAATGTTCAAACATCAACGATAACAACCAATTGTGTTTTCATGTATATGGATGAAAGGTCTATATGACCACAGTTAAACTAATCATCTCAAGTTGAATTAGCCTATCTTTTTATATTTATTCAAATTTATTTTAGCTCAATTGCGAAACAAGTTTCAACTTATATAAATCACTCTCGAGACCTCATTCCTGATGGAATCCATCGCCACGAGGGAGAGAGAAGAGGCAACGTGGCATTTAAATGCCTTGCATAAGGGCACAATCGTAACGGCTCCAGTGGGGCTCGAACTCCGAACCTTTCGCACCTGAAGCGAAAGCGCATCCACTGCGCTATCACAACTTCCACTATCTTTGTATATCGAATTTAATTGATCTTAGATCACATGTACATGACAATCCTATTGCCTCCAACTAACCTGGGAACAACCATTGCTATATTTTGCCTGGTCAGTCATATAAGTATATTCATTTAACACCCACGCCGTTAATTGAGCTGTGTTGAGTTTTTGATCATGTCATTTTGCCAGAAGTTAAAAAGTGAAAAATATACAGACTGGAACCCAGAATAACCTCCAATGTCTCCCAATAGATCTGCCAATGCTCGCAGTGTCTGAATGTCTCCCAATAGATCTGCCAATGCTCGCAGTGTCTGAATGTCTCCCAATAGATCTGCCAATGCTCGCAATGTCTGAATGTCTCCCAATAGATCTGCTAATGCTCGCAGTGTCTGAATGTCTCCCAATAGATCTGCCAATGCTCGCAGTGTCTGAATGTCTCCCAATAGATCTGCCAATGCTCGCAGTGAGTGAATGTCTCCCAATAGATCTGCCAATGCTCGCAGTGTCTGAATGTCTCCCAATAGATCTGCCAATGCTCGCAGTGTCTGAATGTCTCCCAATAGATCTGCCAATGCTCGCAGTGTCTGCATGTCTCCCAATAGATCTGCCAATGCTCGCAGTGTCTGAATGTCTCCCAATAGATCTGCCAATGCTCGCAGTGTCTGAATGTCTCCCAATAGATCTGCCAATGCTCGCAGTGTCTGAATGTCTCCCAATAGATCTGCCAATGCTCGCAGTGTCTGAATGTCTCCCAATATATCTGCCAATGCTCGCAGTGTCTGAATGTCTCCCAATATATCTGCCAATGCTCGCAGTGTCTGAATGTCTCCCAATAGATCTGCCAATGCTCGCAGTGTCTGCATGTCTCCCAATAGATCTACCAATGCTCGCAGTGTCTGAATGTCTCCCAATTAGATCTGCCAATGCTCGCAGTGTCTGAATTTCTCCCAATATATCTGCCAATGCTCGCAGTGAGTGAATGTCTCCCAATAGATATGCCAATGCTCGCAGTGAGTGAATGTCTCCCAATAGATCTGCCAATGCTCGCAGTGTCTGAATGTCTCCAAATAGATCTGCCAATGCTCGCAGTGTCAGAATGTCTCCCAATAGATCTACCAATGCTCGCAGTGTCTGAATGTCTCCCAATTAGATCTGCCAATGCTCGCAGTGTCTGAATTTCTCCCAATATATCTGCCAATGCTCGCAGTGAGTGAATGTCTCCCAATAGATCTGCCAATGCTCGCAGTGTCTGAATGTCTCCCAATAGATCTGCCAATGCTCGCAGTGTCTGAATGTCTCCCAATAGATCTGCCAATGCTCGTAGTGTCTGAATGTCTCCCAATAGATCTGCCAATGCTCGCAGTGTCTGAATGTCTCCCAATAGATCTGCCAATGCTCGCAGTGTCTGAATGTCTCCCAATAGATCTGCCAATGCTCGCAATGTCTGAATGTCTCCCAATAGATCTGCTAATGCTCGCAGTGTCTGAATGTCTCCCAATAGATCTGCCAATGCTCGCAGTGTCTGAATGTCTCCCAATAGATCTGCCAATGCTCGCAGTGAGTGAATGTCTCCCAATAGATCTGCCAATGCTCGCAGTGTCTGAATGTCTCCCAATAGATCTGCCAATGCTCGCAGTGTCTGAATGTCTCCCAATAGATCTGCCAATGCTCGCAGTGTCTGAATGTCTCCCAATAGATCTGCCAATGCTCGCAGTGTCTGAATGTCTCCCAATAGATCTGCCAATGCTCGCAGTGTCTGCATGTCTCCCAATAGATCTGCCAATGCTCGCAGTGTCTGAATGTCTCCCAATAGATCTGCCAATGCTCGCAGTGTCTGAATGTCTCCCAATAGATCTGCCAATGCTCGCAGTGTCTGAATGTCTCCCAATAGATCTGCCAATGCTCGCAGTGTCTGAATGTCTCCCAATATATCTGCCAATGCTCGCAGTGTCTGAATGTCTCCCAATATATCTGCCAATGCTCGCAGTGTCTGAATGTCTCCCAATAGATCTGCCAATGCTCGCAGTGTCTGAATGTCTCCCAATAGATCTACCAATGCTCGCAGTGTCTGAATGTCTCCCAATTAGATCTGCCAATGCTCGCAGTGTCTGAATGTCTCCCAATAGATCTGCCAATGCTCGCAGTGTCTGAATGTCTCCCAATAGATCTGCCAATGCTCGCAGTGTCTGAATGTCTCCCAATAGATCTGCCAATGCTCGCAGTGTCTGAATGTCTCCCAATATATCTGCCAATGCTCGCAGTGTCTGAATGTCTCCCAATATATCTGCCAATGCTCGCAGTGTCTGAATGTCTCCCAATAGATCTGCCAATGCTCGCAGTGTCTGAATGTCTCCCAATAGATCTACCAATGCTCGCAGTGTCTGAATGTCTCCCAATTAGATCTGCCAATGCTCGCAGTGTCTGAATTTCTCCCAATATATCTGCCAATGCTCGCAGTGAGTGAATGTCTCCCAATAGATATGCCAATGCTCGCAGTGAGTGAATGTCTCCCAATAGATCTGCCAATGCTCGCAGTGTCTGAATGTCTCCAAATAGATCTGCCAATGCTCGCAGTGTCAGAATGTCTCCCAATAGATCTGTCAATGCTCGCAGTGAGTGAAGCTGGGAGGGGGTGAATACAATACAAATCTAGGTTCAATTAGACAATATTTCATACACACACACACACGCGCACGCGCACGCGCGCGCGCACGCACGCACGCACGCACGCACGCACGCGCGCGCGCGCACGCACGCACGTTGATGAGAATAGACAATTACCGTATACGAAATAAATAAATAAAAATAATAAAATATGTATACACAATTATGAAGAAGCATCATTTGACTCGATTATTATAAAATAATGATACAGTTTAATAATAATAATACTAATAAAGACTTTATTTTACGAGGGAGCTTACATAACACCTGGCTAATACAAATAAGGCCCTCAACATATATACAATGACATAGAAAACATATTAATTAAAGAAACACTACCTGTTAAGTACAGTATTCAGCAATACGTGTACATTTGTAAACTATGTCCCGGTATCCATGACGGTTCATCATGACACGATGCCGACGGGCCTCTGTAATCTTCAGAGGTGTCGATCTATGATTGTTTATCAATACTCAAGTTGATAGACTCTTTTTAACTGTGGCTTTAAGCGGAAAGGATAAACCAATTTTCGAAAAACGGATGGAAAGTGTGCATAAGCGTAGACAAAGTAGAAAGTGGAATCATTCTAGACGTGTTGTAGATATTGTGTCACCGGCTTCTTATGCGAATACGAACATTTCTTACTATAGAGCGTTGCTTAGCACCCTTATTTTTTATACAAAAAAGGGCGAACTCTAATTGTTTTCGGAATAGTTTTTGGTTTATTATTCTGTTATTTTCGAAAACGTTTCTGGATTATTACAATTCTGTTGGCGACGAAACAGATTTCGGATTATTCTCTGATTGCAGAAACAACCTTGTCGATTCGAGGAATGTAATTTAGTTCGGGAGTATTCATTGGTCGTGGCCGGGAAACAGTTTCCGGACTATTAACATTCTGTTCGAAAGATATATCCGTGTTATTTATTGTGTGTTTATGTACACTGGGCATTGTATGTGTGTTGGGTTTTGCTGATGCCGGTATTAGACGATGGTATGAATATCCTTTCTATTTAAAGTTTAAAACTTTATTTATTTTACAACGATTGCGAAGCAAGTTCTAAGAACTTATATTAATCACTATCAGTGGCGCGGATGAAAGCGTAAATGTGGTCATTTTTGTGGGAGGAAACCGGAGTACCCGGTGAAAACCCACCTGTCCGATCTGGCGACCACCGTACCATTTCACATACGTCCCGGTCCGAGGATCGAACCCGGGTTGCATTTATGGCAAGGTAGCGCGATAACCACTGCGCTGATCGGTTTCTATTTAAGTAGCAACAATTAAATGGCCTCAAATGATATCACGTGTTCCAGTGTGTGTTTTATGTTTATTTATCGTCGCTACCGGTTGCCCATATGAGCGACGCCTCCTAAAGAGATTAGTCTTTAGATTTTTGGAGGATATTGCAATGATACAGACAAAGACCCATTCCAGAGTCTCCTCTGGTTCTTTTACGTGCACGGTGTAAAGCACCGACACGAGACCCCGATTTATAGTTCCATCTGAAAGACTGTTAATTTTATTATGGTCAGACGGGGGAGCGAACCTGCGATCCCTGGATTACGAGTCCAACGTGTTACTACTGGACTACAGATCCGTCTGTTCCAGACCGAACCAACGTATATTTATAACGTTCCATGTAGAATTACTAGTATCACCTGCCGCTGTTTCCGCTATAGCTATCGATTTGACGTTGTCCGTCTGTGCGCGTCGTGTATGTGTATCGATGCGTGCGTACGTGCGTGCAACGTCTGGAGTCAGTTTTTCAATAACCAATGAGTGCAAATTTATGAAAATGAAAACAAATGATTCACGTGTACTTTTTATTGGGGATTGGTACAATAACACCAGAGTTAGTGCCCTTTAATTGACTAAAAATCCAGAAAATGAATTTGTCCATCCGGAGCTTGTTCTCAGTACCCAATTGCTGAATTGTTATGAAAACTAATATCATCATTGTGCGGAAGAGCATGCGGGGTGAGGTCTACGTCGGGATCTAGCCAGTAACAGCAGAATTATTGCCCCTTAATTGACTAATAGTCCACCCAACACCAGTTAGGCACGGAATAGCTATTCATCGAATGTGCTTACTTACATTATTTTTCTTTTTTATGACAAGTTACGATAGAAGTGGGGTCTACTGTTTTGTCGGTCGGTCGGTCGGTCGGTCGGTCGGTCGGTCGGTCGGTCGGTCGGTCGGTCGGTCGGTCGGTCGGTCGGTCGGTCGGTCGGTCGGTCGGTCGGTCGGTCGGTCGGTCGGTCGGTCGGTCGGTCGGTCGGTCGGTCGGTCGGTCGGTCCCATAGGTTTCACTTCGGTAGCGTAGTTCGGTGGGGGGGGGGGACTGCCATACGGCGATGTAGCCCAAAATGGTGCTGATGAAGGCGTAAAACACGAACAAACGAACAAACATTTATAGAATGTTTGATATTTCAAATGTTCGGTTCTGCGAAATCATTTGGCGTTAAATGTGAAAGTGCGACATTTTCCACGAAATTCAACTAAAGACAAGAGAGTAGCCGACAGATTATGGCCACTCACAGCTGTAGGTTCGAATCCCACTGGGGTGTCGAATTCGTGTGAGGAAGCTATCCAGCTGGTTAGTTTGTCAAGTAGGAACGTATCTTCACGTAGGAACGTTCTTCAAGTAGGAACGTATCTTCACGTAGGAACGTATCTTCACGTAGGAACGTATCTTCAAGTAGGAACGTATCTTCAAGTAGGAATATCCCTTAAAGTAGGAACGTCCCTTCAAGTAGGAACGTCTCAAGTAGGAACGTCCCTTCACGTAGGAACGTATCTTCAAGTAGGAATGTCCCTTCAAGTAGGAACGTCCCTTCAGGTAGGAACGTCTCAAGTAGGAACGTCCCTTCACGTAGGAACGTATCTTCAAGTAGGAATGTCCCTTCAAGTAGGAACGTCCCTTCACGTAGGAACGTATCTTCAAGTAGGAATGTCCCTTCAAGTAGGAACGTCCCTTCAAGTAGGAACGTCTCAAGTAGGAACGTCCCTTCACGTAGGAACGTATCTTCAAGTAGGAATGTCCCTTCAAGTAGGAACGTCCCTTCAGGTAGGAACGTCTCAAGTAGGAACGTCCCTTCACGTAGGAACGTATCTTCAAGTAGGAATGTCCCTTCAAGTAGGAACGTCCCTTCACGTAGGAACGTATCTTCAAGTAGGAATGTCCCTTCAAGTAGGAACGTCCCTTCAAGTAGGAACGTCTCAAGTAGGAACGTCCCTTCACGTAGGAACGTATCTTCAAGTAGGAATGTCCCTTCAAGTAGGAACGTCCCTTCAGGTAGGAACGTCTCAAGTAGGAACGTCCCTTCACGTAGGAACGTATCTTCAAGTAGGAATGTCCCTTCAAGTAGGAACGTCCCTTCACGTAGGAACGTATCTTCAAGTAGGAATGTCCCTTCAAGTAGGAACGTCCCTTCAAGTAGGAACGTCTCAAGTAGGAACGTCCCTTCACGTAGGAACGTATCTTCAAGTAGGAATGTCCCTTCAAGTAGGAACGTCCCTTCAGGTAGGAACGTCTCAAGTAGGAACGTCCCTTCACGTAGGAACGTATCTTCAAGTAGGAATGTCCCTTCAAGTAGGAACGTCCCTTCACGTAGGAACGTATCTTCAAGTAGGAATGTCCCTTCAAGTAGGAACGTCCCTTCAGGTAGGAACGTCTTAAGTAGGAACGTCCCTTCACGTAGGAACGTATCTTCAAGTAGGAATGTCCCTTCAAGTAGGAACGTCCCTTCAGGTAGGAACGTATCTTCAAGTAGGAACGTATCTTCACGTAGGAACGTATCTTCAAGTAGGAATGTCCCTTCAAGTAGGAACGTCCCTTCAGGTAGGAACGTCTCAAGTAGGAACGTCCCTTCACGTAGGAACGTATCTTCAAGTAGGAACGTATCTTCAAGTAGGAACGTCCCTTCACGTAGGAACGTATCTTCAAGTAGGAATGTCCCTTCAAGTAGGAATGTCCCTTCAGGTAGGAACGTCTTAAGTAGGAACGTCCCTTCACGTAGGACTGTATCTTCAAGTAGGAATGTCCCTTCAAGTAGGAACGTCCCTTCAGGTAGGAACGTCTCAAGTAGGAACGTCCCTTCACGTAGGAACGTATCTTCAAGTAGGAATGTCCCTTCAAGTAGGAACGTCCCTTCACGTAGGAACGTATCTTCAAGTAGGAAGTATCTTCACGTAGGAACGTATCTTCAAGTAGGAATGTCCCTTCAAGTAGGAACGTCCCTTCAGGTAGGAACGTCTCAAGTAGGAACGTCCCTTCACGTATGAACGTATCTTCAAGTAGGAACGTATCTTCAAGTAGGAATGTCCCTTCAAGTAGGAACGTCCCTTCAGGTAGGAACGTCTTAAGTAGGAACGTCCCTTCACGTATGAACGTATCTTCACGTAGGAACGTATCTTCAAGTAGGAATGTCCCTTCAAGTAGGAACGTCCCTTCAGGTAGGAACGTCTTAAGTAGGAACGTTCCTTCACGTAGGAACGTATCTTCAAGTAGGAATGTCCCTTCAAGTAGGAACATCCCTTCAGGTAGGAACGTCTCAAGTAGGAACGTCCCTTCACGTAGGAACGTATCTTCAAGTAGGAACGTATCTTCAAGTAGGAACGTATCTTCAAGCAGGAACGTATCTTCAAGTAGGAACGTATCTTCAAGTAGGAACGTCCCTTCAAGTAGGAACGTCCCTTCAAGTAGGAACGTCCCTTCAAGTAGGAACGTCCCTTCAGGTAGGAACGTATCTTCAGGTAGGAACGTCCCTTCAGGTAGGAACGTCTCTTCAAGTAGGAACGTCCCTTCAGGTAGGAACGTCCCTTCAGGTAGGAACGTCTCTTCAAGTAGGAACGTCCCTTCACGTAGGAGCGTTCTTCAGGTAGCAACGTTCCTTCAAGTAGGAACGTATATTCAAGTAGGAATTCCCTTCAGGTAGGAACGTCCCTTCAAGTAGGAACGTCCCTTCAAGTAGGAACGTCCCTTCAGGTAGGAACGTCCTTCAAGTAGGAACGTCTCTTCAAGTAGGAACGTCCCTTCAAGTAGGAACGTCCAGTAGGAACGTCCCTTCAAGTAGGAAGATCCCTTCAGGTAGGAACGTCCTTTCAGGTAGGAACGTCCCTTCAGGTAGGAACGTATCTTCAAGTAGGAACGTCCCTTCAAGTAGGAATGTATCTTCAAGTAAGAACGTCCTCCAAGTAGGAACGTCCCTTCAAGTAGGAACGTCCCTTTAAATAGGAACGTCCTTCAAGTAGGAACGTCCTTCAAGTAGGAACGTCCTTCAAGTAGGAACGTCCCTTCAAGTAGGAACGTATCTTCAAGTAGGAACGTCCCTTCAAGTAGAAACGTCCTTCAAGTAGGAACGTCCCTTCAAGTAGGAATGTATCTTCAAGTAGGAACGTCCTCCAAGTAGGAACGTCCCTTCAAGTAGGAACGTCCCTTTAAGTAGGAACGTCCTTCAAGTAGGAACGTCCTTCAAGTAGGAACGTCCCTTCAAGTAGGAACGTATCTTCAAGTAGGAACGTCCCTTCAAGTAGGAACGTCCTTCAAGTAGGAACGTGCCTTCAAGTAGGAATGTATCTTCAAGTAGGAACGTCCTCCAAGTAGGAACGTCCCTTCAAGTAGGAACGTCCTTCAAGTAGGAACGTCCCTTCAAGTAGGAACGTCCTTCAAGTAGGAACGTCCCTTCAAGTAGGAACGTCCCTTCAAGTAGGAACGTCCCTTCAAGTAGGAACGTCCTTCAAGTAGGAACGTCCCTTCAAGTAGGAACGTCCCTTCAAGTAGGAACGTCCCTTCAAGTAGGAACGTCCCTTCAAGTAGGAACGTCCTTCAAGTAAGAACATCCCTTCAAATAGGTACGTCATATTTCAGTTCCCTTCATATTCTCTATCCACAGAATAGGGTGTCAGATTGCAATGAGACCGGACCTCGGTAACCGTACAATAATGTCTAAAACTTGAATAAGTTTGCCTAGCAACCATGACACATTATCATTTTGCCGTAAATATTCCATTTCTGATCCGATTCCATTTAAACTCCCTTTCATCTATTTGACGCATACAAATAAATGTGTGATACCAACTTTTGTTCAAATTCTAAATGGTAATATCGATGAACGTTCAACTGAACCATCCTCAAAAATCTTATGTTGATAATAAAAATAATTTTATGGACCATGTTTCGATACAATTATACTAAATTTAAAGTATGTGTGTTTTTACGTTTATTTATCGTCGCTACCGGTTGCCCATATGAGCGACGCCTCCTGAAGAGATTAGTTATTTTAGATTTTGGAGGATAGTGCAATGATACAGACAGAGACTCATTCCAGAGTCTCCTCTGGTTATTTTACGTGCACGGTGTAAAGCACCGACACGAGACCTCGGTTTAACATCCCATCTGAAAGACTGTTAATTTTATTAGGGTCAGACGGGGGATCGAACCTGCGATCCCTGGATTACCAGTCCAGCGTGTTACCACTGGACTACATATCCGTCTGTAATTTAAAGTATGCGCCTCTGGTTGCTTAATATACTAAGTGACCTTTTCTCTTCAAATAACTTGCCCCTCGCCGCTATATATTTGAATCACGTTGGGAGTGTCAAAATGTCCGCCTCCGTGGTAACCTATCATCTCTGATGGTCACGGGTTCGAGCCCCCATCAGACTGTGTCTCATTTATATGAAAAAGTTGGCAGTTTCTTAGGGAGGTTGGTGCACCAAGTACTGGTTAACCACTGGAACCTGCCCAGGAAAGGTGGTGTTAGGTAAACTGCCCGTCGCTCAAATGGGAAACCGATAGCGACGTTAAATAAACTTAAATAACAAAAAAGTGTCAAATTCTTTCATGTGAGGAAGTTATCACACGGCATGCGGAAGGTCGGGGGTTCTACCCAGGTGCTAGCCAGCCAGACCGTGCCTGAAATACTGGCCGGAAGTGCAATCAGGGCCTTCCTTCACTAACATAATAATAATAATAATAACAAAGACTTTATTTAACGAGAGATCTCATTTGAACAATTAAGTCAATCTACCATGAGGCCCTCAACAAATTAAAACATGAAATAGCATAATGAAACATGTAAACAGTAACCAGTAAAATTGTCGTGGGAAATAAGATATAAGCTGCAAGAACTAATACTTATATGTATGTATAATTGTAAATTATCAGTTTATTAGGTTATTGGTCTGTTCTTTGCACCACCTGAAACATATAGAATGTTCTGATGTGATAAGGAGGGTAACGTTGATGATTGGCGGATGATCGCAGGTTTTGCGTGTTTTACGTTTATTTATCGTCGCTACCGGTTGCCCATATGAGCGACGCCTCCTGAAGAGATTAGTCATTTTAGATTGTTGAGGATATCGCATGATACAGACAGAGACCCATTCCAGAGTCTCCTCTGGTTCTTTTACGTGCACGGTGTGAAGCACCGACACGAGACCTCGGTTTAACGTCCCATTTGAAAGACTGTTAATTTTATTATGGTCAGACAGTGGATCGAACCTGCGATCCCTGGATTACCAGTCCAGAACAAAAATCCAGTGCCCGAGGTTATAACACTTTTCTCAGTTCGAACTCGGGAGTAAATTTGAATGGCTCTTGCAGAGAGACAGGTGCTAGGCCATTGAGCTGGATGCTCGCCATTTCAACCAAACTGTTGATGCAACTATAAGCACCAATTACAATTCTTCACATACGATGGAACATTTATTTTCTTGAATTATATATCGTGTGTTTTGTCTTTGCAGATGGGGACGTGACTGAAAGTAAAATCGGACAGAGACAACTTATACAAGGGATGCGGTTTCCTGTCACGGTAAGATAAAACATGTCCTTGTATTTCGTCTCGACAAGTTCTGTTCAAACAAGTCAGTGAAGTATGCTATTTACGTCCTGTGTCCTTTGGAAATATCTCAGTGTGCAGCACATTCTAATCCCTAGCTCCATGGAAATATCTCAGTGTGCAGCACATTCTAATCCCTAGCTCCTTGGAAATATCGCAGTGTGCAGCACATTCTAATCCCTAGCTCCTTGGATATATCTCAGTGTGCAGCACATTCTAATCCCTAGCTCCTTGGAAATATCTCAGTGTGCAGCACATTCTAATCCCTAGCTCCTTGGAAATATCGCAGTGTGCAGCACATTCTAATCCCTAGCTCCTTGGAAATATCGCAGTGTGCAGCACATTCTAATCCCTAGCTCCTTGGACATATCTCAGTGTGCAGCACAGTCTAATCCCTAGCTCCTTGGAAATATCTCAGTGTGCAGCACATTCTAATCCATAGCTCCTTGGAAATATCTCAGCGTGCAGCACATTCTAATCCATAGCTCTTTGGAAATATCTCAGTGTGCAGCACATTCTAATCCCTAGCTCCTTGGAAATATCTCGGTGTGCAGCACATTCTAATCCATAGCTCCTTGGAAATATCTCAGTGTGCAGCACAGTCTAATCCATAGCTCCTTGGACATATCTCAGTGTGCAGCACAGTCTAATCCCTAGCTCCTTGGAAATATCTCAGTGTGCAGCACATTCTAATCCATAGCTCCTTGGAAATATCTCAGTGTGCAGCACATTCTAATCCCTAGCTCCATGGAAATATCTCAGTGTGCAGCACATTCTAATCCCTAGCTCCTTGGAAATATCGCAGTGTGCAGCACATTCTAATCCCTAGCTCCTTGGAAATATCTCAGTGTGCAGCACATTCTAATCCCTAGCTCCGTGGAAATATCTCAGTGTGCAGCACATTCTAATCCATAGCTCCTTGGAAATATCTCAGTGTGCAGCACATTCTAATCCCTAGCTCCTTGGAAATATCTCAGTGTGCAGCACATTCTAATCCCTAGCTCCTTGGAAATATCTCAGTGTGCAGCACATTCTAATCCATAGCTCCTTGGAAATATCTCAGTGTGCAGCACATTCTAATCCATAGCTCCTTGGACATATCTCAGCGTGCAGCACATTCTAATCCCTAGCTCTTTGGAAATATCTCAGTGTGCAGCACATTCGAATCCCTAGCTCCTTGGAAATATCTCAATGTGCAGCACATTCTAATCCCTAGCTCCTTGGAAATATCTCAGTGTGCAGCACAGTCTAATCCATAGCTCCTTGGACATATATCAGTGTGCAGCACAGTCTAATCCCTAGCTCCTTGGACATATCTCAGTGTGCAGCACAGTCTAATCCCTAGCTCCTTGGAAATATCTCAGTGTGCAGCACATTCTAATCCATAGCTCCTTGGAAATATCTCAGTGTGCAGCACATTCTAATCCATAGCTCCTTGGACATATCTCAGTGTGCAGCACAGTCTAATCCCTAGCTCCTTGGAAATATCTCAGTGTGCAGCACAGTCTAATCCATAGCTCCTTGGAAATATCTCAGTGTGCAGCACAGTCTAATCCATAGCTCCTTGGACATATCTCAGTGTGCAGCACAGTCTAATCCCTAGCTCCTTGGAAATATCTCAGTGTGCAGCACATTCTAATCCATAGCTCCTTGGAAATATCTCAGTGTGCAGCACATTCTAATCCATAGCTCCTTGGAAATATCTCAGTGTGCAGCACATTCTAATCCATAGCTCCTTGGAAATATCTCAGTGTGCAGCACATTCTAATCCATAGCTCCTTGGAAATATCTCAGTGTGCAGCACATTCTAATCCCTAGCTCCTTGGAAATATCGCAGTGTGCAGCACATTCTAATCCCTAGCTCCTTGGAAATATCTCAGTGTGCAGCACATTCTAATCCATAGCTCCATGGAAATATCGCAGTGTGCAGCACATTCTAATCCCTAGCTCCTTGGACATATCTCAGTGTGCAGCACATTCTAATCCCTAGCTCCTTGGAAATATCTCAGTGTGTAGTATATTCTAATCCCTAGCTCCATGGAAATATCGCAGTGTGCAGCACATTCTAATCCCTAGCTCCATGGAAATATCGCAGTGTGCAGCACATTCTAATCCCTAGCTCCATGGAAATATCGCAGTGTGCAGCACATTCTAATCCATAGCGCCATGGAAATATCTCAGTGTGCAGCACATTCTAATCCATAGCTCCGTGGAAATATCTCAATGTGCAGTACATTCTAATCCCTAGCTCCATGGAAATATCTCAGTGTGCAGCACATTCTAATCCCTAGCTCCTTGGAGTCCTGTTATTCCGTGCTATACAAGGCCCTCTGTGCGACTTCCGGTTATTCCGTGCTATACAAGGCCCCCTGTGCGAAGTACGGTTATTCCGTGCTATACAAGGCCCTCTGTGCGAAGTCCGGTGATTCCGTGCTATACAAGGCCCTCTGTGCGAAGTCCGGTGATTCCGTGCTATACAAGGCCCCCTGTGCGAAGTACGGTTATTCCGTGCTATACAAGGCCCCCTGTGCGAAGTACGGTTATTCCGTGCTATACAAGGCCCTCTGTGTGAAGTCCGGTTATTCCGTGCTATACAAGGCCCCCTGTGCGAAGTACGGTTATTCCGTGCTATACAAGGCCCTCTGTGCGAAGTCCGGTGATTCCGTGCTATACAAGGCCCTCTGTGCGACGTCCGGTGATTCCGTACTATACAAGGCCCTCTGTGCGACGTCCGGTGATTCCCTGCTATACAAGGCCCTCTGTGCGAAGTCCGGTGATTCCCTGCTATACAAGGCCCTCTGTGCGAAGTCCGGTTATTCCGTGCTATACAAGGCCCCCTGTGTGAAGTACGGTTATTCCGTGCTATACAAGGCCCCTGTGCGAAGTCCGGTGATTCCGTACTATACAAGGCCCTCTGTGCGAAGTCCGGTTATTCCGTGCTATACAAGGCCCCCTGTGCGAAGTACGGTTATTCCGTGCTATACAAGGCCCCTGTGCGAAGTCCGGTGATTCCGTACTATACAAGACCTCTGTGCGAAGTACGGTGATTCCCTGCTATACAAGGCCCCCTGTGCGAAGTACGGTTATTCCGTGCTATACAAGGCCCTCTGTGCGAATTCCGGTGATTCCGTGCTATACAAGGCCCCCTGTGCGAATTCCGGTGATTCCGTGCTATACAAGACCTCTGTGCGAAGTACGGTGATTCCGTGCTATACAACGCCCTCTGTAGCCGAGTGGTAACGGTCTTCAAATCGCTTGCCCTTCACCAATGAAGTTTCGAATCCAATTGGGGTGCGAAATATTTCATGTGCGGAGGACTGAGAACTCAACCACGGAGGACTCGACCACGGAGGACTGAGAACTCGACCACGGAGGACTCGACCACGGCGGACTGAGAACTCGACCACGGAGGACTCGACCACGGAGGACTGAGAACTCGACCACGGAGGACTGAGAACTCGACCACGGAGGACTGAGAACTCGACCACGGGGAACTGAGAACTCGACCACGGAGGACTGAGAACTCGACCACTGAGGACTGAGAACTCGAGCACTGAGGACTGAGAACTCGAGCACGGAGGACTGAGAACTCGACCACGGGGGACTGAGAACTCGACCACGGAGGACTGAGAACTCGACCACTGAGGACTGAGAACTCGAGCACTGAGGACTGAGAACTCGAGCACGGAGGACTGAGAACTCGACCACGGGGGACTGAGAACTCGACCACGGAGGACTGAGAACTCGACCACTGAGGACTGAGAACTCGAGCACGGAGGACTGAGAACTCGACCACTGAGGACTGAGAACTCGACCACGGAGGACTGAGAACTCGACAACTGAGGACTGAGAACTCGACCACTGAGGACTGAGAACTCGACAACGGAGGACTGAGAACTCGACAACTGAGGACTGAGAACTCGACAACTGAGGACTGAGAACTCGACCACGGAGGACTGAGAACTCGACAACTGAGGACTGAGAACTCGACCACGGAGGACTGAGAACTCGAGCACGGGGGACTGAGAACTCGACCACGGAGGACTGAGAACTCGACCACGGAGGACTGAGAACTCGACCACGGAGGACTGAGAACTAGACAACGGGGGACTGAGAACTCGACCACTGAGGACTGAGAACTCGACAACTGAGGACTGAGAACTCGACCACTGAGGACTGAGAACTCGACCACTGAGGACTGAGAACTCGACCACGGAGGACTGAGAACTCGAGCACGGGGGACTGATAACTCGACCACGGAGGACTGAGAACTCGACCACGGAGGACTAAGAACTAGACAACGGGGGACTGAGAACTCGAGCACTGAGGACTGAGAACTCGAGCACGGGGGACTGAGAACTCGACCACGGCGGACTGAGAACTCGAGCACGGAGGACTGAGAACTAGACAACGGCGGACTGAGAACTCGACCACGGAGGACTGAGAACTCGACAACGGCGGACTGAGATCTAGACAACGGCGGACTGAGAACTCGACCACGGAGGACTGAGAACTCGAGCACGGGGGACTGAGAACTAGACAACGGCGGACTGAGAACTCGACCACGGAGGACTGAGAACTCGAGCACGGAGGACTGAGAACTCGAGCACGGGGGACTGAGAACTCGAGCACGGGGGACTGAGAACTAGACAACGGCGGACTGAGAACTCGACCACGGAGGACTGAGAACTCGACCACTGAGGACTGAGAACTCGACCACTGAGGACTGAGAACTCGACCACTGAGGACTGAGAACTAGACAACGGGGGACTGAGAACTCGACCACTGAGGACTGAGAACTAGACAACGGCGGACTGAGAACTAGACAACGGGGGACTGAGAACTCGACCACGGGTGACTGAGAACTCGAGCACGGGGGACTGAGAACTCGACCACTGAGGACTGAGAACTAGACAACGGGGGACTGAGAACTAGACAACGGCGGACTGAGAACTAGACAACGGCGGACTGAGAACTAGACAACGGCGGACTGAGAACTCGAGCACTGAGGACTGAGAACTAGACAACGGGGGACTGAGAACTCGACCACTGAGGACTGAGAACTCGACCACGGGGGACTGAGAACTCGACCACTGAGGACTGAGAACTCGAGCACGGGGGACTGAGAACTCGACCACTGAGGACTGAGAACTCGAGCACGGGGTACTGAGAACTCGACCACTGAGGACTGAGAACTCGAGCACGGGGGACTGAGAACTCGACCACTGAGGACTGAGAACTCGAGCACGGGGGACTGAGAACTCTACCACTGAGGACTGAGAACTCGAGCACGGGGGACTGAGAACTCGACCACTGAGGACTGAGAACTCGACCACGGCGGACTGAGAACTCGACCACGGAGGACTGAGAACTCGACCACTGAGGACTGAGAACTCGACCACTGAGGACTGAGAACTCGAGCACGGAGGACTGAGAACTCGACCACGGAGGACTGAGAACTCGAGCACGGGGGACTGAGAACTCGACCACGGAGGACTGAGAACTCGAGCACGGGGGACTGAGATCTCGAGCACGGGGGACTGAGAACTCGAGCACGGGGGACTGAGAACTCGACCACGGAGGACTGAGAACTCGAGCACGGCGGACTGAGAACTCGAGCACGGGGGACTGAGAACTCGAGCACGGGGGACTGAGAACTCGACCACGGAGGACTGAGAACTCGACCACTGAGGACTGAGAACTCGAGCACGGGGGACTGAGAACTCGACCACTGAGGACTGAGAACTCGAGCACGGGGGACTAAGAACTCGAGCACGGAGGACTGAGAACTCGAGCACGGAGGACTGAGAACTCGACCACTGAGGACTGAGAACTCGACCACGGCGGACTGAGAACTCGACCACGGAGGACTGAGAACTCGACCACTGAGGACTGAGAACTAGACAACGGCGGACTGAGAACTCGACCACTGAGGACTGAGAACTCGACAACGGCGGACTGAGAACTCGACCACTGAGGACTGAGAACTCGAGCACGGGGGACTGAGAACTCGACCACTGAGGACTGAGAACTCGACCACTGAGGACTGAGAACTCGACCACTGAGGACTGAGAACTCGAGCACGGGGGACTGAGAACTCGACCACTGAGGACTGAGAACTCGACAACGGCGGACTGAGAACTCGACCACTGAGGACTGAGAACTCGAGCACGGGGGACTGAGAACTCGACCACGGAGGACTGAGAACTCGAGCACGGGGGACTAAGAACTCGACCACGGAGGACTGAGAACTCGAGCACGGGGGACTGAGATCTCGAGCACGGGGGACTGAGAACTCGAGCACGGGGGACTGAGAACTCGACCACGGAGGACTGAGAACTCGAGCACGGCGGACTGAGAACTCGAGCACGGGGGACTGAGAACTCGAGCACGGAGGACTGAGAACTCGACAAAGGCGGACTGAGGACTCGACTATGGCGGACTGAGGACTCGACCACGGAGGACTGAGAACTCGACCAAGGCGGACTGAGGACTCGACCACGGAGGACTCGGTCACGGAACCCCCTAAAAATTGATGAAACGTGACACGTGAGAAATAAGAAACATGCTGTATATTTAAATCTAATCTATTTTCTATTCTAGTGTCCGACACGAAATGGGAAGACTCTCTTGGGTAAACAGGCTAGGCTTCTGGTTGTCATGACGATCGTATTGTTATGTGAGTACTCGCATGATTCTTCAATTCAATTTTTTTTAAATATTGTGCACATGGCCCCGAGGTTATAAAACTGTCCTCAGGTTCCAAAATCGAGCTCGAGTACTTTGATTGGTAGATTATGTAATTTAATTCGGCTGAACCAATCGAAAGCTTGAGACGGAGTTTGAAATTGGAGAAAAGTTCTATAACCTCCGGGCATGACTCTGGGCAAGCCCTGCTTTCTAGCATGTGATAGCAACACCATACTATTTAGAATAGCTGTGTTATTTATATATATTTATTTTTATTTATTATATATCCTTATCCTTAATCCTCTTCACCCCGGTTGGGGTATAGGGCCTTCGCCACTGCTCTCCTAGTTGCTGTGGTGTTGGTTTCTGTAGCGTGTGGTTGTTTTACGTGGTAGGGGTGCTGGCTACGCACAACCTTCCTTCTTTCTCAGTTGGGCTTAGGACCGTCCATGGCGGAGTTCTATATTATATTATATATATGTATATATAATTATATGCAAGAATGTAAGACACACGTCTATACCACAGGTATTCGGCACGTTTGGGGGTACTAGTATATATATTTAAGTACAGGGATTCTACTGATTGGATTATTAGAATGTAACAAGATGGGTTTTTTTATATGAAGAATAACCATAATCCAATCAGAACGCTCGTTTCAACGCGAATTGCGCCGCTTTAGAAATTTTCAAACCAAATTGAAAATTCTACGAAATCTCTTTTTGACGTACATTTTTGCCGAATAAACCTACACGTTAGTGGAAACACATTTTATTGATAATGTTATTCACAGTTAAAACTCTCCCGTCGAATGTTATTCACAGTTAAAACTCTCCCGTCGAAGATTGTTTGTTGTTGCTGACAGAACCCGTGTCCTAGTATGGAAATGTGACCTGCTATGGCCAATGTTTGTGGCAATTGTTTGCAAAGTATACATGCATGCAGCTTAAAGTTGTGTTTTATTTGAAGAACAATATAAAGACTCGGGATAGGCGTTATATTTGGACAGCTTTGTACAAAATTGTTTCAGATAGGGCCATTTTACTGATCGATGCGAAATCTGACATCCCACAGAGAATCCCTGTACTTAAATATATATACTAGTACCCCCAAACGTGCCGAATCCCTGTGGTCTATAGCTGGTCACAAAACGGCGGCGGCTGATACATGCATATGTCATACTTTCATCTGCATTTTGTTGACAAACTGTATATTGTAAATGTCAATGTATAGACACGTATTGAAATATAATATTGGTAAAGCTTACAACTAATTGTGTATGTCTACAACGGCGCCCACTGAGAATCATCAGTTACTGCCCCTGAATACTCCCTAAAAGTAGATAGGCCCTATTAAGCGATTTCTCTCTCCCTCGTGGCGATGGACTCCATCAGGAATGAGGTCTCGAGAGTGATCAATATAAGTTGAAAGAACTTGTTTCGAAATCGAGCTAAAATAAATTTGTATAATTGAACCGTATTGAGCTTCTGATAAAAGCGATTTCCTCTGTTTTTATCGTTGTTTCCATGAAAACATGATATCAATTTCCAGGTCTTCCACTATCGCTTCTTAAGATTATTACATTTTGTTATTACATTTTGTTATTACTCGACAGACCTCCTACAGTATATGCAGTGGGTACCTATTTGTTATCAATGTTATCATTTTGATAAAATCACATTTATCTAACCGCAACATCCTGTTAGGACACAACCACAAACACAACGGATTCAAACTAAAATGACCTATTTACATTTTGGGATAACTCCGACTTTATCTGTCAAGGGAGGTAATAGAAAATTAGAGATGTCTCACATTCGTCTAATACTGTCTACATTTTGTAACTAAATTTACATACGGTTCTATGGCGTCCGTGGTCCAGTGGCGTCCGTGGTCCAGTGGTAGGGCGTCGGATTTGGAATCGAACGGTCCCGGGTTCGATACTCGGTCAGGCCACGTATGTAGTGTCATTGAGCAAGGCACCTCGCACACGTTGCTTAGTACTGGTTAATCGCTTAGGTCGGCTAAGCCTGCCCAGGAAAACATGTCTAAATCCCCGCGAGGGGGTTGACATTAAAGGAACATACATACATGCAGACTGTAGTTGATTTGGCAATCGTTTTATTTACACATTGACGTATTTTCCATTCAGGATTTTGTTTGCTCTTTGCAATACAATTTCAATTATTGCATCATAAATATTGCAAATGCAATAATATGCCAAATCAATGTAGGCCTAAACCACACAAAGTGGCCATCGTCGCTCACCCTTGTTCAAATACAAGATAAACTATTTGCAAGATACCCATATAAGTGATATATGCACATTGTTATTGTCATTTATTGTCTCATTCTCCCTTTTCTACTCTGTTAGACAATTTCATATATCATCAGATTCCATAACATATTATATATATATATAGTTTCTCTGCTTTTCAGCTTTAACATTGCGATATAACACCAATATACAGTTTTCACTTATAGTCCTATCATTTGATTGGTATATATGTTAAGGGTCTCATAGTAGAATAACTTGTTAAATGACTGTCGTTTGTATGGAGATGAAATAGTATATTAACCTAAATCTCTATGTAGTCCCAGTAATATGTATGGTAGTGGGATAGATATGGCAACTACTTATCCACTGCATAATAGCTAAATGGCTGTCATTTGTATGGAGATATAATAGTATATTAATCTAAACCTCTATGTAGTCCCAGTAATATTTATGGAGGTGGGATAGATATGGCAACTACTTATCCACTACATGATAGCTAAATGGCTGTCGTGTGTATGGAAATATAATAATATATTAACCTAAATCTCTATGTAGTCCCAGTAATATCTATGGAGTTGATATATGGCGACTACTTATCCACTGCATGATAGCTAAATGGCTGTCGTTTATATGGAGATATAATAGTATATTAACCGAAATCTCTATGAAGTCCCAGTAATATTTATGGAGGTGGGATCGATATGGTGACTACTTATCCACTGCAGGATAGCTAAATGGCTGTCGTTTATATGGAGATATAATAGTATATTAACCGAAATCTCTATGAAGTCCCAGTAATATCTATGGAGGTGGGATATATATGGCCACTACTTATTCACTACATGATGGCTAAATGACTGTCGTTTTTATGGAGATGTAATAGTATATTAACCTAAATCTCTATGAACGAAACGGTTAAATGAGTTCTCTCGTAAAATAAAGTCTTTATTATTCTTATTATTATTATTATAGACCACCGTTGTGCGTTCGGTCAATGTTGTACGACCGGTCACCGCTTAGATTAATCATATTTTATTGCAAATCTGCTGATGCTGTCGAATTATTTGACTATATATTCCCCTGCTCATAGAGGTGACCACTAACACAGGTTTGACTGTATATATTCCCATGCTCATAGAGGTGACCACTAACACAGGCTTTACTGTATATATTCCCCTGTTCATAGAGGTGACCACTAACACAGGCTTGACTGTATATATTCCCCTGCTCATAGAGGTGACCACTAACACAGACTTGACTGTATATATTCCCCTGCTCATAGAGGTGACCACTAACACAGACTTGACTGTATATATTCCCTTGCTCATAGAGGTGACCACTAACACAGGTTTGACTGTATATATTCCCATGCTCAGAGGTGACCACTAACACAGACTTGACTGTATAGATTCCCCTGCTCATAGAGGTGACCACTAACACAGACTTGACTGTATATATTCCCCTGCTCATAGAGGTGACCACTAACACAGACTTGACTGTATATATTCCCATGCTCATAGAGGTGACCACTAACACAGACTTGACTGTATAGATTCCCTTGCTCATAGAGGTGACCACTAACACAGACTTGACTGTATATATTCCCCTGCTCATAGAGGTGACCACTAACACAGACTTGACTGTATATATTCCCATGCTCATAGAGGTGACCACTAACACAGACTTGACTGTATATATTCCCCTGCTCATAGAGGTGACCACTAACACAGACTTGACTGTATATATTCCCCTGCTCATAGAGGTGACCACTAACACAGACTTGACTGTATATATTCCCATGCTCATAGAGGTGACCACTAACACAGACTTGACTGTATAGATTCCCTTGCTCATAGAGGTGACCACTAACACAGACTTGACTGTATATATTCCTCTGCTCATAGAGGTGACCACTAACACATACTTGACTGTATATATTCCCCTGCTCATAGAGGTGACCACTAACACAGACTTGACTGTATATATTCCCCTCCTCATAGAGGTGACCACTAACACAGACTTGACTGTATATATTCCCCTCCTCATAGAGGTGACCACTAACACAGGTTTGACTGTATATATTCCCCTGCTCATAGAGGTGACCACTAACACAGACTTGACTGTATATATTCCCCTCCTCATAGAGGTGACCACTAACACAGGTTTGACTGTATATATTCCCCTGCTCATAGAGGTGACCACTAACACAGACTTGACTGTATATATTCCCCTCCTCATGGAGGTGACCACTAACACAGACTTGACTGTATATATTCCCCTCCTCATAGAGGTGACCACTAACACAGACTTGACTGTATATATTTCCTTGCTCATAGAGGTGACCACTAACACAGACTTGACTGTATATATTCCCCTGCTCATAGAGGTGACCACTAACACAGACTTGACTGTATATATTCCCCTCCTCATAGAGGTGACCACTAACACAGACTTGACTGTATATATTCCCCTCCTCATAGAAGTGACCACTAACACAGGTTTGACTGTATATATTCCCTTGCTCGTAGAGGTGACCACTAACACAGACTTGACTGTATATATTCACCTGCTCATAGAGATGACCACTAACACAGGTTTGACTGTATATATTCCCTTGCTCGTAGAGGTGACCACTAACACAGACTTGACTGTATATATTCACCTGCTCATAGAGATGACCACTAACACAGGTTTGACTGTATATATTCCCCTGCTCATAGAGGTGACCACTAACACAGACTTGACTGTATAGATTCCCTTGCTCATAGAGGTGACCACTAACACAGGCTTTACTGTATATATTCTCTTGCTCGTAGAGGTGACCACTAACACAGACTTGACTGTATAGATTCCCTTGCTCATAGAGGTGACCACTAACACAGACTTGACTGTATATATTCCCCTGCTCATAGAGGTGACCACTAACACAGACTTGACTGTATATATTCCCCTGCTCATAGAGGTGACCACTAACACAGACTTGACTGTATATATTCCCCTCCTCATAGAGGTAACCACTAACACATACTTGACTGTATATATTCCCCTCCTCATAGAGGTGACCACTAACACAGGTTTGACTGTATATATTTCCCTGCTCATAGAGGTGACCACTAACACAGACTTGACTGTATATATTCCCCTGCTCATAGAGGTAGCCACTAACACAGGTTTGACTGTATAGATTCCCATGCTCATAGAGGTGACCACTAACACAGACTTGACTGTATATATTCCCCTGCTCATAGAGGTGACCACTAACACAGGTTTGACTGTATATATTTCCTTGCTCATATATTGTACACCATATAAGGCTTGCCCGAGCAAGACCAATCTGGTACATTGATTACATTTGATGGGGGATTACCGTATGTGATTTTGATTGCCTATGTTCGAATAGTTGGGGCATTCCGGTTATTTTAATTTTTATCTTCGTCAAGTAATCTTCAATATGATCTATCTAATCTTTAATACGACCAATTTGCTACAATGTAGAATTTTTAATTTAAGATTAATCTTAGGAACACATTTCTTATACAACATTGTGTGTGTATTTTACGTTTATTTATCGTCGCTACCGATTGCCCATATGAGCGAACCTTCCTGAAGAGATTAGTCATTTTAGATTTTTGGAGGATAGTGCAATGATACAGACAGAGACCCATTCCAGAGTGTCATCTGGTTCTGTTACGTGCACAGTGTAAAGCACCGACACGAGACCTCGGTTTAAAATCCCATCTGACCAGTCCAGCGTGTTACCACTGGACTACAGATCCGTCTGTCGTATACAACATTTATATCCACTGAATTATATATATATTTATATCGATAATTTATGGTAATTACCCGGTAATATGCACACCTCATTGGGGGGGGTCTCGGCTTTTACTTGCCTGCCTGCCTGCCTGCCTGCCTGCCTGCCTGCCTGCCTGCCTGCTTACTTACTTATAGTTGCCAGGCAGGCAGTAGTTTGCTACTCTCCGGATACTCCGGTTCCCCCCTCACGAATGACCACATTTACACTCTCATCTGCGCCAACGAGAGTGATTAATACAAGTTGTTAAAGCTTGTTTCGCAATCGTAGTAAAATAAATAAAGTTTAAACATTTAAACATCATGAATATACGTACCACCTCTCAAAACGACAGGTTAACCTGCAATAACTCTGTGAACATGCAGCTGAGTAGTTCGATCCTCGGACCGGGAAATATGTGCGATGGTACGGTGGTCCCCAGATCGGACAGGTGGGTTTTCTCCGGGTACTCCGGTTTCCTCCCCACACACATGACCACATTTACGCTTTCATCCGCGCCAACGAAAGTGATTAATATAAGTTGTTAGAACTTGCTTCGTAATCGTTGTAAAATAAATAAAGTTTTAAGCTTAAATGAGCAGCCGCAACATGGATACCTTTACAATATTCAAATACCCCTTATGGCTATCAGTGTTTCTCGCAGCATTAACTCATGCACTATCCGCCTTCGTGGTCGAGTGGTTAAGGTCGCTGACTTGTATGCCACTGATGGTCACGGGTTCGAGCCCCGCTCAGGCCGTGTCTCATTTATAAGAAAAAGTTGGCAGTTTCTTACGTAGGTTGGTGCACCCAAGTACTGGTTAACCACTGGAGCCTGCCCAGGAAAGGTGTTGTTAGGTAAACTGCCCGCCGACGATATAACCCGAAATGGTGCTGATGCAGGCGTAAAACCCGAAATATAACATAATAACATAAATCATGCACTCGTCCCGCCCACTCTCAACCCTGACAAAGGGTGCCAAATACGACAAAGGGTGCCAACTACGACAAAGGGTGCCAACTACGACAAAGGGTGACAAATACGACAAAGGGTGCCAACTACGACAAAGGGTGCCAAATACGATAAAGGGTGCCAACTACGACAAAGGGTGCCAAATACGGATGCCAAATACGACAAAGGGTGCCAAATACGACAAAGGGTGCCAAATACGACAAAGTGTGCCAGATACGACAATGGGTGCCAGATACGACAAAGGGTGCCAAATACGACAAAGGGTGCCAGATACGACAAAGGGTTCTACCCACCTTAAAATATAATATTATATTGATCATTCTCCTTTTCTCCCATGGACGAACTGTTTTGAAATCACTATGCATGCGCTAGAAATTGCTGATTGTTTTATTTAATTCCTCCTGTTACAAGTGACCCACTTTATCTAGCGTCCACTACAGCAGGCGCCAATTGAGTCACACATGAACATTCCACTACAGTACATGTAGCGGCGAAATCTACAGCAGACATCGCTAATGTCGTACATTGAAATATACTACAGTATCTGTAGCGGCGAAATCTACAGCAGACATCGCTAATGTCGTACATGGAAATATACTACAGTATCTGTAGCGGCGAAATCTACAGCAGACATCGCTAATGTCGTACATGGAAATATACTACAGTATCTGTAGCGGCGAAATCTACAGCAGACATCGCTAATGTCGTACATGGAAATATACTACAGTATCTGTAGCGGCGAAATCTACAGCAGACATCGCTAATGTCGTACATGGAAATATACTACAGTATCTGTAGCGGCGAAATCTACAGCAGACATCGCTAATGTCGTACATGGAAATATACTACAGTATCTGTAGCGGCGAAATCTACAGCAGACATCGCTAATGTCGTACATGGTTTGTCCTGTAGCCGCGAAATCTACAGCAGACATCGCTAATGTCGTACATGGAAATATACTACAGTACCTATAGCGGCGAAATCTACAGCAGACATCGCTAATGTCGTACATTGAAATATACTGCAATACCTATAGCGGCGAAATCTACAGCAGACATCGCTAATGTCGTACAGCAGACATCGCTAATGTCGTACATGGAACTATACTACAGTACCTATAGCGGCGAAATCTACAGCAGACATCGCTAATGTCGTACATGGAAATACGAAAGTACAAATAACGACATTACTGCTGGACGTGAACATATTACAGCACTTATAGCGACATCTACAGCGGGTGTCATTACTGCTGAACCTGGAAATACTACTACAGTATCTGAAGAGACATCTACTAGCTACAGACTATTGCTGGTTACGGAAATACTATTGGAGTACCTATAGCGACATCTTCAGCAGACGTCACTACTGTGAGACCTGCAAATACTAGTACAGTACCAATACGCGACATTTATAGCAGACTGCTTGACATGGGAGATACTACTGCAGTACACATAGCGATATCTACAATGGCCGTTACTACTGTGAGACCTGCAAATACTAGTACAGTACCAATATGCGACATTTATAGCAGACTGCTTGACATGGAGATACTACTGCAGTACACATAGCGATATCTACAATGGCCGTTACTACTGTGAGACCTGCAAATACTAGTACAGTACCAATATGCGACATTTATAGCAGACTGCTTGACATGGAGATACTACTGCAGTACACATAGCGATATCTACAATGGCCGTTACTACTGTGAGACCTGCAAATACTAGTACAGTACCAATATGCGACATTTATAGCAGACTGCTTGACATGGAGATACTACTGCAGTACACATAGCGATATCTACAATGGCCGTTACTACTGTGAGACCTGCAAATACTAGTACAGTACCAATATGCGACATTTATGGCAGACTGCTTGACATGGAGATACTACTGCAGTACACATAGCGATATCTACAACAGACGTCACTACAATTGAACGCGGAAAGAGTTAACCTACGTTTTGCGATACATTTTACGACATCTTCAGAATTGGCTACCCGCTTGTTACTGCCAGGTAGGTCACTGCTATTCATGCTATTAGTGTATGTATGTGTGTGCGTGCATGCGCGTGTATATGTGTCTTTAGTGTACTAGAGCTTGTTTAATTTGGCTAGCACAGGAGTCTGAAGGTTTATATTTAAGCAGAAGGACTTCATTTAAAGCTATATTCCTATATTTAGCAAAGTCGAAATTGCAGCGTACATCCGTTATATATGTTCACGTCCAGCAGTGCCATAGCCAGAATCTGAAAATAACCGAGGCGACCCCCCCCCCCCCCAATTATTTTTGTGTATGCTTCTCTGTGCATTCTGAAGGCAGTTTTATCAGTTTTCCTATATACATGTCGTTACTTGCCAAATTCCAACCGAGGCGAGTGCCTCATTTGCATCAGTGTGGCTACGGGCCTGCATAGTACAGTATGTGCTCCAATCTCCCGTTCCTATCCCAGCAATATTAATAAAATCGTTCTCCAAGTGATTTGTGCACATTCATTTCTTTGCTATTTTGAGTTCTGTCTGTAGGAACGAATCTATGGAGAGGGTCTGTAGGAACGGATGGAGAGAGGGTATGTAGGAACGGATCTATGGAGAGAGGGTCTGTAGGAACGGATCTATGGAGAGAGGGTCTGTAGGAACAGATCTATGGAGAGAGGGTCTGTAGGAAACGGATCTATGGAGAGGAGGGTCTGTAGGAACGGATCTATGGCGAGAGGGTCTGTAGGAACGGATCTATGGCGAGAGGGTCTGTAGGAACGGATCTATGGAGAGAGGGTCTGTAGGAACGGATCTATGGCGAGGGTCTGTAGGAACGGATCTATGGAGAGAGGGTCTGTAGGAACGGATCTATGGCGAGAGGGTCTGTAGGAACGGATCTATGGCGCGAGTCGAAGGGAAAATATAATATCCTAGTCAAATACCATTACAGTCAAACCTGTGTTAAGCAGCCAGCCAAGGAAATAACAAAATGTGGCTGCTTAGCACAGCTGGCTGCTTAATAGATGCCAAATGTATAATAAAGTAAAGTATTGTGAATCTGGAAACTGGCTGCTTAATGTAGGTTGGGTGCTTAATAGAGGTGACCACTAACACAGGTTTGACTGCATATATTCATCGAGTGATGATAGTCCCCACCCTACCAGTGACCCTGCACATACATATTCTAGAACTAATTCTCAACACCAACAGTAAGTCGCCCCCACCCTACCACACAGGGATTCGGCACGTTTGGGGGTACTAGTATATATATTTAAGTAGAATATTTCGGAGAATTTTTAATTTGTTTTAAAAATTTCTAAAGCGGCGCAATTCGCGTTGAAACGAGCGTTCTGATTGGATTCAAGACGTTTGTTTTTTTATATGACGAATAATCATAATCCAATCAGAACGCTCGTTTCAACGGCTCGTTTCAACGCGAATTGCGCCGCTTTAGAAATTTTCAAAACAAATTAAAAATTCTTCGAAATCTCTTTTTGACGTACATTTTTGCCGAATAAACTTACACGTTAGTGGAAACACATTTTATTGATAATGTTATTCACTGTTAAAACTCTCCCGTCGAAGATTTGTTGTTGTTGCTGACAGAACCCGTGTCCTAGTATGGAAATGTGACCTGCTATGGCCAATGTATGTGGCAATTGTTTGCAAAGTATACATGCACGCAGTTTAAAGTTGTGTTTTATTTGAAGAACAATATAAATACTCGGGATAGGCGTTATATTTGGACAGATGTGTACAAAATTGTTTCAGATAGGGCCATTTTACTGATCGATGCGAAATCTGACATCCCACAGAGTAGAATCCCTGTACTTAAATATATATACTAGTACCCCCAAACGTGCCGAATCCCTGTGCCCTACCAGTGACCTTCACATACATATTCTAGAACTAATTCTCAACACCAACAGTAAGTCACCACCCTACCAGTGACTTTGAATTGTGTCATTTTATTTCACTTCACACAAACACATATACAATCAATAGCGCGTGGCTGTGGCCTTGTTCTAGTCATGCGCAATAGTCCCGATGCAAAGTTATATTGGTTGTAATGAGTATCATGCGCAATAGTCCCGATGCAAAGTTATATTGGTTGTAATGAGTACTTGGTATTACGTAGTAATTACTATATACTAATAGACACTTAATAATATATGACATTCCACAGAGAGCATACTTCCACCACTTACGTTGTTATCCAGATCATCACCGCGTATACCTCCGCCACGCTGTTATACAGATCCTGGTCATCACCGCGCATACCTCCGCCACGCTGTTATCCAGATCCTGGTCATCACCGCGTATACCTCCGCCACGCTGTTATACAGATCATGGTCATCATCGCACATACTTCTGCCACGCTGTTATCCAGATCCTGGTCATCACCGCGTATACCTCCGCCACGCTGTTCTACAGATCCTGGTCATCACCGCGTATACCTCCGCCACGCTGTTATACAGATCCAAATCATCACCGCGTATACCTCCGCCACGCTGTTATACAGATCATCACCGCGTATACCTCCGCCACGCTGTTATACAGATCATGGTCATCATCGCACATACCTCCGCCACGCTGTTATCCAGATCATGGTCATCACCGCGTATACCTCCGCCACGCTGTTATCCAGATCCTGGTCATCATCGCACATACCTCCGCCACGCTGTTATCCAGATCCTGGTCATCATCGCGTATACCTCCGCCACGCTGTTATCCAGATCCTGGTCATCATCGCACATACCTCCGCCACGCTGTTATACAGATCCTGGTCATCATCGCGTATACCTCCGCCACGCTGTTATACAGATCATCACCGCGTATACCTCCGCCACGCTGTTATACAGATCCTGGTCATCATCGCGTATACCTCCGCCACGCTGTTATACAGATCATCACCGCGTATACCTCCGCCACGCTGTTATACAGATCCTGGTCATCATCGCACATACCTCCGCCACGCTGTTATACAGATCCTGGTCATCACCGCGTATACCTCCGCCACGCTGTTATACAGATCCTGGTCATCATCGCACATACCTCCGCCACGCTGTTATACAGATCCTGGTCATCACCGCGTATACCTCCGTCACGCTGTTATACAGATCCTGGTCATCATCGCACATACCTCCGCCACGCTGTTATCCAGATCCTGGTCATAATCGCGTATACCTCCGCCACGCTGTTATCCAGATCCTGGTCATCATCGCGTATACCTCCGCCACGCTGTTATCCAGATCCTGGTCATCATCGCACATACCTCCGCCACGCTGTTATCCAGATCCTGGTCATCATCGCACATACCTCCGCCACGCTGTTATCCAGATCCTGGTCATCACCGCGTATACCTCCGACACGCTGTTATCCAGATCCTGGTCATCACCGCGTATACCTCCGCCACGCTGTTATACAGAACCTGGTCATCACCGCGTATACCTCCGCCATGCTGTTATACAGATCATGGTCATCATCGCACATACCTCCGCCACACTGTTATACAGATCCTGGTCATCACCGCGTATACCTCCGCCACGCTGTTATCCAGATCCTGGTCATCACCGCATATACCTCCGCCACGCTGTTATACAGATCCTGGTCATCACCGCGTATACCTCCGCCACGCTGTTCTACAGATCCTGGTCATCACCGCGTATACCTCCGACACGCTGTTATCCAGATCCTGGTCATCACCGCGTATACCTCCGCCACGCTGTTATACAGAACCTGGTCATCACCGCGTCTACCTCCGCCATGCTGTTATACAGATCATGGTCATCATCGCACATACCTCCGCCACACTGTTATACAGATCCTGGTCATCACCGCGTATACCTCCGCCACGCTGTTATCCAGATCCTGGTCATCACCGCGTATACCTCCGCCACGCTGTTATACAGATCCTGGTCATCACCGCGTATACCTCCGCCACGCTGTTCTACAGATCCTGGTCATCACCGCGTATACCTCCGCCACGCTGTTATACAGATCCTGGTCATCACCGCGTATACCTCCCTACGCTGTTATACAGATCCTGGTCATCACCGTGTATACCTCCGCCACGCTGTTATCCAGATCCTGGTCATCACCGCGTATACCTCCGCCACGCTGTTATCCAGATCATCACCGCGTATACCTCCGCCACGCTGTTATACAGATCCAGATCATCACCGCGTATACCTCCGCCGTGTTTGTGTATACCTCCGCCACGCTGTTATACAGATCCAGATCATCACCGCGTATACCTCCGCCACGCTGTTATCCAGATCCTAATCATCACCGTGTATACCTCCGCCACGCTGTTATCCAGATCCTGGTCATCACCGCGTATACCTCCGCCACGCTGTTATCCAGATCATCACCGCTCATACCTCCGCCACGCTGTTATACAGATCCTTGTCACCATCCCGCATACCTCCACACACTGTTATACAGATCATGGACATCATCGCGCACACCTCCCGATCCACCACAATGTTATACAGATCCTGGTCATCAGCGTGCATGCCTCCTCCGCGCGTTTATACATATCCTGGTCATCATCGCGCATACGTCCACCACGCTGGTTACCAGATCTGGATCATCACCGCGCATACTTCCGCCACGCTGTTATCCAGATCCTGGTCATCACCATACATACCTCCGCCACGCTGTTATCCAGATCCTGATCATCACCATACATACCTCCGCCACGCTGTTATACAAATCCAGCGCATGACTCTGCAACGCTATTATCCAGATTAGCACGAAAAGTTAATGAATTGGTCTTAGATCCCTTGCAGACAAATAACAAATCAAATGCATGAGCATCAACCTGCAAGTGTTTGTGTAATATTATTAACAGACAAACATGCAAACACACACCGTGGTGAAAGCAATCCAATACAAACATATATGTTCGGTAGTTTGCGTACGTATCAATATTACGATTATAAGTTTTATTATATGTTCATGTTAAGAAATAATTCCCTACATACAAGAGAATTATAATACTCGAATACATCCTCATCCCACCTGTAACAGTAAACATGACAAGGCAAAGTTATGGTAAGGTTTGAAGTTCAGATTTTGTTTATTTTCTAGATGGTACGAGCATCACTTCGGCAGGTAGTACGACCACTATCTCAAGTTCAACCAGTATGACAAACGGGCCAGTCTCCACCAGTACAACCACTGCACCAGGTACTACCAGTACAACCACTGCACCAGGTACTACCAGTACAACCACTGCGCCAGGTACTACCAGTACAACCACTGCTCCAGATACCACCAGTACAACCACTGCGCCAGGTACTACAAGTACAACTACCGTGCCAGGTACTACCAGAACAACCACTGATCCAGGAACTACCAGTACAACCACTGCACCAGGTACTACCAGTACAACCACTGCACCAGGTACTACCAGTACAACCACTGCGCCAGGTACTACCAGTACAACCACTGCTCCATATACCACCAGTACAACCACTGCTCCAGATACCACCAGTACAACCACAGGTACTACCAGTACAACCACTGTTCCAGGTACTACCAGTACAACCACTGCTCCAGGTACTACCAGTACAACCACAGGTACTACCAGTACAACCACTGTTCCAGGTACTACCAGTACAACCACTGCTCCAGGTACTACCAGTACAACCACAGGTACTACCAGTACAACTACCGTACCAGGTACTACCAGTACAACCACTGTTCCAGGTACTACCAGTACAACCACTGCTCCAGGTACTACCAGTACAACCATAGGTACTACCAGTACAACTACCGTACCAGGTACTACCAGTACAACCACTGCTCCAGGTACTACCAGTACAACCACTGCTCCAGGTACTACCAGTACAACCACTGCTCCAGGTACCACCAGTACAACTACCGTGCCAGGTACTACCAGTAAAACTACCGTGCCAGATACTACCAGTACAACTACCGTGCCAGGTACTACCAGTACAACCACTGCTTCAGGTATTACCAGTACAACCACTGCTCCAGGTACTACCAGTACAACCACTGCTCCAGGTACTACCAGTACAACCACTGCTCCAGGTACTACTAGTACAGCCACTGCTCCAGGTACTACCAGTACAACTACCGTGCCAGGTACTACCAGTACAACTACCGTACCAGGTACTACCAGTACAACCACTGCGCCAGGTACTACCAGTACAACAACTGCTCCAGGTACTACCAGTACAACTACCGTGCCAGGTACTACCAGTACAACCACTGCTCCAGGTACTAGCAGTACAACCACTGCTCCAGGTACTACCAGTACAACCACTGCTCCAGGTACTACTAGTACAACCACTGCTCCAGGTACTACCAGTACAACCACTGCTCCAGGTACTACCAGTACAACCACTGCGCCAGGTACTACTAGTACAACCACTGCTCCAGGTACTACCAGTACAACCACTGCTCCAGGTACTACTAGTACAACCACTGCTCCAGGTACTACTAGTACAACCACTGCTCCAGGTACTACTAGTACAACCACTGCTCCAGGTACTACTAGTACAACCACTGCTCCAGGTACTACCAGTACAACCACTGCTCCAGTTACTACTAGTACAACCACTGCTCCAGGTACTACCAGTACAACCACTGCGCCAGGTACTACCAGTACAACCACTGCGCCATGTACTACCAGTACAACCACTGCGCCAGGTACTACCAGTACAACCACTGCACAAGGTACTACCAGTACAACCACTGTTCCAGGTACTACCAGTACAACCACTGCGCCAGGTACTACCAGTACAACCACTGCACAAGGTACTACCAGTACAACCACTGTTCCAGGTACTACCAGTACAACCACTGCTCCAGGTACTACCAGTACAACCACTGCGCCAGGAACTACCAGTACAACCACTGCTCCAGGTACTACCAGTACAACTACTGCTCCAGGTACCACCAGTACAACCACTGCTCCAGGTACTACCAGTACAACCACTGCTCCAGGTACCACCAGTACAACCACTGCTCCAGGTACCACCAGTACAACCACTGCTCCAGGTACCACCAGTACAACCACTGCGCCAGGTACTACCAGTACAACCACTGCACCAGGTACTACCAGTACAACCACTGTTCCAGGTACTACCAGTACAACCACAGGTACTACCAGTACAACCACTGCTCCAGGTACTACCAGTAAAACCACTGCTCCAGGTACTACCAGTACAACCACTGCGCCAGATACTACCAGTACAACCACAGGTACTACCAGTACAACCACTGCGCCAGGTACTACCAGTACACCCACAGGTACTACCAGTACAACCACTGCTCCAGGTACTACCAGTACAATCACTGCTCCAGGTACTACCAGTACAACCACTGCTCCAGGTACTACCCGTACAACCACTGCTCCAGGTACTACCAGTACAACCACTGCTCCAGGTACCACCAGTACAACCACTGCTCCAGGTACCACCAGTACAACCACTGCGCCAGGTACTACCGGTACAACCACTGCACCAGGTACTACCAGTACAACCACTGCTCCAGGTACTACCAGTACAATCACTGCTCCAGGTACTACCAGTACAACCACTGCTCCAGGTACTACCAGTACAACCACTGCTCCAGGTACTACCAGTACCACCACTGCTCCAGCTACCACCAGTACAACCACTGCACCAGGTACCACCAGTACAACCACTGCTCCAGGTACCACCAGTACAACCACTGCTCCAGGTACTACCAGTACAACTACCGTGCCAGGTACTACCAGTACAACCACTGCACCAGGTACTACCAGTACAACCACTGTTCCAGGTACTACCAGTACAACCACTGCGCCAGGTACTACCAGTACAATCACTGCGCCAGGTACTACCAGTACAACCACTGCGCCAGGTACTACCAGTACAACCACTGCGCCAGGTACTACTAGTACAACCACTGCTCCAGGTACTACCAGTACAACCACTGCGCCAGGTACTACCAGTACAACCACTGCTCCAGGTACTACCAGTACAACCACAGGTACTACCAGTACAACCACTGCGCCAGGTACTACCAGTACAACCACAGGTACTACCAGTACAGCCACTGCTCCAGGTACTACCAGTACACCCACAGGTACTACCAGTACAACCACTGCTCCAGGTACTACCAGTACAACCACTGCTCCAGGTATTACCAGTACAACCACTGCTCCAGGTACTACCAGTACCACCACTGCTCCAGGTACTACCAGTACAACCATAGCGCCAGGTACTACCAGTACAACCACTGTTCCAGGTACCACCAGTACAACCACTGCACCAGGTACTACCAGTACAACCACTGTTCCAGGTACTACCAGTACAACCACTGCGCCAGGTACTACCAGTACAACCACTGCGCCAGGTACTACCAGTACAACCACAGGTACTACCAGTACAACCACTGCGCCAGGTACTACCAGTACAACCACTGCTCCAGGTACTACCAGTACAACCACAGGTACTACCAGTACAACCACTGCGCCAGGTACTACCAGTACAACCACAGGTACTACCAGTACAACCACTGCTCCAGGTACTACCAGTACACCCACAGGTACTACCAGTACAACCACTGCTCCAGGTACTACCAGTACAACCACTGCTCCAGGTACTACCAGTACAACCACTGCTCCAGGTATTACCAGTACAACCACTGCTCCAGGTACTACCAGTACCACCACTGCTCCAAGTACCACCAGTACAATCACTGTTCCAGGTACCACCAGTACAACCACTGCTCCAGGTACTACCAGTACAACAACTGCACCAGGTACTACCAGTACAACCACAGCTCCAGGTACTACCAGTACAACCACTGCTCCAGGTACTACCAGTACAACCACTGCTCCAGGTACTACCAGTACAACCACTGTTCCAGGTACTACTAGTACAACCACTGCTCCAGGTACTACCACTACAACCACTACGCCAGGTACTACCAGTACAACCACTGTTCCAGGTACTACTAGTACAACCACTGTTCCAGGTACTACCAGTACAACCACAGGTACTACCAGTACAACCACTGCTCCAGGTACTACCAGTACAACCACTGCTCCAGGTACTACCAGTACAACCACTGCGCCAGGTACTACCAGTACAACCAATGCGCCAGGTACTACCAGTACAACTACCGTGCCAGGTACTATCAGTACAACTACCGTGCCAGGTACTACCAGAACAACCACTGCGCCAGGTACTACCAGTAAAACTACCGTGCCAGGTACTACCAGTACAACTACCGTGCCAGGTACTACCAGTACAACCACTGCTCCAGGTACTACCAGTATAACTACCGCGCCAGGTACTACCAGTACAACTACTGCTCCAGGTACTACTAGTACAACCACTGCTCCAGGTACTACTAGTACAACCACTGCTCCAGGTACTACCAGTACAACTACCGTGCCAGGTACTACCAGTACAACCACTGCTCCAGGTACTACCAGTACAACCACTGCTCCAGGTACTACCAGTACAACTACCGTGCCAGGTACTACCAGTACAACTACCGTGCCAGGTACTACCAGTAGAACCACTGCTCCAGGTACTACCAGTACAACCACTGCTCCAGGTACTACCAGTACAACTACCGTGCCAGGTACTACCAGTACAACTACTGCTCCAGGTACTACCAGTACAACCACTGCGCCAGGTACTACCAGTACAACCACTGCTCCAGGTACTACCAGTACAACCACTGCTCCAGGTACTACTAGTACAACCACTGCTCCAGGTACTACCAGTACAACCACTGCTCCAGGTACTACCAGTACAACCACTGCTCCAGGTACTACCAGCACAACCACTGCTCAAGGTACTACCAGTACAACCACTGCTCCAGGTACTACCAGTACAACCACTGCTCCAGCTACCACCAGTACAACCACTGCACCAGGTACCACCAGTACAACCACTGCTCCAGGTACCACGAGTACAACCACTGCTCCAGGTACTACCAGTACAACTACCGTGCCAGGTACTACCAGTACAACCACAGCTCCAGGTACTACCAGTACAACCACTGCTCCAGGTACTACCAGTATAACCACTGTGCTAGGTACTACCAGTACAACCACTGCTCCAGGTACTACCAGTACAACTATCGTGCCAGGTACTACCAGTACAACCACTGCTCCAGGTACTACCAGTACAACCACTGCGCCAGGTACTACCAGTACAACCACTGCTCCAGGTACTACCAGTACAACCACTGCTCCAGGTACTAACAGTACAACCACTGCTCCAGATACTACCAGTACAACCACTGCTCAAGGTACTACCAGTACAACCACTGCTCCAGGTACTACCAGTACAACCACTGCTCCAGGTACTACCAGTACAACCACTGCTCCAGGTACTACCAGTACAACCACTGCACCAGGTACCACCAGTACAACCACTGCACCAGGTACCACCAGTACAACCACTGCTCCAGGTACTACCAGTACAACTACCGTGTCAGGTACTACCAGTACAACCACTGCTCCAGGTACTACCAGTACAACCACTGCTCCAGGTACTACCAGTACAACTACCGTGTCAGGTACTACCAGTACAACCACTGCTCCAGGTACTACCAGTACAACTACCGTGCCAGGTACTACCAGTACAACCACTGCTCCAGGTACTACCAGTACAACCACTGCTCCAGGTACTACCCGTACAACCACTGTTCCAGGTACTACCTGTACCACCACTGCTCCAGCTACCACCAGTACAACCACTGCACCAGGTACCACCAGTACAACCACTATTCCAGGTATTACCAGTACAACCACTGCGCCAGGTACTACCAGTACAACCACAGGTACTACCAGTACAACCACTGCTCCAGGTACTACCAGTACAACCACTGCTCCAGGTACTACCAATACAACCACTGCGCCAGGTACTACCAGTACAACCACAGGTACTACCAGTACAACCACTGCGCCAGGTACTACCAGTACAACCACTGCGCCAGGTACTACCAGTACAACCACAGGTACTACCAGTACACCCACAGGTACAACCAGTACAACCACTGCTCCAGGTACTACCAGTACAACCACTGCGCCAGGTACTACCAGTACAACCACAGGTACTACCAGTACAACCACTGCGCCAGGTACTATCAGTACAACCACTGCGCCAGGTACTACCAGTACAACCACAGGTACTACCAGTACAACCACTGCACCAGGTACTACCAGTACAACCACTGTTCCAGGTACTACCAGTACAACCACTGCGCCAGGTACTACCAGTACAACCACAGGTACTACCAGTACAACCACTGCTCCAGGTACTACCAGTACAACCACTGCTCCAGGTACTACCAGTACAACCACTGCGCCAGGTACTACCAGTACAACCACAGGTACTACCAGTACAACCACTGCGCCAGGTACTACCAGTACACCCACAGGTACTACCAGTACAACCACTGCGCCAGGTACTACCAGTACACCCACAGGTACTACCAGTACAACCACTGCGCCAGGTACTACCAGTACACCCACAGGTACTACCAGTACACCCACAGGTACTACCAGTACAACCACTGCTCCAGGTACTACCAGTACAACCACTGCTCCAGGTACTACCAGTACAACCACTGCTCCAGGTACCACCAGTACAACCACTGCTCCAGGTACTACCAGTACAACAACTGCACCAGGTACTACCAGTACAACCACAGCTCCAGGTACTACCAGTACAACCACTGCTCCAGGTACTACCAGTACAACCACTGCTCCAGGTACTACCAGTACAACCACTGTTCCAGGTACTACTAGTACAACCACTGCTCCAGGTACTACCAGTACAACCACTACGCCAGGTACTACCAGTACAACCACTGTTCCAGGTACTACTAGTACAACCACTGCTCCAGGTACTACTAGTACAACCACTGCTCCAGGTACTACAGTACAACTATCGTGCCAGGTACTACCAGTACAACCACTGCTCCAGGTACTACCAGTACAACCACTGCGCCAGGTACTACCAGTACAACCACTGCTCCAGGTACTACCAGTACAACCACTGCTCCAGGTACTACCAGTACAACCACTGCTCCAGGTACTACCAGTACAACCACTGCTCAAGGTACTACCAGTACAACCACTGCTCCAGGTACTACCAGTACAACCACTGCTCCAGGTACTACCAGTACAACCACTGCTCCAGGTACTACCAGTACAACCACTGCTCCAGCTACCACCAGTACAACAACTGCACCAGGTACCACCAGTACAACCACTGCTCCAGGTACTACCAGTACAACTACCGTGTCAGGTACTACCAGTACAACCACTGCTCCAGGTACTACCAGTACAACCACTGCTCCAGGTACTACCAGTACAACTACAGTGTCAGGTACTACCAGTACAACCACTGCTCCAGGTACTACCAGTACAACTACCGTGCCAGGTACTACCAGTACAACCACTGCTCCAGGTACTACCAGTACAACCACTGCTCCAGGTACTACCCGTACAACCACTGTTCCAGGTACTACCAGTACCACCACTGCTCCAGCTACCACCAGTACAACCACTGCACCAGGTACCACCAGTACAACCACTATTCCAGGTATTACCAGTACAACCACTGCGCCAGGTACTACCAGTACAACCACAGGTACTACCAGTACAACCACTGCTCCAGGTACTACCAGTACAACCACTGCTCCAGGTACTACCAATACAACCACTGCGCCAGGTACTACCAGTACAACCACAGGTACTACCAGTACAACCACTGCGCCAGGTACTACCAGTACAACCACTGCGCCAGGTACTACCAGTACAACCACAGGTACTACCAGTACACGCACAGGTACTACCAGTACAACCACTGCTCCAGGTACTACCAGTACAACCACTGCGCCAGGTACTACCAGTACAACCACAGGTACTACCAGTACAACCACTGCGCCAGGTACTACCAGTACAACCACTGCGCCAGGTACTACCAGTACAACCACTGCACCAGGTACTACCAGTACAACCACTGCTCCAGGTACTACCAGTACAACCACTGCGCCAGGTACTACCAGTACAACCACAGGTACTACCAGTACAACCACTGCTCCAGGTACTACCAGTACAACCACTGCTCCAGGTACTACCAGTACAACCACTGCGCCAGGTACTACCAGTACAACCACAGGTACTACCAGTACAACCACTGCGCCAGGTACTACCAGTACACCCACAGGTACTACCAGTACAACCACTGCGCCAGGTACTACCAGTACACCCACAGGTACTACCAGTACAACCACTGCGCCAGTTACTACCAGTACACCCACAGGTACTACCAGTACACCCACAGGTACTACCAGTACACCCACAGGTACTACCAGTACAACCACTGCTCCAGGTACTACCAGTACAACCACTGCTCCAGGTACTACCAGTACAACCACTGCTCCAGGTACTACCAGTACCACCACTGCTCCAGGTACTACCAGTACAACCATAGCGCCAGGTACTACCAGTACAACCACTGTTCCAGGTACCACCAGTACAACCACTGCTCCAGGAACTACCAGTACAACAACTGCACCAGGTACTACAAGTACAACCACAGCTCCAGGTACTACCAGTACAACCACTGCTCCAGGTACTACCAGTACAACCACTGCTCCAGGTACTACCAGTACAACCACTGTTCCAGGTACTACTAGTACAACCACTGCTCCAGGTACTACCAGTACAACCACTGCTCCAGGTACTACCAGTACAACTACCGTGCTAGGTACTACCAGTACAACTACCGTGCCAGGTACTACCAGTACAACCACTGCTCCAGGTACTACCAGTACAACTACCGTGCCAGGTACTACCAGTACAACTACTGCTCCAGGTACTACCAGTACAACCACTGCGCCAGGTACTACCAGTACAACCACTGCTCCAGGTACTACCAGTACAACCACTGCTCCAGGTACTACTAGTACAACCACTTCTCCAGGTACTACCAGTACAACCACTGCTCCAGGTACTACCAGTACAACCACTGCTCCAGGTACTACCAGCACAACCACTGCTCAAGGTACTACCAGTACAACCACTGCTCCAGGTACTACCAGTACAACCACTGCTCCAGGTACTACCAGTACAACCACTGCTCCAGGTACTACCAGTACAACCACTGCTCCAGCTACCACCAGTACAACCACTGCACCAGGTACCACCAGTACAACCACTGCTCCAGGTACTACCAGTACAACTACCGTGTCAGGTACTACTAGTACAACCACTGCTCCAGGTACTACCCGTACAACCACTGCTCCAGGTACTACCCGTACAACCACTGCTCCAGGTACTACCAGTACCACCACTGCTCCAGCTACCACCAGTACAACCACTGCACCAGGTACCACCAGTACAACCACTGCTCCAGGTACCACCAGTACAACCACTTCTCCAGGTACTACCAGTACAACTACCGTGCCAGGTACTACCAGTACAACCACTGCACCAGGTACTACCAGTACAACCACTGTTCCAGGTACTACCAGTACAACCACTGCGCCAGGTACTACCAGTACAACCACAGGTACTACCAGTACAACCACTGCTCCAGGTACTACCAGTACAACCACTGCTCCAGGTACTACCAGTACAACCACTGCGCCAGGTACTACCAGTACAACCACAGGTACTACCAGTACAACCACTGCGCCAGGTACTACCAGTACAACCACAGGTACTACCAGTACAACCACTGCGCCAGGTACTACCAGTACACCCACAGGTACTACCAGTACAGCCACTGCTCCAGGTACTACCAGTACAACCACTGCTCCAGGTACTACCAGTACAACCACTGCTCCAGGTACAACCAGTACAACCACTGCTCCAAGTACTACCAGTACCACCACTGCTCCAGGTACTACCAGTACAACCATAGCGCCAGGTACTACCAGTACAACCACTGTTCCAGGTACCACCAGTACAACCACTGCTCCAGGTACTACCAGTACAACAACTGCACCAGGTACTACCAGTACAAGCACAGCTCCAGGTACTACCAGTACAACCACTGCTCCAGGTACTACCAGTACAACCACTGCTCCAGGTACTACCAGCACAACCACTGTTCCAGGTACTACTAGTACAACCACTGCTCCAGGTACTACCAGTACAACCACTACGCCAGGTACTACCAGTACAACCACTGCTCCCGGTACTACCAGTACAACCACTGCTCCAGGTACTACCAGTACAACCACTGTTCCAGGTACTACTAGTACAACCACTGCTCCAGGTACTACTAGTACAACCACTGCTCCAGGTACTATCAGTACAACCACTGCTCCAGGTACTACCAGTACAACTACCGTGCCAGGTACTACCAGTACAACTACCGTGCCAGGTACTACCAGTACAACCACTGCTCCAGGTACTACCAGTACAACTACCGTGCCAGGTACTACCAGTACAACCACTGCTCCAGGTACTACCAGTACAACCACTGCTCCAGGTACTACCAGTACAACTACCGTACCCGGTACTACCAGTACAACTACTGCACCAGGTACTACCAGTACAACCACTGCTCCAGGTACTACCAGTACAACCACTGCTCCAGGTACTACCAGTACAACCACTGCTCCAGGTACTACCAGTACAACCACTGCTCCAGGTACTACCAGTACAACCACTGCTCCAGGTACTACCAGTACAACCACTGCTCCAGGTACTACCAGTACAACCACTGCTCCAGCTACTACCAGTACAACCACTGCACCAGGTACCACCAGTACAACCAATGCTCCAGGTACCACAAGTACAACCACTGCTCCAGGTACTACCAGTACAACTACCGTGCCAGGTACTACCAGTACAACCACTGCTCCAGGTACTACCAGTACAACTACCGTGCCAGGTACTACCAGTACAACCACAGCTCCAGGTACTACCAGTACAACCACTGCTCCAGGTACTACCAGTACAACCACTGTGCTAGGTACTACCAGTACAACCACTGCTCCAGGTACTACCAGTACAACTACCGTGCCAGGTACTACCAGTACAACCACTGCTCCAGGTACTACCAGTACAACCAGTGCGCCAGGTACTACCAGTACAACCACTGCTCCAGGTACTACCAGTACAACCACTGCTCCAGGTACTACTAGTACAACCAATGCTCCAGGTACTACCAGTATAACCACTGCTCAAGGTACTACCAGTACAACCACTGATCCAGGTACTACCAGTACAACCACTGCTCCACGTACTACCAGTACAACCACTGCTCCAGGTACTACCAGTACAACCACTGCTCCAGCTACCACCAGTACAACCACTGCACCAGGTACCACCAGTACAACCACTGCTCCAGGTACCACCAGTACAACCACTGCTCCAGGTACTACCAGTACAACTACCGTGTCAGGTACTACTAGTACAACCACTGCTCCAGGTACTACCAGTACAACTACCGTACCAGGTACTACCAGTACAACCACTGCTCCAGGTACTACCAGTACAACCACTGCTCCAGGTACTACCATACAACTACCGTGCCAGGTACTACCAGTACAACCACTGCCCAGGTTCCAGGTACTACCAGTACAACTACCGTGCCAGGTACTACCAGTACAACCACTGCTCCAGGTACTACCAGTACAACCACTGCTCCAGGTACCACCAGTACAACCACTGCTCCAGGTACTACCAGTACAACCACTGCGTCAGGTACTACCAGTACAACCACTGCGCCAGGTACTACCAGCACAACCACTGCTCCAGGTACTACCAGTACAACCACTGCGCCAGGTACTACCAGTACAACCACTGCGCCAGGTACTACCAGTACAACCACTGCTCCAGGTACTACCAGTACAACCACAGGTACTACCAGTACAACAACTGCTCCAGGTACTACCAGTACAACCACTGTTCCAGGTACTACCAGTACAACTACCGTACCAGGTACTACCAGTACAACCACTGCGCCAGGTACTACCAGTACAACAACTGCTCCAGGTACTACCAGTACAACTACCGTGCCAGGTACTACCAGTACAACCACTGCTCCAGGTACTACCAGTACAACCACTGCTCCAGGTACTACTAGTACAACCACTGCTACAGGTACTACCAGTACAACCACTGCGCCAGGTACTACCAGTACAACCACTGCTCCAGGTACTACTAGTACAACCACTGCTCCAGATACTACCAGTACAACCACTGCTCCAGGTACCACCAGTACAACCACTGCTCCAGGTACTACTAGTACAACCACTGCTCCAGGTACTACCAGTACAACCACTGCGCCAGGTACTACCAGTACAACCACTGCTCCAGGTACTAATAGTACAACCACTGCTCCAGGTACTACCAGTACAACCACTGTTCCAGGTACTACAAGTACAACTACCGTGCCAGGTACTACCAGTACAACTACTGTGCCAGGTACTACCAGTACAACCACTGCTCCAGGTACTACCAGTACAACCACTGCTCCAGGTACTACCAGTACAACCACTGCTCCAGGTACTACCAGTACAACCACTGCTCCAGGTACTACCAGTACAACCACTGCTCCAGGTACTACCAGTACAACCACTGCTCCAGGTACTACCAGTACAACCACTGCTCCAGGTACTACCAGTACAACCACTGCTCCAGGTACTACCAGTACAACCACTGCTCCAGGTACTACCAGTACAACCACTGCTCCAGGTACTACCAGTACAACCACTGCGCCAGGTACTACCAGTACAACCACTGCTCCAGGTACTACCAGTACAACCACTGCTCCAGGTACTACCAGTACAACTACCGTGCCAGGTACTACCAGTACAACTACCGTGCCAGGTACTACCAGTACAACCACTGCTCCAGGTACTACCAGTACAACCACCGTGCCAGGTACTACCAGTACAACCACTGCGCCAGGTACTACCAGTACAACCACTGCTGCAGGTACTACCAGTACAACCACTGCTCCAGGTACTACCAGTACAACTACCGTGTCAGGTACTACTAGTACAACCACTGCTCCAGGTACTACCAGTACAACTACCGTGCCAGGTACTACCAGTACAACCACTGCTCCAGGTACTACCAGTACAACCACTGCTCCAGGTACTACCAGTACAACTACCGTGCCAGGTACTACCAGTACAACCACTGCTCCAGGTACTACCAGTACAACTACCGTGCCAGGTACTACCAGTACAACCACTGCTCCAGGTACTACCAGTACAACCACTGCTCCAGGTACCACCAGTACAACCACTGCTCCAGGTACTACCAGTACAACCACTGCGTCAGGTACTACCAGTACAACCACTGCGCCAGGTACTACCAGTACAACCACTGCTCCAGGTACTACCAGTACAACCACTGCGCCAGGTACTACCAGTACAACCACTGCTCCAGGTACTACCAGTACAACCACTGCTCCAGGTACTACCAGTACAACCACAGGTACTACCAGTACAACAACTGCTCCAGGTACTACCAGTACAACCACTGTTCCAGGTACTACCAGTACAACTACCATACCAGGTACTACCAGTACAACCACTGCGCCAGGTACTACCAGTACAACCACTGCTCCAGGTACTACTAGTACAACCACTGCTCCAGATACTACTAGTACAACCACTGCTCCAGGTACTACCAGTACAACCACTGTTCCAGGTACTACAAGTACAACTACCGTGCCAGGTACTACCAGTACAACTACTGTGCCAGGTACTACCAGTACAACCACTGCTCCAGGTACTACCAGTACAACCACTGCTCCAGGTACTACCAGTACAACCACTGCTCCAGGTACTACCAGTACAACCACTGCTCCAGGTACTACCAGTACAACCACTGCTCCAGGTACTACCAGTACAACCACTGCTCCAGGTACTACCAGTACAACCACTGCTCCAGGTACTACTAGTACAACCACTGCTCCAGGTACTACCAGTACAACCACTGCTCCAGGTACTACCAGTACAACCACTGCACCAGGTACTACCAGTACAACCACTGCTCCAGGTACTACCAGTACAACCACTGCTCCAGGTACTACCAGTACAACTACCGTGCCAGGTACTACCAGTACAACCACTGCTCCAGGTACTACCAGTACAACCACTGCTCCAGGTACTACCAGTACAACTACCGTGCCAGGTACTACCAGTACAACCACTGCGCCAGGTACTACCAGTACAACCACTGCTCCAGGTACTACCAGTACAACCACTGCTCCAGGTACTACCAGTACAACTACGTGCCAGGTACTACCAGTACAACCACTGCTCCAGGTACTACCAGTACAACTACCGTGCCAGGTACTACCAGTACAACCACTGCTCCAGGTACTACCAGTACAACCACTGCTCCAGGTACTACCAGTACAACTACCGTGCCAGGTACTACCAGTACAACCACTGCTCCAGGTACTACCAGTACAACTACCGTGCCAGGTACTACCAGTACAACCACTGCTCCAGGTACTACCAGTACAACCACTGCTCCAGGTACACCAGTACAACCACTGCTCCAGGTACTACCAGTACAACCACTGCGCCAGGTACTACCAGTACAACCACTGCTCCAGGTACTACCAGTACAACCACTGCTCCAGGTACTACCAGTACAACCACTGCGCCAGGTACTACCAGTACAACCACTGCTCCAGGTACTACCAGTACAACCACTGCTCCAGGTACTACCAGTACAACCACGGTCTACTGCTCCAGGTACTACCAGTACAACCACTGTTCCAGGTACTACCAGTACAACTACCATACCCAGGTACTACCAGTACAACCACTGCGCCAGGTACTACCAGTACAACCACTGCTCCAGGTACTACTAGTACAACCACTGCTCCAGATACTACTAGTACAACCACTGCTCCAGGTACTACCAGTACAACCACTGTTCCAGGTACTACAAGTACAACTACTGTGCCAGGTACTACCAGTACAACTACTGTGCCAGGTACTACCAGTACAACCACTGCTCCAGGTACTACCAGTACAACCACTGCTCCAGGTACTACTAGTACAACCACTGCTCCAGGTACTACCAGTACAACCACTGCTCCAGGTACTACCAGTACAACCACTGCTCCAGGTACTACCAGTACAACCACTGCTCCAGGTACTACCAGTAGAACCACTGCTCCAGGTACTACTAGTACAACCACTGCTCCAGGTACTACCAGTACAACCACTGCTCCAGCTACCACCAGTACAACCACTGCACCAGGTACCACCAGTACAACCACTGCTCCAGGTACCACCAGTACAACCACTGCTCCAGGTACTACCAGTACAACTACCGTGTCAGGTACTACCAGTACAACCACTGCTCCAGGTACTACCAGTACAACCACTGCTCCAGGTACTACCAGTACAACCACTGCTCCAGGTACTACCAGTACAACTACTGTGCCAGGTACTACCAGTACAACCACTGCTCCAGGTACTACCAGTACAACCACTGCTCCAGGTACTACCAGTACAACTACCGTGCCAGGTACTACCAGTACAACCACTGCTCCAGGTACTACCAGTACAACCACTGCTCCAGGTACTACCAGTACAACCACTGCGCCAGGTACTACCAGTACAACAACTGCTCCAGGTACTACCAGTACAACTACCGTGCCAGGTACTACCAGTACAACCACTGCTCCAGGTACTACCAGTACAACCACTGCTCCAGGTACTACCAGTACAACCACTGCTCCAGGTACTACCAGTACAACCACTGCGCCAGGTACTACCAGTACAACCACTGCTCCAGGTACTACCAGTACAACCACTGCTCCAGGTACTACTAGTACAACCACTGCTCCAGGTACTACCAGTACAACCACTGCTCCAGGTACTACCAGTACAACCACAGGTACTACCAGTACAACTACCGTGCCAGGTACTACCAGTACAACCACTGCTCCAGGTACTACCAGTACAACCACTGTTCCAGGTACTACCAGTACAACTACCGTACCAGGTACTACCAGTACAACCACTGCGCCAGGTACTACCAGTACAACCACTGCTCCAGGTACTACCAGTACAACCACTGCTCCAGGTACTACCAGTACAACCACTGCTCCAGGTACTACCAGTACAACCACTGCTCCAGGTACTACCAGTACAACCACTGCTCCAGGTACTACCAGTACAACCACTGCTCCAGGTACTACCAGTACAACCACTGCTCCAGGTACTACCAGTACAACCACTGCTCCAGGTACTACCAGTACAACCACTGCTCCAGGTACTACCAGTACAACCACTGCTCCAGGTACTACCAGTACAACCACTGCACCAGGTACTACCAGTACAACCACTGCTCCAGGTACTACCAGTACAACCACTGCTCCAGGTACTACCAGTACAACCACTGCTCCAGGTACTACCAGTACAACTACCGTGCCAGGTACTACCAGTACAACCACTGCTCCAGGTACTACCAGTACAACTACCGTGCCAGGTACTACCAGTACAACCACTGCTCCAGGTACTACCAGTACAACTACCGTGCCAGGTACTACCAGTACAACCACTGCTCCAGGTACTACCAGTACAACCACTGCTCCAGGTACTACCAGTACAACTACCGTGCCAGGTACTACCAGTACAACCACTGCTCCAGGTACTACCAGTACAACTACCGTGCCAGGTACTACCAGTACAACCACTGCTCCAGGTACTACCAGTACAACCACTGCTCCAGGTACTACCAGTACAACCACTGCTCCAGGTACTACCAGTACAACCACTGCTCCAGGTACTACCAGTACAACTACCGTGCCAGGTACTACCAGTACAACCACTGCTCCAGGTACTACCAGTACAACCACTGCTCCAGGTACTACCAGTACAACAACTGCTCCAGGTACTACCAGTACAACCACTGCGCCAGGTACTACCAGTACAACCACTGCTCCAGGTACTACCAGTACAACCACTGCTCCAGGTACTACCAGTACAACACCGTGCCAGGTACTACCAGTACAACTACCGTGCCAGGTACTACCAGTACAACCACTGCTCCAGGTACTACCAGTACAACTACCGTGCCAGGTACTACCAGTACAACCACTGCGCCAGGTACTACCAGTACAACCACTGCGCCAGGTACTACCAGTACAACCACTGCTGCAGGTACTACCAGTACAACCACTGCTCCAGGTACTACCAGTACAACTACCGTGTCAGGTACTACTAGTACAACCACTGCTCCAGGTACTACCAGTACAACTACCGTGCCAGGTACTACCAGTACAACCACTGCTCCAGGTACTACCAGTACAACCACTGCTCCAGGTACTACCAGTACAACTACCGTGCCAGGTACTACCAGTACAACCACTGCTCCAGGTACTACCAGTACAACTACCGTGCCAGGTACTACCAGTACAACCACTGCTCCAGGTACTACCAGTACAACCACTGCTCAGGTACTACCAGTACAACCACTGCTCCAGGTACTACCAGTACAACCACTGCGTCAGGTACTACCAGTACAACCACTGCGCCAGGTACTACCAGTACAACCACTGCTCCAGGTACTACCAGTACAACCACTGCGCCAGGTACTACCAGTACAACCACTGCTCCAGGTACTACCAGTACAACCACTGCTCCAGGTACTACCAGTACAACCACAGGTACTACCAGTACAACAACTGCTCCAGGTACTACCAGTACAACCACTGTTCCAGGTACTACCAGTACAACTACCATACCAGGTACTACCAGTACAACCACTGCGCCAGGTACTACCAGTACAACCACTGCTCCAGGTACTACTAGTACAACCACTGCTCCAGATACTACTAGTACAACCACTGCTCCAGGTACTACCAGTACAACCACTGTTCCAGGTACTACAAGTACAACTACCGTGCCAGGTACTACCAGTACAACTACTGTGCCAGGTACTACCAGTACAACCACTGCACCAGGTACCACCAGTACAACCACTGCTCCAGGTACCACAAGTACAACCACTGCTCCAGGTACTACCAGTACAACTACCGTGTCAGGTACTACCAGTACAACCACTGCTCCAGGTACTACCGGTACAACTACCGTGCCAGGTACTACCAGTACAACCACTGCTCCAGGTACTACTAGTACAACCACTGCTCCAGGTACTACCAGTACAACCACTGCTCCAGGTACTACCAGTACAACTACCGTGCCAGGTACTACCAGTACAACCACTGCTCCAGGTACTACCAGTACAACCACTGCTCCAGGTACTACCAGTACAACTACCGTGCCAGGTACTACCAGTACAACCACTGCTCCAGGTACTACCAGTACAACCACTGCTCCAGGTACTACCAGTACAACCACTGCGCCAGGTACTACCAGTACAACAACTGCTCCAGGTACTACCAGTACAACTACCGTGCCAGGTACTACCAGTACAACCACTGCTCCAGGTACTACCAGTACAACAACTGCTCCAGGTACTACCAGTACAACCACTGCGCCAGGTACTACCAGTACAACCACTGCTCCAGGTACTACTAGTACAACCACTGCTACAGGTACTACCAGTACAACCACTGCTCCAGGTACTACCAGTACAACCACTGCTCCAGGTACTACCAGTACAACCACAGGTACTACCAGTACAACTACCGTGCCAGGTACTACCAGTACAACCACTGCTCCAGGTACTACCAGTACAACCACTGCTCCAGGTACTACCAGTACAACCACTGCTCCAGGTACTACCAGTACAACCACTGCTCCAGGTACTACTAGTACAACCACTGCTCCAGGTACTACCAGTACAACCACTGCACCAGGTACCACCAGTACAACCACTGCTCCAGGTACTACCAGTACAACCACTGCTCCAGGTACTACCAGTACAACTACCGTGCCAGGTACTACCAGTACAACCACTGCTCCAGGTACTACCAGTACAACTACCGTGCCAGGTACTACCAGTACAACCACTGCTCCAGGTACTACCAGTACAACTACCGTGCCAGGTACTACCAGTACAACCACTGCTCCAGGTACTACCAGTACAACCACTGCTCCAGGTACTACCAGTACAACCACTGCGCCAGGTACTACCAGTACAACCACTGCTCCAGGTACTACCAGTACAACTACCGTGCCAGGTACTACCAGTACAACCACTGCTCCAGGTACTACCAGTACAACCACTGCTCCAGGTACTACCAGTACAACAACTGCTCCAGGTACTACCAGTACAACCACTGCGCCAGGTACTACCAGTACAACCACTGCTCCAGGTACTACAGTACAACCACTGCTCCAGTACTACAGTACAACCACTGCTCCAGGTACTACCAGTACAACTACCGTGCCAGGTATTACCAGTACAACTACCGTGCCAGGTACTACCAGTACAACCACTGCTCCAGGTACTACCAGTACAACTACCGTGCCAGGTACTACCAGTACAACCACTGCTCCAGGTACTACCAGTACAACCACTGCTCCAGGTACTACCAGTACAACAACTGCTCCAGGTACTACCAGTACAACCACTGCGCCAGGTACTACCAGTACAACCACTGCTCCAGGTACTACTAGTACAACCACTGCTCCAGATACCACTAGTACAACCACTGCTCCAGGTACAACCAGTACAACCACAGGTACTACCAGTACAACAACTGCTCCAGGTACTACCAGTACAACCACTGTTCCAGGTACTACCAGTACAACTACTATACCAGGTACTACCAGTACAACCACTGCGCCAGTTACTACCAGTACAACCACTGCTCCAGGTACTACTAGTACAACCACTGCTCCAGATACTACTAGTACAACCACTGCTCCAGGTACTACCAGTACAACCACTGTTCCAGGTACTACAAGTACAACTACCGTGCCAGGTACTACCAGTACAACTACTGTGCCAGGTACTACCAATACAACCACTGCTCCAGGTACTACCAGTACAACCACTGCTCCAGGTACTACTAGTACAACCACTGCTCCAGGTACTACCAGTACAACCACTGCTCCAGGTACTACCAGTACAACCACTGCTACAGGTACTACCAGTACAACCACTGCTCCAGGTACTACCAGTACAACCACTGCTCCAGGTACTACCAGTACAACTACCGTGCCAGGTACTACCAGTACAACCACTGCTCCAGGTACTACCAGTACAACTACCGTGCCAGGTACTACCAGTACAACCACTGCTCCAGGTACTACCAGTACAACCACTGCACCAGGTACCACCAGTACAACCACTGCTCCAGGTACCACCAGTACAACCACTGCTTCAGGTACTACCAGTACAACCACTGCTCCAGGTACCACCAGTACAACCACTGCACCAGGTACCACCAGTACAACCACTGCTCCAGGTACCACCAGTACAACCACTGCTCCAGGTACTACCAGTACAACTACCGTGTCAGGTACTACCAGTACAACCACTGCTCCAGGTACCACCAGTAAAACCACTGCTCCAGGTACTACCAGTACAACTACCGTGCCAGGTACTACCAGTACAACCACTGCTCCAGGTACTACCAGTACAACTACCGTGTCAGCTACTACCAGTACAACCACTGCTCCAGGTACCACCAGTACAACCACTGCTCCAGGTACTACCAGTACAACTACCGTGCCAGGTACTACCAGTACAACCACTGCTCCAGGTACTACCAGTACAACTACCGTGCCAGGTACTACCAGTACAACCACTGCTCCAGGTACTACCAGTACAACCACTGCTCCAGGTACTACCAGTACAACTACCCTGCCAGGTACTACCAGTACAACCACTGCTCCAGGTACTACCAGTACAACTACCGTGCCAGGTCCTACCAGTACAACCACTGCTCCAGGTACTACCAGTACAACCACTGCTCCAGGTACTACCAGTACAACCACTGCTCCAGGTACTACCAGTACAACTACCGTGCCAGGTACTACCAGTACAACCACTGCTCCAGGTACTACCAGTACAACCACTGCTCCAGGTACTACCAGTACAACCACTGCTCCAGGTACTACCAGTACAACCACTGCGCCAGGTACTACCAGTACAACAACTGCTCCAGGTACTACAAGTACAACTACCGTGCCAGGTACTACCAGTACAACCACTGCTCCAGGTACTACCAGTACAACCACTGCTCCAGGTACTACCGGTACAACAACTGCTCCAGGTACTACCAGTACAACCACTGCGCCAGGTACTACCAGTACAACCACTGCTCCAGGTACTACTAGTACAACCACTGCTCCAGATACTACTAGTACAACCACTGCTCCAGGTACTACAAGTACAACCACTGCTCCAGGTACTACTAGTACAACCACTGCTCCAGGTACTACCAGTACAACTAGCGTGCCAGGTACTACCAGTACAACTACTGCTCCAGGTACTACCAGTACAGCCACTGCTCCAGGTACTACCAGTACAACTACCGTGCCAGGTACTACCAGTACAACCACTGCTCCAGGTACTACCAGTACAACTACCGTGCCAGGTACTACCAGTACAACCACTGCTCCAGGTACTACCAGTACAACCACTGCTCCAGGT
>CM026400.1:8941586-9032660 GCA_014843695.1 Archivesica marissinica | reverse complement strand
GTGGCTTCTGGCATAAATACCACCAAATGGCGTATATCTCGTGGCTTCTGGCATAAATACCACCAAATGGCGTATATCTCGTGGCTTCTGGCATAAATACCACCAAATGGCGTATATCTCGTGGCTTCTGGCATAAATACCACCAAATGGCGTATATCTCGTGGCTTCTGGCATAAATACCACCAAATGGCGTATATCTCGTGGCTTCTGGCATAAATACCACCAAATGGCGTATAACTCATGGCTTCTGGCATAAATACCACCAAATGGCGTATATCTCGTGGCTTCTGGCATAAATACCACCAAATGGCGTATAACTCATGGCTTCTGGCATAAATACCACCAAATGGCGTATATCTCGTGGCTTCTGGCATAAATACCACCAAATGGCGTATATCTCATGGCTTCTGGCATAAATACCACCAAATGGCTTATCTCGTGGCTTCTGGCATAAATACCACCACGTATATCTCATGGCTTCTGGCATAAATACCACCAAATGGCGTATATCTCGTGGCTTCTGGCATAAATACCACCAAATGGCGCTTAGTTTGAGCTTAAAATTGCTATAGAGATGTTCTAGATTCTGTACCATGAGGACATGCCAATACCCAAGCCACTCTTTTTGAATGTTTGGCCTATTTGGATTTTTCCTTTTCTATGACAATCTGCAGGCCGGGGCCTTCCGTGCCTTATAGAACGCTACGTGCCTGCTCTATATATATATCGATACACAACGATTTCAATAATCCTGGTCACAGACACACAGCTAAAAATGATAGCCCCCCCCCCCCGTTCCTGCGGCAATTACTTACTCTTTTTTTTAAACTTTATTTATTTTACAACGATTGTGAAGCAAGTTTTAACAATTTATATTAATCACTCTCGTTGGCGCGGATGAAAGCGTATATGTGGTCATTAGTGTGGGAGGAAACCGGAATCCCCGGAGAAAGCCCACCTGTCCGATCTGGTGACCACCGTACCATCTCACATACTTCCCGGTCCGAGGATCGAACCGGCCGGGTTGCATTTGGTGGGAAATCGGACAACCTTGTACGGATATGCCCTTGTGCATGACTGTGTGTTTTACCTTTATTTATCTTCGCTACCAGTTGCCCATATGAGCGACGCCTCCTGAAGAGATTGGTCATTTTAGATTGTTGGACTGTTAATTTTATTAGGGTCAGACGGGGGATCGAACCTGCGATCCCTGGATTACCAGTCCAGCGTGTTATCACTGGACTACAGATCCGTCTGTGTGCATAACTGTGTGCTATACTAAATTATATATAACTGGCTGTGTGTTATACTAAATTATATGTAATATTATATGGCGTCCGTGGTCCAATGGTAGAGCGTCGGATTTGGAATCGAACGGTTCGGGTTCGATACTCAGTCAAGCCACGTATGTAGTGTCATTGAGCAAGGCACCTCACACACATTGCTTAGTACTGGTTAACCGTTATGGTCGGCTAAGCATGCCCAGGAAAACATGTCTACGTCCCCGCAAGGGATTTGACATTAATGGAACATACATACATACATTGCTTATTACTGTTTAATCGCTATGGTCGGCTAAGCATGCCCATGAAAACATGTCTACGTCCCCGCAAGGGATTTGACATTAATGGAACATACATACATACATATGGACCATCCTTGTCTAAGGGAGAGTACTGCGTCGAGCTAAAAAGCACAAATATGGTTTTGTAGATTTGTCTGTTTGCTTGTTTATGTTTAATGTCGCACGTGTACACCGCTTAGGTCATATGGCGACTCCCCATGGCGACTATTAATTTGTGGAGGTAGGCCGAGAAGTATTTCATGCACTGACGGGTACACAGGTAGAACCATGTTAGCTTCCGCACTTGATGGAATTCGACACCCATGTGGGATTCGGATACCTACGGTGGTGATGGGCAAGTTATTTGAAGTGAATCGGTTACAAGTACGCCCATGTCTAACGGAGACTAATGCGTGCGGATACTTCTGTAGTTAATTATATTGTACTATTTGCATGTATATGGTATTAGACCCGATGCTGTCCGATTAGCGCAGTGGTTAGCGCGCTCGCTTCTCACCAATGCAACCCGGGTTAGATCCTCGGACAGGGAAGTATGTGAGATGGCACGATAGTCGCCAGATCGGACAGGTGGGTTTTCTCCGGGTACTCCGGTTTCCTCCCACATGAATGACCACATATACGCTTTCATCCGAGCCAACGAGAGTGATTAATATAAGTTGTTAAAACTTGCTTCGCAATCGTTGTAAAATAAAATAAATAAAGTATAATAAAAAAAGACCCGAGGTTTACTTTTTCACGCACTCTATCAGAATGTTTACACAGTTACTATAATAATATCGATGCAAGCAACACCTGGAAATCGTTTATATGAGGCTTTCTCGGAACTTTCTCTATATGCTGTCGCTATTTAACTATGTACAATGCATGAAATGGCGTTTCAGACCATCTAGATTTCAAAAACATTTTCAGGGGGAGGCATGCTCCCGGACCCAACTAGCGGACCGACCTCGGTCTCATCGGGACCTCGAAGTCCATTCTGGGCCTCGAACATACCCCCATAAAAAATCTGGCTACGAGCCTGCATGTATATGTATACATAACGATAATTTGTTGAACAAAATGTCATATATCCCCAAGAGTTCATAACATGATAAAAACATGTTGGATGTTGAATTCTGGTCGATTGTGTTTACGTTGTTTAACATTTCCGAAATATTGATAAAATCATCCGAATAAATCAAGCACATTTTGAAGTTCAAATTGCGATGGAATTCAATAATGCTGCTGGTATATAAGTAGACCACAGGGCATCCGGGTATATCTACAGACGGATCTGTAGTCCAGTGGTAGCACGCTGGACTGGTAATCCAGGGATCGCAGGTTCGATCCCCCGTCTGACCCTAATAAAATATAACAGACTTTCAGATCGGACGTTAAACCGAGGTCTCGTGTCGGTGCTTTACACCTTGCAAGAACCAGAGGAGACTCTGGAATGGGTCTCTGTCTGTATGTATCATTGCACAGATATTTTTAACATTTATTTATCGTTGCTACCGGTTGTCCAAATGAGTGATGCCTCCTGAAGAGATTAGTAAAGAAAGATATGCAAAGAAAGCAACGTTAAAAATAGAGGACACCAATTAAGAGGACATATACCCCATAACGAGTATTCAGGGGCAGTAACTCACCAATGTCTCTCATTGAGTGACATATTTAGCACAATGTTTGCAGGTCAAGATCTGTTCTATTCATTGTTACGCAAACGGATATTCCATCGTTCTTTCGCAGATCATCCGGTAGTCAACATAAGCAAGGAGCTGGCCGGTCTACAAGCTGACCTACCGTACCATGTCTCCTATTATCAATTTACCTCTGAGATCCATATCATCGATATACCTCCCTTATTATCGATCTACCTCTCCTATCTTCAATATATGTCTCCTAGTATCGATGTATCTCTCATATCACCGATCTACCTCTCCTACCAACCATCTACCTCCCCTATCATCGATCTACCTCTCCTATCACCGATCTACATCTCCTACCAACCATCTACCTCTCATATCCTCGATTTACCTCTACTATCACCATATACCTCTCATATCCTCGATCTACCTCTACTATCATAGATCTACCTCTACTATCATAGATCTACCTCTCCTATCATAGATCTACCTCTCCTATCATCGATATACCTCTCCTATCATCGATCTACCTCTCTTATCATAGATCTACCTCTCCTATCATCGATCTACCTCTCCTATCATCGATCTACCTCTCCTATCATCGATCTACCTCTCCTATCATCGATCTACCTCTCCTATCATCGATCTACCACTCCTACCATAGATCTACCTCTCCTATCATCGATCTACCTCTCCTATCATCGATCTACCTCTCCTACCATAGATCTACCTCTCCTATCAACGATCTACCTCTCCTATCATCGATCTACCTCTCCTACCATAGATCTACCTCTCCTACCATATATCTACCTCTCCTATCATCGATCTACCTCTCCTACCATAGATCTACCTCTCCTATCATCGATCTACCTCTCCTATCATCGATCTACCTCTCCTACCATAGATCTACCTCTCCTATCAACGATCTACCTCTCCTATCATCGATCTACCTCTCCTACCATAGATCTACCTCTCCTACCATATATCTACCTCTCCTATCATCGATCTACCTCTCCTACCATAGATCTACCTCTCCTATCATTGATCTACCTCTCCTATCATCGATCTACCTCCCCTCTCATCGATCTACCTCTCCTATCATCGATCTACCTCTCTTATCATCGATCCACCTCTACTATCATAGATCTACCTCTCCTATCATCGATCTACCTCTCCTAACATCGATCTACCTCCCTTATCATAGATCTACCTCTCCTATCATCGATCTACCTCCCTTATCATAGATCTACCTCTCCTATCATCGATCTACCTCCCCTATCATCGATCTACCTCTCCTACCATCGATCTACCTCTCCTATCATCGATATACCTCTCCTATCATTGATCTACCTCTCCTATCATCGATCTACCTCTCCTATCATCGATCTACCTCTCCTATCATAGATCTACCTCTACTACCATCGATCTACTTCTCCTATCACCGATCTACCTCTACTATCATAGATCTACCTCTCCTATCATCGATCTACCTCTCCTATCATCGATCTACCTCCCCTATCATCGATCTACCTCTCCTATCATCGATCTACCTCTCTTATCATCGATCTACCTCTACTACCATCGATCTACCTCTCCTATCATCGATCTACTCCCTCTCATCGATCTACCTCTCCTATCATCGATCTACCTCTCTTATCATCGATCCACCTCTACATCAAGATCTACCTCTCCTATCATCGATCTACCTCTCCTAACATCGATCTACCTCCCTTATCATAGATCTACCTCTCCTATCATCGATCTACCTCCCTTATCATAGATCTACCTCTCCTATCATCGATCTACCTCCCCTATCATCGATCTACCTCTCCTACCATCGATCTACCTCTCCTATCATCGATATACCTCTCCTATCATTGATCTACCTCTCCTATCATCGATCTACCTCTCCTATCATCGATCTACCTCTCCTATCATAGATCTACCTCTACTACCATCGATCTACTTCTCCTATCACCGATCTACCTCTACTATCATAGATCTACCTCTCCTATCATCGATCTACCTCTCCTATCATCGATCTACCTCCCCTATCATCGATCTACCTCTCCTATCATCGATCTACCTCTCTTATCATCGATCTACCTCTACTACCATCGATCTACCTCTCCTATCATTGATCTACCTCTCCTATCATCGATCTACCTCTCCTATCATCGATCTACCTCTCCTATCATCGATCTACCTCTCATATCATAGATCTACCTCTCCTATCATCGATCTACCTCTCCTATCATCGATCTACCTCTCCTATCATAGATCTACCTCTCATATCATCGATCTACCTCTCCTACCATAGATCTACCTCTCATATCATCGATCTACCTCTCCTACCATCGATCTACCTCTCCTATCATAGATCTACCTCTCCTATCATCGATCTACCTCCCTTATCATAGATCTACCTGTCCTATCATCGATCTACCTCTCCTATCATCGATCTACCTCTCCTATCATCGATCTACCTCTCCTATCATCGATCTACCTCACTTATCATAGATCTACCTGTCCTATCATTGATCTACCTCTCCTATCATCGATCTACCTCTCCTATCATCGATCTACCTCTCCTATCATCGATCTACCTCTCCTATCATCGATCTACCTCTCCTATCATAGATCTACCTCTCCTATCATCGATCTACCTCTCCTATCATCCATCTACCTCTCCTATCATCGATCTACCTCTCCTATCATCGATCTACCTCTACTACCATCGATCTACCTCTGCTATCATCGATCTACCTCTGCTATCATCGATCTACCTCTACTATCATCGATCTACCTCTCCTATCATCGATCTACCTCTCCTATCAACGATCTACCTCTCCTATCATCGATCTACCTCTACTACCATCGATCTACCTCTCCTACCACCGATCTACCTCTCCTATCATCGATCTACCTCTACTATCATCGATCTACCTCTCCTATCATCGATCTACCTCTACTACCATCGATCTACCTCTCCTATCACCGATCTACCTCTCCTACCATCGATCTACCTCTCCTATCACCGATCTACCCCTCTTATCATCTACCTCTCCTATCATCGATCTACCTCTCCTATCATCGATCTACCTCCCTTATCATCGATCTACCTCTCCTATCATCGATCTATCTCCCCTATCATCGATCTACCTCCCCTATCATCGATCTACCTCTCCTACCATCGATCTACTTCTCCTATCATCGATCTACCTCTCCTATCATCGATCTACCTCTCCTATCATCGATCTACCTCTCCTATCATCGATATACCTCTACTACCATCGATCTACCTCTCCTATCATCGATCTACCTCTCCTATCATCGATATACCTCTACTACCATCGATCTACCTCTCCTATCATCGATATACCTCTACTACCATCGATCTACCTCTCCTATCACCGATCTACCTCTCCTATCCTCGATATACCTGTCCTATCATAGATCTACCTCTCCTATCACCGATCTACCTCCCCTATCATCGATCTACCTCTCCTATCATCGATATACCTCTACTACCATCGATCTACCTCTCCTATCATCGATATACCTCTACTACCATCGATCTACCTCTCCTATCACCGATCTACCTCTCCTATCCTCGATATACCTGTCCTATCATAGATCTACCTCTCCTATCACCGATCTACCTCCCCTATCATCGATCTACCTCTCCTATCATCGATATACCTCTACTACCATCGATCTACCTCTCCTATCATCGATATACCTCTACTACCATCGATCTACCTCTCCTATCACCGATCTACCTCTCCTATCCTCGATATACCTGTCCTATCATAGATCTACCTCTCCTATCACCGATCTACCTCCCCTATCATCGATCTACCTCTCCTATCATCGATATACCTCTCCTATCATCGATCTACCTCTTCTATCACCGATCTACCTCTCCTATCATCGATCTACCTCTCCTATCATCGACCTACCTCTCCTATCATCGATCTACCTCTACTATCATCGAGCTACCTCTCATACCATCGATCTACCTCTCCAATCATCGATCTACCTCTCCTATCATCGATCTACCTCTCCTATCATCGATCTACCTCTGCTATCATCGACCTACCTCTCCTATCAACGATCTACCTCTCCTATCATCGATCTACCTCTCCTATCATAGATCTACCTCTCCTATCATCGATCTACCTCTATTATTATCGATCTACATCTCCTATCATCGATCTACCTCTCCTATCATCGATCTACCTCTCCTACCATAGATCTACCTCTCTTATCATAGATCTACCTCTCCTATCATCGATCTACCTCTCCTATCACCGATCTACCTCTCCTATCATCGATCTACCTCTCATATCATAGATCTACCTCTCCTATCATCGATCTACCTCTCCTATCACCGATCTACCTCTCCTATAATCGATCTACCTCTCCTATCATAGATCTACTTCTCCTATCACCGATCTACCTCTCCTATAATCGATCTACCTCTCCTATCATCGATCTACCTCTCCTATCATCGATCTACCTCTCCTATCACCGATCTACCTCTACTACCATCGATCTACCTCTCCTATCATCGATCTACCTCTCCTACCATCGATCTACCTATCCTATCATCGATCTACCTCTCCTACCATCGATATACCTCTCCTATCACCGATCTACCTCTACTATCATCGATCTACCTCTCCTATCACCGATCTACCTCTCCTATCATCGATCTACTTCTCCTATCATCGATCTACCTCTCCTATCATCGATCTACCTCTCCTATCATCGATCTACCTCTCCTATCATCGATCTACCTCTCCTATCATCGATCTACCTCTCCTATCATCGATCTACCTCTCCTATCATCGATCTACCTCTCTATCATCGATCTACTTCTCCTATCATCGATCTACCTCTCCTATCATCGATCTACCTCTCCTATCATAGATCTACCTCTCCTATCATCGATCTACCTCTCCTATCATAGATCTACTTCTCCTATCATCGATCTACCTCTCCTATCATAGATCTACCTCTCCTATCATCGATCTACCTCTCCTATCATCGATATACCTCTCCTATCATTGATCTACCTCTCCTATCATCGATCTACCTCTACTACCATCGATCTACATCTCCTATCACCGATCTACCTCTCCTATCATTGATCTACCTCTCCTATCATCGATCTACCTCTCCTATCATTGATCTACCTCTCCTATCATCGATATACCTCTCCTATCATCGATCTACCTCTACTACCATCGATCTACCTCTGCTATCATCGATCTACCTCTCCTATCATCGATCTACCTCTACTACCATCGATCTATCTCTCCTATCATCGATCTACCTCCCCTATCATCGATCTACCTCTCCTATCATCGATCTACCTCTCCTACCACCGATCTACCTATCCTATCATCGATATACTTCTCCTACCATCGACCTACCTCTCCTATCATCGATCTACCTCTCCTATCATCGATCTACCTCTCCTACCATCGATCTACCTCTCCTATGATAGATATACCTCTCCTATCATTGATCTACCTCTCCTATCATCGATCTACCTCTCCTATCATCGATCTACCTCTACTATCATCGATCTACCTCTCCTATCATCGATCTACCTCTCCTATCATCGATCTACCTCTCCTATCATCGATCTACCTCTCCTATCATCGATCTACCTCTCCTATCATCGATCTACCTCTCCTATCATCGATCTACCTCTCCTATCATCGATCTACCTCTCCTATCATCGATCTACCTCTCCTATCATCGATCTACCTCTCCTATCATCGATCTACCTCTCCTATCATCGATCTACCTCTCCTATCATCGATCTACCTCTCCTATCATCGATCTACCTCTACTATCATCGATCTACCTCTCCTATCATCGATCTACCTCTCCTATCATCGATCTACCTCTCCTATCATCGATCTACCTCTACTATCATCGATCTACCTCTCCTACCATCGATCTACCTCTCCTATCATCGATCTACCTCTCCTACCATCGATCTACCTCTCCTATCACCGATCTACCTCTCCTATCATCGATCTACCTCTCCTATCATCGATCTACCTCTCCTATCACCGATCTACCTCTCCTATCATCGATCTACCTCTCCTATCATCGATCTACCTCTCCTATCATCGATCTACCTCTCCTATCATCGATCTACCTCTCCTATCATCGATCTACCTCTCCTATCATCGATCTACCTCTCCTATCATCGATCTACCTCTCCTATCATAGATCTACCTCTCCTATCATCGATCTACCTCTCCTATCATCGATCTACCTTCTATCATGTACCTCTTATCATCGATCTACCTCTCCTATCATCGATCTACCTCTCCTATCATCGATCTACCTCCCTTATCATCGATCTACCTCTCCTATCATCGATATACCTCTCCTATCATCGATCTACCTCTCCTATCATCGATCTACCTCTCCTACAATCGATCTACCTCTCCTATCATCGATCTACCTCTACTATCATCGATCTACCTCTGCTATCATCGATCTACCTCTGCTATCATCGATCTACCTCTGCTATCATCGATCTACCTCTCCTATCATCGATCTACCTCTCCTATCATCGATCTACCTCTCCTATCATCGATCTACCTCTCCTATCATCGATCTACCTCTCCTATCATAGATCTACCTCTCCTATTATCGATCTACCTCTCCTATCATCGATCTACCTCTCCTATCATCGATCTACCTCTCCTATCATCGATCTACCTCTCCTATCATCGATCGATTCTCCTATCATCGATCTACCTCTCCTATCATCGATCTACCTCTCCTATCATCGATCTACCTCTGCTATCATTGATCTACCTCTCCTATCATCGATCTACCTCTCCTATCATCGATCTACCTCTCCTATCATAGATCTACCTCTCCTATCATCGATCTACCTCTCCTATCATTGATCTACATCTGCTATCATCGATCTACCTCTCCTATCATCGATCTACCTCTCTTATCATCGATCTACCTCTCCTACCATCGATCTACCTCTCCTATCACCGATCTACCTGTCCTACCACCGATCTACCATCTACCCCTCTTATCATCGATCTATCGATCTCTCCTACCAGCGACCTACCTCTCCAATCATTGACATACCTCACATGTGGCCCCCACTCCACCCCAGCATTTATTCGACCATAGGCCTATAAGTATTGACAATTCGTGAGCAAACTATGCCACGAACCACAATAACCATACATAATAATACAAGTGTGTTCAGGCCCGTAGCCACACTGAGGCACACCTCGGTTAAAATTTCCAAAGCAAACAAGATAATTGAACAATTAAATAAATAGAATGCAAATAAATATTCCTTTGCTGTAGACAATGTTGACCGCTAGAGAGCTGAAATGTCAGTAGATAATTATGCGTCTAAGCTCATTAAATCAGAAAATGCTTCTATCCCAACACTTTTAAGGGGAACATGTCCCCGGACACCCCCCCCCCTCTAGATTGACTCGGTTGAAATTTGCTTCTGGCTACGGTATTGGTGCTGTGTTCATTTGGTTTGTAGTGTGGCGTCCGTGGTCCAGTGCGAGAGCGTCGGATTTGGAATCGAACGGTCCCGGGTTCGATACTCGGCCAGGCCACGTATGTAGTGCCATTGAGCAAGGCACCTCGCACACATTGCTTAGTACTGGTTAATCGCTTAGGTCGGCTAAGCCTGCCCAGGAAAACATGTCTAGGTCCCCGCGAGGGGTTTGACATTAAAGGAACATACATACATACATAGTAGCTAGTCAGGCCACGTATGTAGTGTCATTGAGCAAGGCACCTCACACACATTGCTTAGTACTGGTTAATCGCTTAGGTCGGCTAAACCTGCCCAGGAAAACATGTCTAGGTCCCCGCAAGGGGTTTGACATTAATGGAACATACATACATACATACCATACCATACCATACCATACCATACATACATACATACATACATACATACATACATACAGTCAGGCCACGTATGTAGTGTCATTGAGCAAGGCACCTCACACACAATGCTTAGTACTGGTTAATCGCTTAGGTCGGCTAAGCCTGCCCAGGAAAACATGTCTAAGTCCCCGCGAGGGGTTTGACATTAAAGGAACATACATGCATACAGACATTGAATAGGCCTAGGACTACATGTAATTATAGAATGCAATAAGATATTATTAAACTAAACTATTTGATGTATTATTAAGTTTGTTACCAGTTACCCATTCATACATGAGCAGTTTACCTTAGCCTTGGGTTCCAGTCTGTCGATTTTTTACTTCTGGCAAAATGAGGTTGATATTATCAGAAACCCAATGCGCTCAATTAATGGCCTCGGTGTTAAAACTATATTGTTATGACTGAGCAGACAACACATTTCCTGGACATTCTCCAGCGGTTAACCAGTAGGCTACTTGGTGCACCAACATCCGTAAAACACGGCCAACTGTTTCATATAACGCGACGCGTCCTGAGCGGGGTTCGAACCCGTGACCATCAGTGATATACAAGTCAGCGCCTTTAACCACTCGACCACGAAGGCGGACAACTAAACTATTCCACTAAGTTTGGGCATTAATAAACTGCAAATAATAGGTTGTTTAACTTGTCGACCACAGCGCCGTATACGTCATGTTGTCATATACTTCGTGTAGCACCGTTGGTCCAATTGTAGAACGTTTGATTTTGAATCGATGGGTCCCGTGTTCGATACTCGGTCAGTGCATACATGTAACCGTATATACAGAGAGACTAGTAGCCTACTGGTTAGCCGCTTGAAATAACCGCTAGAACTTTAACGTGTATCTATAGCCTACAACCGACTAAAACGCTCACTTAATTAAAGTAACCTTGTGGGGTTAGACCATCATAACTAGAATAGCAAAAACAGGATAGACTGTCCGATTAGCACAGTGGTTAGCGTGCTCGCTTCTCACCAATGCAACCTGGGTTCGATCCTCGGGCCCGGGAAGTATGCGAGATGGTAGGCCTACGGTGGTCGCAAGATCGGACAGGTGGTTTTTCTCCGGGTACGCCAGTTTACTCCCACACGAATAACCACTGGTGCTGTTTTCTAATATTGTTAAAACTTGTGGCCAAAACAATGTTGTATTATCATGCTATATGTTGTAACATTGTGTTGTATCATGATGAATACAATAACATATGATTAAATTAATGACCACATTTACGCTTTCATCCGCGCCAACGAGAGTGATTAATGGGCCTATAAGTTGATAAAACTTCCTTCGTAATCGTTGTTTACAAAATAAATAAAGTTTAAACTAAAATGCATTTCATGATTAGTTACTTAATATAATGAACGTATACATGTGTATGCACCATGCTTGTGTCTAGACTATTGTTGAGTTGAGATCATTCAATGACTCAATATCAATTTAAACTTTAAATTTTAAAGGCGTCCCAAATTTAAAATGGTGTGTCGGTACCGCTCCAGAAACAAACCGACCGCTTTCATTCATTACGATTTGTTCTATCATATGACCCGGATAGAACTTTCGTATGGTGGAATATTCCCGCAAAAATATGGAATATACCCATGACCTTGATATACAAAACTGGTGTGATGTTCACGTGTTTTTGTTTACATGGTACGTACAATTGTAAATCAAATTAGACGAAAATGAAATGTCTAAATTTAGTTTTTGTCATTTATGTTTAATACAACTGACATTAGACAGGTTGGTTTTTTGGTACGGTTGTTTTGAATTGTTTAATTTATTTCCAGTGCAATACATATAACGGATAACTCTGGTTAATTGTCGAGTACACTTTCGTCTTAATTTGATTCTTAAACAGTTATAAATATAACTTCACATGGTCGGTGCCACTAGGTCAGGTCAGGGTATAAATTTAAATACATAATCCATTTTTAGCTGATGTAAAATCTAGGTAACTTGGAATGTATCGAGTAGGGTAAGTTTATTTTATTTCTAGGAAATGTGGGCTCTTGTCCAACGTTATTTTAATGCTTTGATAAAGGTGGTGATAGCCTACCGATAGATAATTTGCGACGGTTTTGTCCCCCCCCCCCCTGGCTTACGCCCAGCTGCACTAACCGGTCCGAGGTATATAGCTATGCATTTTGCAGCACCCTCTCACACGAGTATTACGTGCAGCTACTGGGAAGTCGGAAAGAGCTATTTTTAATTCTGCACCACTCGTGAACTTGTACCTGCTGACAAAGACCACATTGTGACGTCACGCGTGCAAACTCTTCCGCACAAATGATGCGTGAAATTGTGGGGTTTTGTTGACTTGGACAGGTTTAAATCGTGATTGCATTAAGATAAGACAACTTTTATTTTGAGTCGGCAAGATAGCAACAGTACAATACAAGCTCTGAGTGAGCTTTTGAACCGACAATATAACATAAAATAATGGTAACAGCTATAAAAGTCAGATGCATTATGGGTACCAGTATATTGCGAACATTAAATCTTTTTTTTACAAATTTATGTTAGCTCGATTGCGAAACAAGTTCCTATAACATTATATTAAGCGCTATTCAGACCTCATTCCTGATGGATTTCATCGCATCGAAGGAGAGTGAAGAGGCAATGTGGAATGCAGATGCCTTGCCTAATGGCAGAATTATAACGGTTATGGCTGGCTGTGCACAAACTCCAGGCCTTTTCACACCTGAAACGAACACGCTACCACAACTGAGGACATAGCAGCGTGGTTCGGACGGGGGTTTGAACTCGCAACCTCTCGATTACGAGGTGAACACCATAAATAGTATTAGTTGAAGTTTCCCGCCTAAGTTTTAGCGAGATCAACGTTAATATTTGGCCGGGGGTGGGGGGGTCCTCAAGTATGTACTTTTAATACTCTCTATACAGTATATTACATGTACTACCATATTTTGGCTGTCCGATTAGCGCAGTGGTTAGCACACTCGCTTCTAACCAATGCAACCCGGGTTCGATCCTTGAACCGGTAAGTATGCGAGATGGTACGGTGGTCGCCAGATCGGACAGGTGGGGTCCTCAAGTATGTACTTTTAATACTCTCTATACAGTATATTACATGTACTACCATATTTTGGCTGTCCGATTAGCGCAGTGGTTAGCACACTCGCTTCTCACCAATGCAACCCGGGTTCGATCCTTGAACCGGTAAGTATGCGAGATGGTACGGTGGTCGCCAGATCGGACAGGTGGGTTTTCTCCGGTTAACTCCCACACAGATGACCACGTTTACGCGCCAACGAGAGTGATTAATATAAGTTGTTAAAATTTGCTTCGCAATCGTTGTAAAATAAATAAAGTTTAAACTTTGCTACCAAATCCATTACACCAAAGGGACACCACAAAGATAAGTCTTTAAGTCATTTTGGCATAGAATAAGGATATTTGTATTATCTGCCAACTATCCTATATCACTGTGAATTGTTACAGTGACATGACATACAATGTAGAGATAACCGAAAAGTACAATGTGTTCCTCTATATACTCTTCTTGCATATGAATAAGGTTAATGACCTTTTAAAAAAATGTTTGCAACCTTGTTTTATGTCATGCTCACCCAAGTGGACTGACTAATATTTTCTGGAGATCAATGTCAATAATGTGACATTAATTATATGTAGGTTTTTTTTTGAACATGCACTCTATAAAATGAACAAGGTCAGATTTAATGGTACATTAAAGTACAATTGTTATTTTAGTGGGACGACACTATAATATTATATTCTTAGTCATGAATGTAATATCTTAAGATATATATTATTATACCGAGTTTTATATTGATTTTAGGATATTGTACTTTATTCTAATTAATAATAAGTTTTAAGTAGTATGATGTAAATGTCCTTTATTAATTCGCTTTGATATTTTATTTATTTATTTGTACAACGGCATTGAATATGTTTCTATGTAAAAATAGGCGTTTTATCAAATAAAAAAGTTTCAAGTTTTACAATAATATAGTGAGAAGTGGGACAAAGTCTCTATGTCGCTATGGCGACTATTTCGCCCAAATCACCGTCTAGGATGAACCCAGGAATACAATTATATAATATCATAGCCTTGTTAGAATATCAAATTGTGCCAGTCATGTTGAACATGACCTAGTGCTATATGTTTAATAAACATGACTAGCTCTATGTCTTTAATAAACATGACTAGCTCTATGTCTTTAATAAACATGACTAGCACTATGTCTTTAATAAACATGACTAGTGCTATATGTTTAATAAACATGACTAGCTATATGTCTTTAATAAACATGACTAGCTCTATGTCTTTAATAAACATGACGTAGTGCTATATATTTAATAAACACGACTAGTGCTATATGTTTAATAAACATGACTAGCTCTATGTCTTTAATAAACATGACTAGTGCTATATCTTTAATAACTATGACTAGCTCTATGTCTTTAATAAACTTGACTTAGTGCTATATATTTAATAAACATGACTAGTGCTATATGTTTAATAAACATGACTAGCTCTATGTCTTTAATAAACATGACTTAGTGTTATATCTTTAATAAACATGACTAGTGCTATATGTTTAATAAACATGACTAGCTCTATGTCTTTAATAAACATGACTTAGTGCTATATCTTTAATAAACATGACTAGTGCTATATATTTAACAAACATGACTAGCTCTATGTCTAATAAACATGACTAGCTCTATGTCTTTAATAAACATGACTAGCTCTATGTCTTTAATAAACATGACTAGAGCTCTATGTCTTTAATAAACATGACTAGTGCTATATACTTAATAAACATGACTAGCTCTATGTCGTTAATAAACATGACTAGCTCTATGTCTTTAATAAACATGACTAGTGCTATATACTTAATAAACATGACTAGCTCTATGTCTTTAATAAACATGACTAGTGCTATATACTTAATAAACATGACTAGCTCTATGTCTTTAATAAACATGACTAGTGCTATATACTCAATAAACATGACTAGCTCTATGTCTTTAATAAACATGACTAGAGCTCTATGTCTTTAATAATCATGACTAGTGCTATATACTTAATAAACATGACTAGCTCTGTCTTTAATAAACATGACTAGAGCTCTATGTCTTTAATAATCATGACTAGTGCTATATACTTAATAAACATGACTAGCTCTATGTCTTTAAACCTATCTGCACAGTATGAACATGACTAGCGCTATGTATTTAACCTATTTGCACAGTATATCCCCCAACAATGATTTCCCTAAAAGTGTTATCTTACAGGACACTATGTAGAACACTTACTCTATATATATATATATAAATAACATGCTGTCAATAGATCGGTCGCATAATGACTTGTGTTCCTAACTAGTACAGTGCACTTTCACATCAAATAAGCAATTTATTTCATTAATGGTTATTGTGTTGTCCAGTGTTTACAGTGACTTGAACTTACAAGTAGAAGGTACAGGACCATTTTTGTGATAGATGTACATTTTGTTAACAATGATCTTAAAAGCTTCAGTGATCTTATTGTTTAAACATATATATTCATTCATAATGTACAGTACATATCTATTGTATACAGAATGAAAATGGATTTAATCGAAAGCTTAAAGCTTATTGAGATTATCTCCTTAAGTTAGCCTTCCTATGAGTTTATTGCTCCCTATGAGTTTATTGTTAACAACAGTGACATTTAAAGCCTCCTTCTGCGTTTATTGTTAACAGTGATCTTTAAAGCCTCCGTATGTGTTTATTGTTAACAGTGATCTTTAAAGCCTCCTTATGTGTTTATTGTTAACAGTGATCTTTAAAGCCTCCTTATGCATTTATTGTTAACAGTGATCTTTAAATTTCCTTCTGCGTTTATTGTTAACAGTGATCTTTAAAGCCTCCTTATGCATTTATTGTTAACAGTGATCTTTAAAGCTTCCTTATGCGTTTATTGTTAACAGTGATCTTTAAAGCCTCCTTATGCAATGATTGTTAACAGTGATCTTTAAAGCCTCCTATGTGTTTGATTTGAACTGTACACCCGCAGTATTTCTAAGGAACGGAAAATTAGAAAACGTGATTCTATCAGGGTCCGTCCTATATTTCCCATTTTTCAATAAATAATTTATCAGATTTACTCGGTAGAACTTTGACTGGTTCATGTGAAATTCCTATTCAACCACACTAGAAACGGTGGTTTTTGTGTTCGTCTATGTGTTTTACGTCTTGATAGGAGAATTGAACAAAAACATGGATGAATTTTAATAAAACTTTGTGGATATGCAATGTATATAGAGAGTAAAGTCATGTGGTAACTGGTCAGAGCGTTGTTGTTTGCAAATGTGATTTTATTTACCCAGTATGCAAAGGGTTAACCTATTCAACACCAAGTAACTGACATGGACTGGTCCATGATATTTTTAGACCAATAAATTAATAACAAAATTACATTTGGATCAGTTCATTTATCAAAATGGGTAATTGTTTTTCTAAAAATAGTTATATTACTTGAAAAAAGTGCAGATCCTGATGAGACGGCTCATCACGAGCCGGCTCATCTGGATCTACACTTTTTTGTAAGCCTATTTAGAGGTCTGTGGTATTGAAAGGGTTAAACAAGTGAATCACAGGTCTTGATGTAGAGATGCTAGTCAATGGTGTGGTGTATAGCTGATTTTTCAAGCTCCTGTGGGCATGTAAGCTCTATATATGCTTATATTGATCAGCTTACAGTGTTTTTCCTCATTCGTGACCTTGGCACAATGCCAATAATTAATAAGCATCATTGCATTCGAAATGAAGCTTTGCATTATGGGAATATATTATTTGTTTTGTTAAGCGAAGGCTTTTGATTCGGAAGCAGAGCAAACTGTGAGTAAGGAATCTGTAATATAATAGATTAATATATATAATATAATAGATTAATGAACAATACAGTACAATGTAGATCTCTTAAATGCATATTTCGGTTATTTGTGTAAATACTAAATAATGTATGATTTATTTGATGTTTTTCATATAGTTATTTCTCGATCTGATCGAGGTTGATAATTGATCGTTTAAAATTAATTTCTTAATCTGCGCATTTTTAAGTGCATTGATCGAAACGTATGTATTTAAATTTAACAAGAGAATTAGCAACTGTTTCTTGGTTTTATGTTACCTTGAATTCAGAGCTCCCTCTGTCTGAATTTTTGAAGCATCGCTTCTGTCGCCAATTGAAAAAATCTGGAGCCAATTGAACAGATCTGGAGCCAATTGAACAGATCTGGAGCCAATTGAACAGATCTGGAGCCAATTGAACAGATCTGGAGCATTGAACAAATCTGGAGCCAATTGAACAGATCTGGAGCAGATCTGGAGCCAATTGAACAGATCTGGAGCAGATCTGGAGCCAATTGAACAGATCTGGAGCAGATCTTAGGCCAATTGAACAGATCTGGAGCTAATTGAACAGATCTGGAGCCAATTGAACAAATCTGGAGCCAATTTGAAAAATTTGGATCCAACTAAGAGCCATAAGTTCACAGATAAATATTTGAAGCCATGTAGATTTATTAGACAAACTGCGGCAAATAGTTTCGCCAATTCGGAAAATTTACTGCTAGTATTTGTTTTATGGCGCATATGGCGACCGACAGCGGGAGCCCTGTGAATTGTACTGCTAGTCTCACCCTGATTATAATCTCGTGTGTTTTACGTTTATTTATCGTATTTATCGGTTGCCCATATGAGCGACGCCTCCTGAAGAGATTGGTCATTTTAGAATTTGAATGGTAGTGCAATGATACAGACAGAGACCCATTCCAGAGTCTTCTTTGGGTCTTTAATTCAGGGTCATAATTTTTTTGGAGAAGCGAGGCTGCACACGATAGCACCCTTAAATTGTGTTATTTAATAAATTTCAACGTCACAATTTCACAATTTTTAATAGTGTGTTATAATGGGCCAGTGCATCTTACTGGACAATATTTTGTATGGAAATTGTAAAAAAATAAGGGGGCGAAGTCAGGATCCCTAGGACGACTATTTTGCCCCAGTCGCCCTCTAGAATGAGCCCTGCTTTAAAGTCTCATCCGAAAGACTACGATATTAGCTATGGTATAGCGGGGGATCGAACCTGCAACCACTGTATTGCAAGTCCAGCGTACTGTTGTTTGTGATTAAGCATGCTAGGATGAGTAGATTTGTATAGATTTTATGTAATGTCCGACACAATTCTAACGTCAAATTTTTCAGTTATAAACAAGAAGCATGCTTTCATGAATTGTCGTCTGCTACACACATTTGAACTATTTATAGCCTTTAATTTACCCAGCATGCAAAAGAGTTAAGACTACTTAGTCTCTGCACAAGCCGTTCATATATAAATTCTTTTGTCAGTTAAAATGTCTTATTGGTGTATTATAATTACATAACCCGTAGGTTGTACACCTACAACGCCTTCCGAACATACGAAGGGCGTAGTTAACCAATTCAAAAATGTCGGATTACTGTGTATACATGTGTGTATTTTTCTGAAATACTTAAGGCAGCATTACATCGTAATAAACGATGTTTACCGTAAAGCAGCATTACATCGTAATAAAGGATGTTTACCGTAAAGCAGCATTACATCGTAATAAAGGATGTTTACCGTAAAGCAGCATTACATCGTAATAAAGGATGTTTACCGTAAAGCAGCATTACATCGTAATAAAGGATGTTTACCGTAAAGCAGCATTACGTCGTAATAAAGGATGTTTACCTTAAAGCAGCATTAAATCGTAATAAAGGATGTTTACCGTAAAGCAGCATTACTCTCGTTCTCTCGTTAAATAAAGTCTTTATTATTATTAGTATGTATTCTATATAGGCCTACTGTATAGAGCATACAGTGACATAGAGAACGAATACTTTGCAGGCCCGTAGCCACACTGAGCAAAATGAGGCACTTACCTCGATTAGAATTTGGCAAGAAACGACAGGTATATGGGAACACAAAAACCCCCAAAACACAGATAAGCATACACAAAAATAATTCCGGGAGGGGGGGTTAACTTCTGGCTACGGCACTGCTTTGCATCAATTGAGAATAACAACAGTGTGTTGATCTGACTGTTTACAAATTCAGAGATATAAATTATCTGAACCTACTCTAAATATAGGGTTTGGCGATTTGACCTAGATATAGATGCATATTTTATTTCCTCTATTAAAGCAGCATTACATCGTAATAAAGGATGTTTTGGGTAAAATATAAATACTAATATGTGTGTGTTTACAAAAATCGAAATAGTCGCTCAGAAACGATAAAATTCCAATAAATTTAAATTGTCGTATACGCGAATTTGTTTATCAACTCGGAAAGTCGTACTTTCGGTTTCGAGTTTGTTTTATCGCAAAAAAAACACTGTTTACCAAATGAACATAAGCATACAAAGTATAATGTTAGAATGTGTAGCAGCATTGCTACCCATGCGTAAAAATTGAATTTTTCAAATATCTTTTATTTCATACGATGTAATGCTGCTTTAAACAAACTCGAAACCGAAAGTAGGACTTTCCGAGTCGGTCGGTCACGCACTTATTTTCAACCGGAACGCATCGTCCGCACTTGTTTGCATTCGGAATGCATCGTCCCACGTTGTCTTTTTTAATTAAATTACTTGATATGTTGATTCATACCTCTGTTAGCTAAGTCTTTTAGGGACATTTCTACATCCCCGTGAGGGGTTCGACATTAGAGGAAGATAGATAGATAGTCTTTCATGTTCAAAATATATACGTTGTTTTCTACATCCTCTGTTGTTTCACGCATGCGCGCTGTGCGTGTTTACATTTTGTGTGTTGATAAACAAATTTGCGTATGCGACGGTTTTAATTTATTGGAATTTTATCGTTTCTGAGCGACTATTTCGATTTTTGTAAACACACACATATTAGTATTTATATTTTACCCAAAACATCCTTTATTACGATGTAATCCTGCTTTAAGCAAACTCGAGATAAGATGGAGTATAGATCGGAAACAAATATTAAAGCTAAAACATAATGAATCTTGATTATTTGAACATTGACAGAAAGCATTGTCCGCAAGTTTGATGAACTAACATCAATTTCAAACTTGATCATTAATGATGATAATAAATTGCACAAAAGTCCCAGTTTCTGACGACCTATTTAGGCTGGGAACTTTGCCAATTAGCCATTCAATATAAAGAAGCTCTATATGTGTGTTACATATATCAAAGTAAGGCATCAAATTCTGGCTCTGTGTGCTTTTTTTGAAAAGAAAAATTCGTACAGTACATCAGATAAAGCTTAACTTTAGCAATAATGAAGGCCGTATACCCCAACCGGGGTGAAGAGGATTGATGATAGCAATAATGTGCCTTGTCGTATAAATATCATTTCTCATTTCAGACTGGGCACTTGTAAATTGTAATGTTGAAGCTTATTCCGATCTGTAGAAACTGTCTGCTGCAAAGGATTTCCGAAAATACTAGCTTTGTTCCACCAATGAAGATGAGGACCTTGGTACGAGCACTTGGCCGGAAGAATATGATGCTAGATCAGTTGCCGGCATTGTTTTGCTTCAACGGGAGCGCGCAAGGGAGACATATACACACGTCTGCATCCAGCGCTCTTCACCAGCGTCATAAGCCGGAGATAGAACTACCTGTGGACATGCCACAGCTGCGGGTTCCATGCTCGGGCAGAGAGGACTTGCTCACATTTCGTGGATTGGAAACAGATTTCCCATGTCTCGGCAGAAAGTAAGTGTATGCACACTACTCTCTGTAGTTAATACATTTTGAATGCTGTTACAATGTAATATTTACATCGCTATTGCATTTCCTTCGATGAACGTATGTGCCCTGATTGTATACAAGTTTCGTACAAGGGTTTCCAACTAATGATATGCAGCTGACATGCGCACCCGATGTTACGGGCATGTGCATTTCGCAGTGTTAGGCAGCGTTTGTCGCGACAAAAGGCGTGTTTTATAGTTTACTCTGTTCCAACGATGATCTACTTATCAGATTCCCGCCGCACGATAAGTCGCAAATTTGGACTAAACTCACAAAGCCAGTCAGGGCTCATTCTAGAATGTGAATTGGGTGAAATAGTCACCCTAGGGACCCTGAATTATATTAAATAACACCATTTAAAGATGCAATCGCGGGCTTTCTCACTTCTCCCAATAATTCTGACCTAGAATGAGCCTTACGATGTAATGCTGCTTTAAGTGTTAAGGCTAAAAATAACTTTATTTTAGAATTTTTGACAATTATAATTGTATTTTAATATGTACTTAAACCTATTAAGTTTCTTATAAGTGGATTACGGCCGGAATTTGATATAGTTTATGCTTCTTATGCTGTGACGTAAATGTACATATTGATATATGACACTATAATAAACTAATGTCTGTCTGTCTTCTGTCTGTCTGTCTGTCTGTCTGTCTGTCTGTCTGTCTGTCTGTCTGTCTGTCTGTCTGTCTGTCTGTCTGTCTGTCTGTCTGTCTGTCTGTCTGTCTGTCTGTCTGTCTGTCTGTCTGTCTGCCTGCTTGCAGGCAGCCTGCCTGCCTGCCTGCCTGCCTGCCTGGCGTCCTTAAATGGTGTTATTTATTAAATTTCAACAAAATATGGTTAAAATGCACAGTATGACCATTAAATACAACATTTCAATAGGAGTGCTTTATAATGGGCCAGTGTATCTTTACTTGACAAAATGTAGTATGAAAATTGTAAAAACATATTTTTTTAAAAAACATTTTAGGGAGAAGAGAGGGCGAAGTCAGGGTCCTATTTCGCCCGCATCGCCCTCTAGATCCCTGAAATATAAATGTTGAAATTGATCAGTGTAATAACACATGTTTCTCTGACTGTTTTATGCCTACCGTATGTATCCCAGTTATATTTATGACAGTTTAGCACCATTTAGTGCCTGATAGCATCGTTTTCCATCATAAAAGCACGAAAACCTAAAATAAAAAGACAATTTGTTCGTTTAAAATGATTTATGGAATTATATTTCACTCGTGAACATAATAACGCTATCGGTATCACGTGTGGTTAGTGCCGCTTGTGATATATTGCTTACAATGAAAACTGAACTAAATCTCTCAACATTTTTATTGTACAATTATTGTAATAAAACCTTGACACAGTTTATTTTATTTCCCTGTTTCAAGCAGCATAAAATCGTATCAAACAAGCGTTTTTCTTGTATAAAATAATATTTAGCATTCTTCCGAAATAATTTGGGCATTTATTTTTTCTCCACCAGTATTAGGTTAGTTTAGTTTATACAAATTTATTTTAGCTCAATTGCGAAACAAGTTCTTACAACTTAACAAAATATTAATCACTCTCGAGACCTCATTCCTGATGTAATCCATCGCCACGAGGGAGAGAGAAGAGGCAACGTGGAATTTAAATGCCTGGCCTAAGGGCACAATCGTAACGGCTCCAGCGGAGGCTCGAACTCCGGGCCCTTCGCACCTGAAGCGAACTCGCATCCACTGCGCTATCACGACTGACACGTCTTTAGGTTAATCTGACCTTGTCACTTAAATAAAAGCTTGTACTTCTTACTTCTTTGTTGCCGAAGTGCGACTTTCAAAATTTACCCGATTATTTTAGCGAGTGTGCTCATGGCATGTTATAACAATGACAGCATGGAAAAATGATTTATGGGACAAATGTATGATGGGTAAGACTGAAAAACATTTATCTTTGGAAATACTACGGTTATGTCAAAGTATGTAGATTCTGTGTTTCACCAATGCAACCCGGGTTCGATCCTCGGACCGGGAGGTATGTGAGATGGTACGGTGGTCACCAGATCGGACAGGTGGGTTTTCTCCGGGTTTCTCCCACACCAATGTCCACATTTACGCTTTCATCCGCGCCAATGAGAGTGATTAATATAAGTTGTTAGAACTTGCTTCGCAATCGTTGTAAAATAAATAAAGTTTAAAAATGTCATAATATCTGGAGCAACAATGATACATGATTAAACTTATTGTAATAAAACCTTTTTAAAAACTATTTTATGTCCCTCTTTAACCCTTTCTTTCATAGATAGGTTAATATACTATTTTATTCCCCTCTAACCCTTTCCTTCATAGATACCGGTATTTGGGTTAATATACTATTTTATTCCCCTCTATAACCCTTTCCTTCATAGAGATTTGGGTTAATATACTATTTTATTCCCCTCTATAACCCTTTCCTTCATAGAGATTTGGGTTAATATACTATTTTATTCCCCTCTTTAACCCTTTCCTTCATAGATATTTAGGTTAATATTCTATTTTATGTCCCTCTTTAACCCTTTCCTTCATAGATATTTAGGTTATTATTTTATTTTATTCCCTCTAATCCTTTCCTTCATAGATATTTAGGTTAATATACTATTTTATTACCCTCTTTAATCCTTTCCTTCATAGAGATTTAGGTTAATATACTATTTTATTCCCCTCTTTAACCCTTTCCTTCATAGAGATTTAGGTTAATATACTATTTTATTTCCCTCTTTAACCCTTTCCTTCATAGAGATTTAGGTTAATATACTATTTTATTCCCCTCTTTAACCCTTTCCTTCATAGAGATTTAGGTTAATATACTATTTTATTACCCTCTAACCCTTTCCTTCATAGAGATTTAGGTTAATATACTATTTTATTCCCCTCTTTAACCCTTTCCTTCATAGAGATTTAGGTTAATATACTATTTTATTTCCCTCTAACCCTTTCCTTCATAGAGATTTAGGTTAATATACTATTTTATTCCCCTCTTTAACCATTTCCTTCATAGAGATTTAGGTTAATATACTATTTTATTACCCTCTAACCCTTTCCTTCATAGAGATTTAGGTTAATATACTATTTTATTCCCCTCTTTAACCCTTTCCTTCATAGAGATTTAGGTTAATATACTATTTTATTCCCCTCTTTAACCCTTTCCTTCATAGAGATTTAGGTTAATATACTATTTATTCCCGCCTCCGTGGTCGAGTGGTTAAGGTCGCTGACTTGTATACCACTGTAACCTATCATCACTGATGGTCACGGGTTCGAGCCCCGCTCAGGCCGTGTCTCATTTATATGAAAAAGTTGGCAGTTTCTTACGGAGGTTGGTGCACCCAAGTACTGGTTAACCGCTGGAGCCTGCCCAGGAAAGGTGTTGTTAAGTAAACTGCCCGCCGGCGATATAGCCCAAAATGGTGCTGATGCAGGCGTAAAACCCGAAATATAACATAACTATTTTATTCCCCACTTTAACCCTTTCCTTCATAGAGATTTAGGTTAATATACTATTTTATTCCCCACTTTAACCCTTTCCTTCATAGAGATTTAGGTTAATATACTATTTTATTCCCCTCTTTAACCCTTTCCTTCATAGAGATTTAGGTTAATATACTATTTTATTCCCCTCTTTAACCCTTTCCTTCATAGAGATTTAGGTTAATATACTATTTTATTGCCCTCTATAACCCTTTCCTTCATAGAGATTTAGGTTAATATACTATTTTATTGCCCTCTATAACCCTTTCCTTCATAGAGATTTAGGTTAATATACTATTTTATTCCCCTCTTTAATTAAAGCAGCAGCAAATTGCATTATTTTAGATTTTGGAGGATAGTGCATGATACAGACACAGACCCATTCCAGAGTCCCCGCTGGTTCTTTTACGTGCACGGTGTACAGCACCGACACGAGACCTCGGTTTAAAGTCCCATCTGAAATACTGTTAATTTTATTATGGTCAGACCGGGGATCAAACTTTATATCCCTGGATTACCAGTCCAACGTGTAAACCACTGGACTACAGATCCGCCTGTGACTGAACTAATAACCCGAATCATTTTATTACCCACGTTTCATATGTACATGAATGCTGGCTGACAATTTAGTGTAAATTTCCATAATTTTGAATTAGTTTAATTTTTCCATTTAAGAAGCAAAACACTATAAATGATATAGGGTGACATATTTCATGTACAGGTAGAGGAGACTAATACATTCCAACACTGATATCTCGTTCACTATTAAGCTTGTAAACGTGATACTCATGTTTAAGTTTCACTATTAGTTACACTTGTAAACGTGATATATTATAACATTATCAGATGACAATCATGATGTTGCATGATTAGCGAGGTGAAAAGGTTAATTTCATCATTGTTAAACAGGGCTGGCTCAGGGAGGGGGGCCCGCTTGGGGGCTAACATTGCTGGCAAATGGGAGTGATGTATGTTTTCTCTAAAATTCAGCTTAACCCTTTACTTCACATAATAGAAGAGACAAAATAAATTATTACTCATTTTGTCTCCATACTGCTGGGTGTGTACCATACATACTCGCGCCTATTGAACCAGTTTTTTACCACCAGATAATGGCCCTCAAAGTGACCTCCCGTCTTATAAGTGACTGCTAAAAAAAGGTGTATTAAAATTTATAGTATCCATAATGTATACATAATTTCGTGTTGAGATAAGAAACCGCTCTGACACTGAACATTTCTTCAACCTTCAGTCTTGATAGAATTACCTTAAGCTTTTAGCTTTCAGTTCAATCCACATATCACGATATAAATGTATATTTCTGTAAATTTCTCAATGTATATTATTACATGTATCCTGCTGATACATAAATATGTTTCAACCAACTTGACGTAACAATGCTTTAATAGTACACACAGACGGACGGACAGACATAACAATGCTTTAATAGTACAGACGGACGGACGTAACAATGCTTTAATAGTACAGACGGACGGACGGACGTAACAATGCTTTAATAGTACAGACGGATGGACGTAACAATGCTTTAATAGTACAGACAGACAGACAGACGGACGTAACAATGCTTTAATAGTACAGATGGACGGACAGACGGACATAACAATGCTTTAATAGTACAGACAGACGGACGGACATAACAATGCTTTAATAGTACAGACAGACGGACGGACATAACAATGCTTTAATAGTACAGACGGATGGACGGACATAACAATGCTTTAATAGTACAGACAGACGGACGGACGTAACAATGCTTTAATAGTACAGATGGACGGACGGACGGACATAACAATGCTTTAATAGTACAGACAGACGGACGGACATAACAATGCTTTAATAGTACAGACAGACGGACGGACATAACAATGCTTTAATAGTACAGACGGATGGACGGACATAACAATGCTTTAATGGTACAGACAGACGGACGGACATAACAATGCTTTAATAGTACACACAGACGGACGGACATAACAATGCTTTAATAGTACACACAGACGGACGAACAGACATAACAATGCTTTAGTAGTACACACAGACGGATGGACAGACATAACAATGCTTTAATAGTACAGACAGACGGACGGACATAACAATGCTTTAATAGTACAGACAGACGGACGTAACAATGCTTTAATAGTACACACAGACAGACGGACAGACATAACAATGCTTTAATAGTACAGACGGACGGACGGACGTAACACTGCTTTAATAGTACGGACGGACGTAACAATGCTTTAATAGTACAGACGGACGGACGTAACAATGCTTTAATAGTACAGACAGACAGACGGACGTAACAATGCTTTAATAATACAGATGGACGGACGGACATAACAATGCTTTAATAGTACAGACAGACGGACGGACATAACAATGCTTTAATAGTACAGACAGACGGACGGACATAACAATGCTTTAATAGTACAGACGGATGGACGGACATAACAATGCTTTAATAGTACAGACAGACGGACGGACGTAACAATGCTTTAATAGTACAGATGGACGGACGGACGGACATAACAATGCTTTAATAGTACAGACAGACGGACGGACATAACAATGCTTTAATAGTACAGACAGACGGACGGACATAACAATGCTTTAATAGTACAGACGGATGGACGAACATAACAATGCTTTAATGGTACAGACAGACGGACGGACATAACAATGCTTTAATAGTACACACAGACGGACGAACAGACATAACAATGCTTTAATAGTACACACAGACGGACGAACAGACATAACAATGCTTTAGTAGTACACACAGACGGACGGACAGACATAACAATGCTTTAATAGTACAGACAGACGGATGGACATAACAATGCTTTAATAGTACAGACAGACGGACGGACGTAACAATGCTTTAATAGTACAGACAGACGGACAGACGTAACAATGCTTTAATAGTACAGACACGATGGACGGACGTAACAATGCTTTAATAGTACAGACAGATGGACGGACGTAACAATGCTTTAATAGTACAGACAGACGGACGGACATAACAATGCTTTAATAGTACAGACAGACGGACGGACGTAACAATGCTTTAATAGTACAGACGGATGGACGGACATAACAATGCTTTAATAGTACAGACAGACGGACGGACGTAACAATGCTTTAATAGTACAGATGGACGGACGGACGGACATAACAATGCTTTAATAGTACAGACAGACGGACGGACATAACAATGCTTTAATAGTACAGACAGACGGACGGACATAACAATGCTTTAATAGTACAGACGATGGACGGACATAACAATGCTTTAATGGTACAGACAGACGGACGACGGACTAAAATGCTATGTACAGACGACAAACAATGCTTTTAGTACACACAGACGGACGACATAACAATGCTTTAATAGTACAGACAGACGGACGGACATAACAATGCTTTAATAGTACAGACAGACGGACGTAACAATGCTTTAATAGTACACACAGACGGACGGACAGACATAACAATGCTTTAATAGTACAGACGGACGGACGGACGTAACAATGCTTTAATAGTACGGACGGACGTAACAATGCTTTAATAGTACAGACGGATGGACGTAACAATGCTTTAATAGTACAGACAGACGGACGGACGTAACAATGCTTTAATAGTACAGATGGACGGACGACGGACATAACAATGCTTTAATAGTACAGACAGACGGACGGACATAACAATGCTTTAATAGTACAGACAGACGGACGGACATAACAATGCTTTAATAGTACAGACGGATGGACGGACATAACAATGCTTTAATAGTACAGACAGACGGACGGACGTAACAATGCTTTAATAGTACAGATGGACGGACGGACGGACATAACAATGCTTTAATAGTACAGACAGACGGACGGACATAACAATGCTTTAATAGTACAGACAGACGGACGGACATAACAATGCTTTAATAGTACAGACGGATGGACGGACATAACAATGCTTTAATGGTACAGACAGACGGACGGACATAACAATGCTTTAATAGTACACACAGACGGACGGACATAACAATGCTTTAATAGTACACACAGACGGACGAACAGACATAACAATGCTTTAGTAGTACACACAGACGGATGGACAGACATAACAATGCTTTAATAGTACAGACAGACGGACGGACATAACAATGCTTTAATAGTACAGACAGACGGACGTAACAATGCTTTAATAGTACACACAGACAGACGGACAGACATAACAATGCTTTAATAGTACAGACGGACGGACGGACGTAACACTGCTTTAATAGTACGGACGGACGTAACAATGCTTTAATAGTACAGACGGACGGACGTAACAATGCTTTAATAGTACAGACAGACAGACGGACGTAACAATGCTTTAATAGTACAGATGGACGGACGGACATAACAATGCTTTAATAGTACAGACAGACGGACGGACATAACAATGCTTTAATAGTACAGACAGACGGACGGACATAACAATGCTTTAATAGTACAGACGGATGGACGGACATAACAATGCTTTAATAGTACAGACAGACGGACGGACGTAACAATGCTTTAATAGTACAGATGGACGGACGGACGGACATAACAATGCTTTAATAGTACAGACAGACGGACGGACATAACAATGCTTTAATAGTACAGACAGACGGACGGACATAACAATGCTTTAATAGTACAGACGGATGGACGGACATAACAATGCTTTAATGGTACAGACAGACGGACGGACATAACAATGCTTTAATAGTACACACAGACGGACGAACAGACATAACAATGCTTTAATAGTACACACAGACGGACGAACAGACATAACAATGCTTTAGTAGTACACACAGACGGACGGACAGACATAACAATGCTTTAATAGTACAGACAGACGGATGGACATAACAATGCTTTAATAGTACAGACAGACGGACGGACGTAACAATGCTTTAATAGTACAGACAGACGGACAGACGTAACAATGCTTTAATAGTACAGACACGATGGACGGACGTAACAATGCTTTAATAGTACAGACAGATGGACGGACGTAACAATGCTTTAATAGTACAGACAGACGGACGGACATAACAATGCTTTAATAGTACAGACAGACGGACGGACGTAACAATGCTTTAATAGTACAGACGGATGGACGGACATAACAATGCTTTAATAGTACAGACAGACGGACGGACGTAACAATGCTTTAATAGTACAGATGGACGGACGGACGGACATAACAATGCTTTAATAGTACAGACAGACGGACGGACATAACAATGCTTTAATAGTACAGACAGACGGACGGACATAACAATGCTTTAATAGTACAGACGGATGGACGGACATAACAATGCTTTAATGGTACAGACAGACGGACGGACATAACAATGCTTTAATAGTACAGACAGACGGACGGACATAACAATGCTTTAATAGTACAGACAGACGGACGTAACAATGCTTTAATAGTACACACAGACAGACAGACAGACATAACAATGCTTTAATAGTACAGACGGACGGACGGACGTAACACTGCTTTAATAGTACGGACGGACGTAACAATGCTTTAATAGTACAGACGGACGGACGTAACAATGCTTTAATAGTACAGACAGACAGACGGACGTAACAATGCTTTAATAGTACAGATGGACGGACGGACATAACAATGCTTTAATAGTACAGACAGACGGACGGACATAACAATGCTTTAATAGTACAGACAGACGGACGGACATAACAATGCTTTAATAGTACAGACGGATGGACGGACATAACAATGCTTTAATAGTACAGACAGACGGACGGACGTAACAATGCTTTAATAGTACAGATGGACGGACGGACGGACATAACAATGCTTTAATAGTACAGACAGACGGACGGACATAACAATGCTTTAATAGTACAGACAGACGGACGGACATAACAATGCTTTAATAGTACAGACGGATGGACGGACATAACAATGCTTTAATGGTACAGACAGACGGACGGACATAACAATGCTTTAATAGTACACACAGACGGACGGACATAACAATGCTTTAATAGTACACACAGACGGACGAACAGACATAACAATGCTTTAGTAGTACACACAGACGGATGGACAGACATAACAATGCTTTAATAGTACAGACAGACGGACGGACATAACAATGCTTTAATAGTACAGACAGACGGACGTAACAATGCTTTAATAGTACACACAGACAGACGGACAGACATAACAATGCTTTAATAGTACAGACGGACGGACGGACGTAACACTGCTTTAATAGTACGGACGGACGTAACAATGCTTTAATAGTACAGACGGACGGACGTAACAATGCTTTAATAGTACAGACAGACAGACGGACGTAACAATGCTTTAATAGTACAGATGGACGGACGGACATAACAATGCTTTAATAGTACAGACAGACGGACGGACATAACAATGCTTTAATAGTACAGACAGACGGACGGACATAACAATGCTTTAATAGTACAGACGGATGGACGGACATAACAATGCTTTAATAGTACAGACAGACGGACGGACGTAACAATGCTTTAATAGTACAGATGGACGGACGGACGGACATAACAATGCTTTAATAGTACAGACAGACGGACGGACATAACAATGCTTTAATAGTACAGACAGACGGACGGACATAACAATGCTTTAATAGTACAGACGGATGGACGGACATAACAATGCTTTAATGGTACAGACAGACGGACGGACATAACAATGCTTTAATAGTACACACAGACGGACGAACAGACATAACAATGCTTTAATAGTACACACAGACGGACGAACAGACATAACAATGCTTTAGTAGTACACACAGACGGACGGACAGACATAACAATGCTTTAATAGTACAGACAGACGGATGGACATAACAATGCTTTAATAGTACAGACAGACGGACGGACGTAACAATGCTTTAATAGTACAGACAGACGGACAGACGTAACAATGCTTTAATAGTACAGACACGATGGACGGACGTAACAATGCTTTAATAGTACAGACAGATGGACGGACGTAACAATGCTTTAATAGTACAGACAGACGGACGGACATAACAATGCTTTAATAGTACAGACAGACGGACGGACGTAACAATGCTTTAATAGTACAGACGGATGGACGGACATAACAATGCTTTAATAGTACAGACAGACGGACGGACGTAACAATGCTTTAATAGTACAGATGGACGGACGGACGGACATAACAATGCTTTAATAGTACAGACAGACGGACGGACATAACAATGCTTTAATAGTACAGACAGACGGACGGACATAACAATGCTTTAATAGTACAGACGGATGGACGGACATAACAATGCTTTAATGGTACAGACAGACGGACGGACATAACAATGCTTTAATAGTACACACAGACGGACGGACATAACAATGCTTTAATAGTACACACAGACGGACGAACAGACATAACAATGCTTTAGTAGTACACACAGACGGATGGACAGACATAACAATGCTTTAATAGTACAGACAGACGGACGGACATAACAATGCTTTAATAGTACAGACAGACGACGGACGTAACAATGCTTTAATAGTACACACAGACAGACGGACAGACATAACAATGCTTTAATAGTACAGACAGACGGACGGACATAACAATGCTTTAATAGTACGACGGACGGACATAACAATGCTTTAATAGTACAGACGGATGGACGGACATAACAATGCTTTAATAGTACAGACAGACGGACGGACGTAACAATGCTTTAATAGTACAGATGGACGGACGGACGGACATAACAATGCTTTAATAGTACAGACAGACGGACGGACATAACAATGCTTTAATAGTACAGACAGACGGACGGACATAACAATGCTTTAATAGTACAGACGGATGGACGGACATAACAATGCTTTAATAGTACAGACAGACGGACGGACGTAACAATGCTTTAATAGTACAGATGGACGGACGGACGGACATAACAATGCTTTAATAGTACAGACAGACGGACGGACATAACAATGCTTTAATAGTACAGACAGACGGACGGACATAACAATGCTTTAATAGTACAGACGGATGGACGGACATAACAATGCTTTAATGGTACAGACAGACGGACGGACATAACAATGCTTTAATAGTACACACAGACGGACGAACAGACATAACAATGCTTTAATAGTACACACAGACGGACGAACAGACATAACAATGCTTTAGTAGTACACACAGACGGACGGACAGACATAACAATGCTTTAATAGTACAGACAGACGGATGGACATAACAATGCTTTAATAGTACAGACAGACGGACGGACGTAACAATGCTTTAATAGTACAGACAGACGGACAGACGTAACAATGCTTTAATAGTACAGACACGATGGACGGACGTAACAATGCTTTAATAGTACAGACAGATGGACGGACGTAACAATGCTTTAATAGTACAGACAGACGGACGGACATAACAATGCTTTAATAGTACAGACAGACGGACGGACGTAACAATGCTTTAATAGTACAGACAGACGGACGTACATAACAATGCTTTAATAGTACAGACAGACGGACGGACATAACAATGCTTTAATAGTACACACAGACGGACATAACAATGCTTTAATAGTACACACAGACTGACGGACATAACAATGCTTTAATAGTACACACAGACGGACGGACATAACCATGCTTTAATAGTACACACAGACGGACGGACGTAAAAATGCTTTAATAGTACAGACGGACATAACAATGCTTTGATAGTACACACAGACGGATGGACGGACATAGCAATGCTTTAATAGTACACACAGACGGACGGACATAACAATGCTTTAATAGTACACACAGACGGACAGACATAACAATGCTTTGATAGTACACACAGACGGATCGACATAACAATGCTTTAATAGTACAGACGGATGGACGGACATAACAATGCTTTAATAGTACAGACAGACGGACGGACATAACAATGCTTTAATAGTACAGACGGACGGACGGACATAACAATGCTTTAATAGTACACACAGACGGATGGACATAACAATGCTTTAATAGTACACACAGACGGACGGACATAACAATGCTTTAATAGTACGGACGGACGGACGGACATAACAATGCTGTAATAGTACGGACGGACGGACATAACAATGCTTTGATAGTACACACAGACGGACGGACGGACATAACAATGCTTTAATAGTACACACAGACGGACGGACATAACAATGCTTTAATAGTACACACAGACGGACGGACGTAACAATGCTTTAATAGTACACACAGACGGACGGACATAGCAATGCTTTAATAGTACACACAGACGGATGGACATAACAATGCTTTAATAGTACACACAGACGGACGGACATAACAATGCTTTGATAGTACACACCGACGGATGGACATAACAATGCTTTAATAGTACAGATGGACGGACGGACATAACAATGCTTTAATAGTACAGACAGACGGACGAACATAACAATGCTTTAATAGTACAGACGGACGGACGGACCTAACAATGCTTTAATAGTACACACAGACGGATGGACATAACAATGCTTTAATAGTACACACGGACGGACGGACATAACAATGCTTTGATAGTACACACAGACGGACGGACATAACAATGCTTTGATAGTACACACAGACGGACGGACATAACAATGCTTTGATAGTATAATTGAGGCTGGCAAAAAGTTTTCGAAAAATGTTAAAGAAAAGTATTACTGAAGACATATAACAAGATCCTTATATTATTGTTACCCTTTTTTCAGCACTAGTTATACATATATTATTGTTACCCTTTTTTCAGCACTAGTTATACATATATTATTGTTACCCTTTTTTCAGCCCGAGTTATACATATATTATTGTTACCCTTTTTTCAGCACTAGTTATACATATATTATTGTTACCCTTTTTTCAGCCCGAGTTATACATATATTATTGTTACCCTTTTTCAGCACTAGTTATACATATATTATTGTTACCCTTTTTTCAGCCCGAGTTATACATATATTATTGTTACCATTTTTTCAGCCCTAGTTATACATATATTATTGTTACCCTTTTTTCAGCACTAGTTATACATATATTATTTTTACACATTTTTCAGCACTAGTTATACATATATTATTGTTACCCTTTTTTCAGCACTAGTTATACATATATTATTTTTACACTTTTTTCAGCACTAGTTATACATATATTATTTTTACACCTTTTTCAGCACTAGTTATACATATATTATTTTTACCATTTTTTCAGCAATAGATATACATATATTATTTTTACCATTTTTTCAGCCCTAGTTATACATATATTATTTTTACCCTTTTTTCAGCACTAGTTATACATATATTATTTTTACCCTCTTTTCAGCCCTAGTTATACATATATTATTTATACACTTTTTTCAGCACTAGTTATACATATATTATTTTTACCTTTTTTTCAGCCCGAGTTATACATATATTATATTTACCCTTTTTTCAGCACTAGTTATACATATATTATTTTTACCCCTTTTTTCAGCCCGAGTTATACATATATTATTTTTACCCCTTTTTTCAGCACTAGTTATACATATATTATTTTTACCCCTTTTTTCAGCCCGAGTTATACATATATTATTTTTACCCCTTTTCAGCCTAGTTATACATATATTATTGTTACCCCTTTTTTCAGCCCTAGTTATACATATATTATTGTTACCCCTTTTTTCAGCCCTAGTTATACATATATTATTTTTACCCTTTTTTCAGCACTAGTTATACATATATTATATTTACCCTTTTTTCAGCACTAGTTATACATATATTATTTTTACCCCTTTTCAGCCTAGTTATACATATATTATTTTTACACCTTTTTCAGCACTAGTTATACATATATTATTTATACACTTTTTTCAGCACTAGTTATACATATATTATTTTTACCTTTTTTTCAGCCCGAGTTATACATATATTATATTTACCCTTTTTTCAGCACTAGTTATACATATATTATTTTTACCCCTTTTCAGCCTAGTTATACATATATTATTTTTACCCCTTTTTTCAGCCCGAGTTATACATATATTATTTTTACCCCTTTTTTCAGCACTAGTTATACATATATTATTTTTACCCCTTTTTTCAGCCCGAGTTATACATATATTATTTTTACCCCTTTTCAGCCTAGTTATACATATATTATTGTTACCCCTTTTTTCAGCCCTAGTTATACATATATTATTGTTACCCCTTTTATCAGCCCGAGTTATACATATATTATTTTTACCCCTTTTCAGCCTAGTTATACATATATTATTTTTACCCCTTTTTTCAGCCCTAGTTATACATACATACTATCAGAGAACTGTTTGTGTTATGTCCACCTGTGATCAGTATGTGGGCAGGCCACACTGAGGCTGTGGGCAGGCCACACTGAGGCTGTGGGCAGGCCACACTGAGGCTGTGGGCAGGCCACACTGAGGCTGCTAATTTCCCAAAATTAATTAAATGCCAAAAATATACCTTTGCTGTATAAAAGACTGCTAGAGAGCTGATTCAGTACATAATTATACGTCTAAACTCATTAAATCAGAAAACGCAGGAAATCGCTTCTCTATACCTCAACAATGTTAGGGGGCATGCCCCAGATACCCCCCCCTAGATTGCATTGGTTGAAATTTTCCTCTGGTTATGGTACTGGTGATAAGTGATAACAGTGTTGTATATGTAGAGCATTTATGTGCAATAAAGGGCATGTTTATGTTTTGGGTCAAGCCCTAGGAAATGTATTTATATAAATAAACATAGGAGAACAGAACAGATAAGGAGGTGATGGGTGGGGGGGGGGGGAATTTGGTCAGTAGGTGAAATAACTTCCTAATACATCTTGACATTCCTTGATGATAGCAGAGCAGAGATAATGATGTACTATTCAATATTTTAGGAGCATCTTTTCATTTTTAGAAATTACACCCAGAAGGTCGTTCAGTGTGAGCGTGAGTGGTGATAAAACGTGATTGGTGATAAAACGATATATTAGGGAGAATCTAGCTTTATTTTGCAACAAGACTAACCAAAAAAAAAAAGACTACTGGACCGGAAATCTTAATATTATATATATAATTATAGTTGATCTATATGGTCCGTGCAGACGGATCTGTAGTCAGTGGTTAACATGTTGGACTGGTAATCCCCCCGTCTGATCCTAATAAAATGAACAGTCTTTCAGATGGGACTTTAAACCGAGGTCTTGTGTTGGTGCTATACACCGTGCACGTAAATGAACCAGAGGAGACTCTGGAATGGGTCTCTGTCTGTATCATTGCAGTATCCTGTATAATGTAAAATGACTAATCGCTTCAGGAGGCGTCGCTCATATGGGCAACCGGTAGAGATGATAAATAAACGTAAAACACACACGGTCCGTGCCTGAAATACTGCTCGGAGGGGCATCCGGGATCTTCCTCCACCAATAATAGCTGGAGAGACCCCAAAACAAACAAAACGTTGGCCTGTGTAGCTTACCAGACAAGATTTGTAAGAAATTGAAGAAAAAAAGAAGAATGTGTGTTGTTTTGTTTTTTGTGGCGGGGGATGGAGAAGTGGGGCCCCCATTGTGCGAAATCCGGGTCCCTATTGGTGACTATTTTACCCATGTCACCCCCTATGATGAACACTGTTCGTATAGCAATTATAGCATAATGTTAAAGTACGTTTTGTGTTTAATTTGCAGTAAGAATACCGGACCAACGTTTTGTGTTTATTTTGCAGTAAGAATACCGGACCAACGTTTTGTGTTTATTTTGCAGTTAGAATACCGAACCAACGTTTTGTGTTTATTTTGCAGTAAGAATACCGGACCAACGTGTTGTGTTTATTTTGCAGTTAGAATACCGGACCAACGTTTTGTGTTTATTTTGCAGTTAGAATACAGGACCAACGTTTTGTGTTTATTTTGCAGTAAGAATACCTGGCCAACGTTTTGTGTTTATTTTGCAGTTAGAATACCGGACCAACGTTTTGTGTTTAATTTGCAGTAAGAATACAGGACCAACGTTTTGTGTTTAATTTGCAGTAAGAATACAGTACCAACGTTTTGTGTTTATTTTGCAGTAAGAATACCGGACCAACGTTTTGTGTTTTATTTTGCAGTAAGAATACCGGACCGGAGCCTCAGTATGACAAGATCATGTCCGGTTATAAAACATTCAAAACAGATGAGCCGTTCAGGCTCAAGTACAACAATGCCATCCTCCCCGAGCTCACGGTCGCGTACGAGACCTGGGGAGAACTCAACGAGGACAAGAGCAATGCTGTGATAATACACGCCGGTCTCTCTGCCAGCAGTCATGCCAGAAGCCATGAGGTAAGCGCCATATGTTTGTATTTATGCCAGAATCCATGCAGTCAGCTCCATGTGTTGGTATTTATGCCAGAATCCATGCAGTAAGCTCCATGTGTTGGTATTTATATCAGAATCCATGCAGTAAGCTCCATGTGTTTGTATTTATGCCAGAATCCATGCAGTAAGCTCCATGTGTTGGTATTTATATCAGAATCCATGCAGTAAGCTCCATGTGTTGGTATTTATGCCAGAATCCATGCAGTAAGCTCCATGTGTTGGTATTTATATCAGAATCCATGCAGTAAACACCATTTGTTGGTATTTATATCAGAATCCATGCAGTAAGCTCCATGTGTTGGTATTTATGCCAGAATCCATGCAGTAAGCTCCATGTGTTGGTATTTATATCAGAATCCATGCAGTAAGCTCCATATGTTTGTATTTATGCCAGAATCCATGCAGTAAGCTCCATGTGTTGGTATTTATATCAGAATCCATGCAGTAAGCTCCATATGTTTGTATTTATGCCAGAATCCATGCAGTAAGCTCCATGTGTTGGTATTTATATCAGAATCCATGCAGTAAGCTCCATATGTTTGTATTTATGCCAGAATCCATGCAGTAAGCTCCATGTGTTGGTATTTATATCAGAATCCATGCAGTAAGCTCCATATGTTTGTATTTATGCCAGAATCCATGCAGTAAGCTCCATGTGTTGGTATTTATATCAGAATCCATGCAGTAAGCTCCATATGTTTGTATTTATGCCAGAATCCATGCAGTAAGCTCCATGTGTTGGTATTTATATCAGAATCCATGCAGTAAGCTCCATATGTTTGTATTTATGCCAGAATCCATGCAGTAAGCTCCATGTGTTGGTATTTATATCAGAATCCATGCAGTAAGCTCCATATGTTTGTATTTATGCCAGAATCCATGCAGTAAGCTCCATTTGTTGGTATTTATATCAGAATCCATGCAGTAAGCTCCATGTGTTGGTATTTATGCCAGAATCCATGCAGTAAGCTCCATTTGTTGGTATTATATCAGAATCCATGCAGTAAGCTCCATATGTTGGTATTTATATCAGAATCCATGCAGTAAGCTCCATTTGTTGGTATTTATATCAGAATCCATGCAGTAAGCTCCATTTGTTGGCATTTATGTCAGAATCCATGCAGTAAGCACCATTTGTTGGTATTTATATCAGAATCCATGCAGTAAGCTCCATGTGTTGGTATTTATGCCAGAATCCATGCAGTAAGCTCCATTTGTTGGTATTTATATCAGAATCCATGCAGTAAGCTCCATATGTTTGTATTTATGCCAGAATCCATGCAGTAAGCTCCATTTGTTGGTATTTATATCAGAATCCATGCAGTAAGCTCCATGTGTTGGTATTTATGCCAGAATCCATGCAGTAAGCTCCATTTGTTGGTATTTATATCAGAATCCATGCAGTAAGCTCCATATGTTGGTATTTATATCAGAATCCATGCAGTAAGCTCCATTTGTTGGTATTTATATCAGAATCCATGCAGTAAGCTCCATATGTTTGTATTTATGCCAGAATCCATGCAGTAAGCTCCATTTGTTGGTATTTATATCAGAATCCATGCAGTAAGCTCCATGTGTTGGTATTTATGCCAGAATCCATGCAGTAAGCTCCATTTGTTGGTATTTATATCAGAATCCATGCAGTAAGCTCCATGTGTTGGTATTTATGCCAGAATCCATGCAGTAAGCTCCATTTGTTGGTATTTATATCAGAATCCATGCAGTAAGCTCCATATGTTGGTATTTATATCAGAATCCATGCAGTAAGCTCCATTTGTTGGTATTTATATCAGAATCCATGCAGTAAGCTCCATGTGTTGGTATTTATATCAGAATCCATGCAGTAAGCTCCATATGTTTGTATTTATGCCAGAATCCATGCAGTAAGCTCCATTTGTTGGTATTTATATCAGAATCCATGCAGTAAGCTCCATGTGTTGGTATTTATGCCAGAATCCATGCAGTAAGCTCCATTTGTTGGTATTTATATCAGAATCCATGCAGTAAGCTCCATGTGTTGGTATTTATGCCAGAATCCATGCAGTAAGCTCCATTTGTTGGTATTTATATCAGAATCCATGCAGTAAGCTCCAATGTTGGTATTTATATCAGAATCCATGCAGTAAGCTCCATTTGTTGGTATTTATATCAGAATCCATGCAGTAAGCTCCATGTGTTTGTATTTATGCCAGAATCCATGCAGTAAGCTCCATTTGTTGGTATTTATATCAGAATCCATGCAGTAAGCTCCATGTGTTTGTATTTATGCCAGAATCCATGCAGTAAGCTCCATTTGTTGGTATTTATATCAGAATCCATGCAGTAAGCTCCATGTGTTTGTATTTATGCCAGAATCCATGCAGTAAGCTCCATTTGTTGGTATTTATATCAGAATCCATGCAGTAAGCTCCATGTGTTTGTATTTATGCCAGAATCCATGCAGTAAGCTCCATTTGTTGGCATTTATGTCAGAATCCATGCAGTAAGCACCATTTGTTGGTATTTATATCAGAATCCATGCAGTAAGCTCCATGTGTTGGTATTTATGCCAGAATCCATGCAGTAAGCTCCATTTGTTGGTATTTATATCAGAATCCATGCAGTAAGCTCCATATGTTTGTATTTATGCCAGAATCCATGCAGTAAGCTCCATTTGTTGGTATTTATATCAGAATCCATGCAGTAAGCTCCATGTGTTGGTATGTATGCCAGAATCCATGCAGTAAGCTCCATTTGTTGGTATTTATATCAGAATCCATGCATTAAGCTCCATATGTTGGTATTTATATCAGAATCCATGCAGTAAGCTCCATTTGTTGGTATTTATATCAGAATCCATGCAGTAAGCTCCATGTGTTTGTATTTATGCCAGAATCCATGCAGTAAGCTCCATTTGTTGGTATTTATATCAGAATCCATGCAGTAAGCTCCATGTGTTGGGTATTTATGCCAGAATCCATGCAGTAAGCTCCATTTGTTGGCATTTATGTCAGAATCCATGCAGTAAGCACCATTTGTTGGTATTTATGTCAGAATCCATGCAGTAAGCTCCATTTGTTGGTATTTATATCAGAATCCATGCAGTAAGCTCCATGTGTTTGTATTTATGCTAGAATTCATGCAGTAAGCTCCATTTGTTGGTATTTATATCAGAATCCATGCAGTAAGCTCCATATGTTTGTATTTATGCCAGAATCCATGCAGTAAGCTCCATTTGTTGGTATTTATATCAGAATCCATGCAGTAAGCTCCATGTGTTGGTATGTATGCCAGAATCCATGCAGTAAGCTCCATTTGTTGGTATTTATATCAGAATCCATGCATTAAGCTCCATATGTTGGTATTTATATCAGAATCCATGCAGTAAGCTCCATTTGTTGGTATTTATATCAGAATCCATGCAGTAAGCTCCATGTGTTTGTATTTATGCCAGAATCCATGCAGTAAGCTCCATTTGTTGGTATTTATATCAGAATCCATGCAGTAAGCTCCATGTGTTGGTATTTATGCCAGAATCCATGCAGTAAGCTCCATTTGTTGGCATTTATGTCAGAATCCATGCAGTAAGCACCATTTGTTGGTATTTATGTCAGAATCCATGCAGTAAGCTCCATTTGTTGGTATTTATATCAGAATCCATGCAGTAAGCTCCATGTGTTGGTATTTATGCCAGAATCCATGCAGTAAGCTCCATTTGTTGGTATTTATGTCAGAATCCATGCAGTAAGCACCATTTGTTGGTATTTATGTCAGAATCCATGCGGTAAGCTCCATTTGTTGGTATTTATGCCAGAATCCATGCAGTAAGCTCCATTTGTTGGTATTTATGTCAGAATCCATGCAGTAAGCTCCATTTGTTGGCATTTATGTCAGAATCCATGCAGTAAGCACCATTTGTTGGTATTTATATCAGAATCCATGCAGTAAGCTCCATGTGTTGGTATTTATGCCAGAATCCATGCAGTAAGCTCTATTTGTTGGTATTTATATCAGAATCCATGCAGTAAGCTCCATATGTTTGTATTTATGCCAGAATCCATGCAGTAAGCTCCATTTGTTGGTATTTATATCAGAATCCATGCAGTAAGCTCCATGTGTTGGTATGTATGCCAGAATCCATGCAGTAAGCTCCATTTGTTGGTATTTATATCAGAATCCATGCATTAAGCTCCATATGTTGGTATTTATATCAGAATCCATGCAGTAAGCTCCATTTGTTGGTATTTATATCAGAATCCATGCAGTAAGCTCCATGTGTTTGTATTTATGCCAGAATCCATGCAGTAAGCTCCATTTGTTGGTATTTATATCAGAATCCATGCAGTAAGCTCCATGTGTTGGTATTTATGCCAGAATCCATGCAGTAAGCTCCATTTGTTGGCATTTATGTCAGAATCCATGCAGTAAGCACCATTTGTTGGTATTTATGTCAGAATCCATGCAGTAAGCTCCATTTGTTGGCATTTATGTCAGAATCCATGCAGTAAGCACCATTTGTTGGTATTTATGTCAGAATCCATGCAGTAAGCTCCATTTGTTGGTATTTATATCAGAATCCATGCAGTAAGCTCCATGTGTTTGTATTTATGCCAGAATCCATGCAGTAAGCTCCATTTGTTGGTATTTATATCAGAATCCATGCAGTAAGCTCCATGTGTTTGTATTTATGCCAGAATCCATGCAGTAAGCTCCATTTGTTGGTATTTATATCAGAATCCATGCAGTAAGCTCCATGTGTTTGTATTTATGCCAGAATCCATGCAGTAAGCTCCATTTGTTGGTATTTATATCAGAATCCATGCAGTAAGCTCCATGTGTTTGTATTTATGCCAGAATCCATGCAGTAAGCTCCATTTGTTGGCATTTATGTCAGAATCCATGCAGTAAGCACCATTTGTTGGTATTTATATCAGAATCCATGCAGTAAGCTCCATGTGTTGGTATTTATGCCAGAATCCATGCAGTAAGCTCCATTTGTTGGTATTTATATCAGAATCCATGCAGTAAGCTCCATATGTTTGTATTTATGCCAGAATCCATGCAGTAAGCTCCATTTGTTGGTATTTATATCAGAATCCATGCAGTAAGCTCCATGTGTTGGTATGTATGCCAGAATCCATGCAGTAAGCTCCATTTGTTGGTATTTATATCAGAATCCATGCATTAAGCTCCATATGTTGGTATTGATATCAGAATCCATGCAGTAAGCTCCATTTGTTGGTATTTATATCAGAATCCATGCAGTAAGCTCCATGTGTTTGTATTTATGCCAGAATCCATGCAGTAAGCTCCATTTGTTGGTATTTATATCAGAATCCATGCAGTAAGCTCCATGTGTTGGTATTTATGCCAGAATCCATGCAGTAAGCTCCATTTGTTGGCATTTATGTCAGAATCCATGCAGTAAGCTCCATGTGTTTGTATTTATGCCAGAATCCATGCAGTAAGCTCCATGTGTTGGTATTTATATCAGAATCCATGCAGTAAGCTCCATGTGTTGGTATTTATGCCAGAATCCATGCAGTAAGCTCCATGTGTTGGTATTTATATCAGAATCCATGCAGTAAGCACCATTTGTTGGTATTTATATCAGAATCCATGCAGTAAGCTCCATGTGTTGGTATTTATGCCAGAATCCATGCAGTAAGCTCCATTTGTTGGTATTTATATCAGAATCCATGCAGTAAGCTCCATATGTTTGTATTTATGCCAGAATCCATGCAGTAAGCTCCATTTGTTGGTATTTATATCAGAATCCATGCAGTAAGCTCCATGTGTTGGTATGTATGCCAGAATCCATGCAGTAAGCTCCATTTGTTGGTATTTATATCAGAATCCATGCATTAAGCTCCATATGTTGGTATTTATATCAGAATCCATGCAGTAAGCTCCATTTGTTGGTATTTATATCAGAATCCATGCAGTAAGCTCCATGTGTTTGTATTTATGCCAGAATCCATGCAGTAAGCTCCATTTGTTGGTATTTATATCAGAATCCATGCAGTAAGCTCCATGTGTTGGTATTTATGCCAGAATCCATGCAGTAAGCTCCATTTGTTGGCATTTATGTCAGAATCCATGCAGTAAGCACCATTTGTTGGTATTTATGTCAGAATCCATGCAGTAAGCTCCATTTGTTGGTATTTATATCAGAATCCATGCAGTAAGCTCCATGTGTTGGTATTTATGCCAGAATCCATGCAGTAAGCTCCATTTGTTGGTATTTATGTCAGAATCCATGCAGTAAGCACCATTTGTTGGTATTTATGTCAGAATCCATGCGGTAAGCTCCATTTGTTGGTATTTATGTCAGAATCCATGCGGTAAGCTCCATTTGTTGGTATTTATGCCAGAATCCATGCAGTAAGCTCCATTTGTTGGTATTTATGTCAGAATCCATGCAGTAAGCTCCATTTGTTGGTATTTATGCCAGAATCCATGCGGTAAGCTCCATTTGTTGGTATTTATGCCAGAATCCATGCAGTAAGCTCCATTTGTTGGTATTTATATCAGAATCCATGCAGTAAGCTTCATTTGTTGGTATTTATGTCAGAATCCATGCAGTAAGCTCCATTTGTTGGTATTTATGCCAGAATCCATGCAGTAAGCTCCATTTGTTGGTATTTATGCCAGAATCCATGCAGTAAGCACCATTTGTTTATGTATATGTTATGTGTTAATGCCAATTCATTGAGGTAAATGCCCATTTCGTTGTGCCTTCAGGACTGGTTTTGATTGGACAAGTGATAAAAAGGGAAACCAGCTGTTGATGGCCATATAATGGTTCCTAATATAGCTCTATTTAAGTAGAGGAATGTTGTGTTTCGAGTGTATGTATGACCGCCCGCCCGCCCGCCCGCCCGCCCAAAGGCACTGTTAATGGGGAACCGAATCTTTTAATATGCTTGGAAATTGTTCCATTTTATATTATGCTTTTACAATTTGTCGTTAGTATTTTCGATTTCCAATCAACATTTTAGGTATTTGATAAATAGGTCTTTTTTATATGTGGATGACGAAGCAATTTTTATCTTCACCAACAATTTTATGCCTCATGTGTTAATACTGGTAATTACTTTTATCCTTTCCAGTGAATGATTTTTAAAAGATGAACCAATCTTTGTGTTTTGAAAGATAAGCTAATCTTTAAATTTGTTATTTGAAACTGTGAATGATGGAGACCCATCTTTTCAATTAATTTTTTTTCAAACTGAAAGATAGACCAATATCTGCCAAAATAAATTGGAGCTGAAAGATGAACCAATCTTTCAATTTGTGTTTTTGAAAGTGAAAGATGAACCAATCTTTCAATTTGTGTTTTTGAAAGTGAATGATGAACCAATCTTTCAATTTGTTTTTTGAAACTGAAAGATGAACCAATCTTTCAATCTGTGTTTTGAAACTGAAAGATGAACCAATCTTTTAATTTGTGTTTTTGAAACTGAAAGATGAAACAATCTTTCAATTTGTGTTTTTGAAAGTGAAAGATGAACAAAGCTTTCAATTTGTGTTTTGAAAGTGAAAGATGAACTAATCTTTCAATTTGTGGTTTTGAAAGTGAAAGATGAACAAATCTTTCAATTTGTGTTTTGAAAGTGAAATATGAACCAATCTTTCAATTTGTGTTTTTGAAAGTGAAAGATGAACCAATCTTTCAATTTGTGTTTTGAAACTTTAAGATGAACCAATCTTTCAATTTTGTATTCTCAATGAACCAATCTTTCAGTTTTGTTTTCTCAATGAACCAATCTTTCAGTTTTGTTTTCTCAATGAGCCAATCTTTCAGTTTTGTTTTTTCAATTAACCAATCTTTCAGTTTTGTATTTTAAATGAACCACTCTTTCAGTTTTGTTTTTTCAATGAACCACTCTTTCAGTTTTGTTTTCTCAAACCATGAACGATTGGACTATCTTCATTCTTTGCTGCTCTATTTTGCAGCTGTTGTTATTTAGAATGTCTCCAGTTAGCCTGGGGGTGGCATCATTGCCTTATCATAGTACAATTAGATTTATAATATGTTTCCCAGCATAAGAGAAAACAGATATTTTTCGTTTGATCATATCTCGTAACACTCCGACTCCGCGGTATTATAGCTTTCAATGTTTCTTGAGGCGAAATAATAATTTGCTGATTCAGGTCAAACATCTACTTCCTTTTCATGGTTATGACTGTAAGTAAATTTCCATCATGATCTAGCGATGTTGTAACTAAATTATATAACAAGAAAATAAGAGTACAATGGCTTGTTTAATAATGTATGGCACATTAGATGAATACCCAAACACCCTTGACAAATACATCCACTTTGATATATCTCCACATGAATGAGTTCCAAGTCTTTCACTTTGATAACTTGAATAAGTTTGTTGTCAATAATGCTATGTACAGTTGCAGGATCCAGATGGGGACAGGAGGGGGGGTTTCACATCTGCTACGTTTAGGTTCGATACGAGCTCTCGGTGTGTAAATTCGGCTAAGTTTTCTTGCCCGTTCGTTAATTACGATGTAAAAACAATAATTTCTGTGTACTGGTTTTAATAAAATCTATATTATTGCGTAACATTTTATGCTTTCGCTGAAGATCTATCGTTTTTACTATATGTATATTTCATTGTTATTTGGCACAAGCAAAACCCTGAAAATGCACCAAGCGCAATGCCCCCCCCCCCCAACTCCCCCCCCCCCACTACCTAATCCAAATTCCTGGAGCTGCCCCATATCTTTGCTAAATATCAAATACATTGTATATAAAACATTGTACATTGCAGGATAACCCTGCTCCTTATCTTTGCTAAATATCAAATACATTGTATATAAAACATTGTACATTGCAGGATAACTGCCCCTTATCTTTGCTAAATATCAAATACATTGTATATAAAACATTGTACATTGCAGGATAACTGCCCCTTATCTTTGCTAAATATCAAATACATTGTATATAAAACATTGTACATTGCAGGATAACCCTGCTCCTTATCTTTGCTAAATATCAAATACATTGTATATAAAACATTGTACATTGCAGGATAACCCTGCTCCTTATCTTTGCTAAATATCAAATACATTGTATATAAAACATTGTACATTGCAGGATAACCCTGCCCCCTTATCTTTGTTAAATATCAAATACATGTACATTGTATATAAAAACATTGTATATTGCAGGATAACCCTGCTCCTGGGTGGTGGGAGAAGTTTGTAGGCCCAGGCCGTGCTGTTGATACGGATGATTTCTTTGTTATATGTACAAACACTCTTGGAGGATGCTACGGTTCCAGGTAAGTTTACTCAACACTCGGCTGCATCATACAGTTTTTACCCACTGCAGTAGAAACTAGTGTGTTGATGATACAGTCAAACCTGTCTTAAGCAGCCAGCCAAGGGAATCAGAGAAAGTGGCTGCACAGGTGGCTGCTTAATAGAGGTCAAATGTATAATAAAATACCATACTGGGAATCTGGAAACTGGCTGCTTAATACAGGTGGGTGCTTAATAGAGGTCAAATGTATAATAAAACACCATATTGGGAATCTGGAAACTGGCTGCTTAATACAGGTGGCTGCTTAATAGAGGTCAAATGTATAATAAAACACCATATTGGGAATCTGGAATTGGCTGCTTAATACAGGTTGGCTGCTTAATAGAGACCAAATGTGTAACAAATCAACATGTTGGGAATCTGGAAACTGGATGCTTAATAGAGGTTGGCTGCCTAATACAGGTGACCACTAACACAGGTTTGACATTATATCCAAACTGATTTATATGCAATTACAAAAAAATAAAATGTAAATTAATTCTCTTTTGTAGAATATAATCTCGAGTGGTCAGGTGACAAACAGTATGATGTACGACAGTTAATTTGCATAAATTGCACACGCATATATTCAAACCTCTTTGTTAAATAGAGCAAACAGAGGCCATATTAAATATGAACATGTACATTGTAGCGTGTAGGTTTTACTTAATTGGACATTGTTCTGAAAAGTTATGACACTTTACAATAGCTAATTTGCATAAAATTTGCATCAACATTAAGCAAAAAGTAAAAAAAATGTCATTGCTGATTAGCATAACTTTACATAGATTTTGTTAATAATGTGACTAAATAATGGCTGTAACTTTGGAAACATATGGTTGTTTTTTTTTTTGCCATTACATTTTTACATCTTGATAAATTTTATTGCAATTGACCTTTCGTCATTGCAATTTTACCACATACATGTATTTTATCTACATATATATATTTTAATATCTTGTATACAGTATACTTAACCCGGCACGATATTTCCTGAACTGTGCTGATGCGGCGTTAAGCTTACTCACTCAAATTCTAGATAAAAAAGAGTAACATTTCCAAATGATGATAGCATCGGTAGACATTTAATAATAATAAACTACCCATCAATTTCTACACAAGCAAATTAACCCTTAGCACCCCTTAGCACGCTAGCGATGAAAGTAACCGTGAAATATGTCATGGAATTTTACCGTTACAACACAATTCTAACGCGCTCGCTTTTCACCAATACAACCCGGGTTCGATCCTCGGACCGGGAAGTATGTGAGATGGTACGGTGGTCGCCAGATCGGACAGGTGGGTTTTCTCCGGTTACTCCGGTTTCCTCCCACACAAATGACCACATACGCTTTCATCCGCGCCAACGAGAGTGATTAATATATGTTGTTAAAACTTGCTTCGCAATCGTTGTAAAATAAATAAAGTTTAACTTAAAATTCTAATTGAAATTTTCATGACACATTTCCAGAGTTTTCGGGTTACAAATGAGAAAAACACATTATGGAAATGTCGTCTGCTGCAATTATTTGTGTTATTTATAGCATTTTATTTTACCCAGCATGCAAAGAGTTAATGAGAAAATATAAAGCGAAGATATATAGCATAAAAATGTTAGAGTACAATGTTGACTAGATTTCAATAGTGGAAGTTGTGATAGCGCAGTGGTAGCGCATTCACTTCATGTGTGAAAGGCCCGGAGTTCAAGCCCCACTGTAACCGTTACGATTGTGCCCTTAGGCAAGGCATTTAAATTCCACGTTGCCTCTTCTCTCTCCCTCGTGGCGATGGATTCCATCAGGAATGAGGTCTCGAGACTGATTAATATAAGTTGTAAGAACTTGTTTCACAATCAAGCTAAAATAAATTTGTATAAACTAATGTAGATATGTGTTAACATGAAATCATCACTGATGGTCACGGGTTCGAGCCCCGCTCAGACATTGTCTCTTTATCTAAAAATGTTGGCAGTTTCTTACGGAGGTTGGTGCACCCAAGTACTGGTTAACCGCTGGAGCCTGCCCAGGAAAGGTGTTGTTAGGTAAGCTGCCCGCCGGCGATATAGCCCAAAATGGTGCTGATGCAGGCGTAAAACCCGAAATATAACATAACATATAACGGAGGTTGGTGCACCCAAGTACTGGTTAACCGCTGGAGCCTGCCCAGGAAAGGTGTTGTTAAGTAAACTGCCCGTCGGCGATATAGCCCAAAATGGTGCTGATGCAGGCGTAAAACCAGAAATATAACATAACATAAGATATGTGTTAACATACAGAAGAATGACAGGGTAGAACCAGCACTCGAGTAGAGAAATTAAACTTTAATAAACTCCCATAAAACAATTTTTTTTGCCGGTCGTTTTTTAGCGGGTCGGTCGGGAAATAAGAAACAAACACCTTTTTTATTATGGCCTTAATCAATAATTTTCTTATTGTATTCTGAGATTTCTTTACAATATTTCACGGCTTTTCTTGTTTGTAATTAAACCTGTAGGAAATTGATATTACTATCGTTGAAGTATAGGATCGTGTTATATAAGTGTGTGTTTTAAGTAAGATATAAGCCGAAAACGATCCATGGCTATTTTACATATTGGACGCCAATATTTTACATATTGGATCCATTTGAGGCTTAAATCTTACTTAAGACACACACTTATATAACAAGATCCTATTAATTAAAATTGTTAATTTCGTACATTTACGTGTAGTATTTAATATCATACTCTGGCCTTTTGCAGTCCAATATTAATAATAATGGACTGCAAGTACACACACGTCACGATAGTGTTTTAATTGGAGTGAAGTATTGTAATTGGTTGATGTTCTTGCTTATTTCAGTGGGCCGTCCTCAATTAATCCTCTAACCGGCAAGGTAATGTACACGATATTTTCTTATCTCCCTTGAGGGACAAATAATTATGGCAGAATTTACTTATACACCTTGTGCAACCAGGGTTCATTCTAGGTCAGAATTTTTGGGAGAAGTGAGAAAGCACACGATCGCGGCCCTAAATGGTGTTATTTAATAAATTTCACAAAAATACGGTTATAGTGCACAGTGTTTCCATTAAATACTACATTTGAATAGAAGGAGTGCTTTATAATGGGCCAGTGTATCTTACTAGACAAAATTGTATGAAAATAGTAACAGGGAGAAGTGGGGCCCCCAGAGGGCGAAGTCAGGGTCCCTAGGGTGACTATATCGCCCTCTAGAATGATCCCTGTGCCAGGGTTCATTCTAGGTCAGAATTTTTGGGAGAAGTGAGAAAGTGCGTGATCGCTTCCTTAAATGGTGTTCTTTAATATACTTCTGCAAAATATGGTTAAAATGCACAGTACAACCATTAAATACAACATTTGAATAGAAGGAGTGCTTTATAATGGGCCAGTGTATCTTACTAGACACAAGTTTGTTTGAAAATTGTAAAAACCAAAAAATATATATATATATATATATTTTTTATTTTATGGAGACCCCAGTGGGGCCCCAGAGGGCGAAGTCAGGGTCCCTAGGGCGACAATTTCGCCCACATCGCCCTCTAGAATGATCCCTGCTGTGCAACTATGAATAGTTATACTATATATAGAACATGAAAATCATCTGAATATCAGTTACATTTATTAGCACCCGCTTTTAAAAAACTTTATTTTAACAACTTATATTAACCACTCTCGTTCACCCACCTGTCCGATCTGGTGACCACTATACCATCTCACATATTTCCCAGTCCGAGGATCCAACCCGGGTTGCATTGGTGAGAAGCGAGCGCTCTAACCACTGTGCTAATCGGACAGCCATAAACAGACAAGAGATATTGTTTTGGCCTTGTCCGTCCGGAGCCAGTTCTCGGTAATCAATGAGCAAACTTTTAGAGTTATTGCCCTTTAATTGGACTAATAATCCACAAATTTGTCCATACAGATCCAGTTTGGCGCGGAATGTCAATTCATTCAATAGGGCTGTTTCTGTTGATATCTGTCTAGTATTGTGCAATCGAGTATTGTGCAGTCGACTGACGAGTATTGTGCAATTGACTGTTGAGTATTGTGCAGTTGACTGTCGAGTATTGTGCAATCGACTGTCGAGTATTGTGCAAGCGACTGTCGAGTATTGTGCAATCGACTGTCAAGTATTGTGCAATTGACTGTCAAGTATTGTGCAGTCGACTGTCAAGTATTGTGCAATCGACTGTCGAGTATTGTGCAATCGACTGTCAAGTATTGTGCAATTGTGCAGTCGACTGTCGAGTATTCATAATTGTGCAATTGACTGTTGAGTATTGCGCAATCGACTGTCAAGTATTGTGCAATCGAGTATTGTGCAATTGACTGTGAGTATTGTGCAATCGACTGTCAAGTATTGTGCAATCGAGTATTGTGCAGTCGACTGTCCAGTATTGTGCAATCGACTGTCAAGTATTGTGCAATCGAGTATTGTGCAGTCGACTGTCCAGTATTGTGCAGTCGACTGTCCAGTATTTGTGCAATCAAGTATTGTGCAGTCGACTGTCCAGTATTGTGCAGTCGACTGTCCAGTATTGTGCAATCAAGTATTGTGCAGTCGACTGTCCAGTATTGTGCTACCGACTGTCTATTATTGTGCAGTCGAGGAATGTACAATTGACTGTCTAGTATTGTGCAATCAAGTATTGTGCAGTCGAGTACTGTGCAGTCGAGTATTGTGCGGTCGAGTACTGTGCAGAGTATTGTGCCGTCAAGTACTGTGCAGTCGAGTACTGTAGAGTCAAGTATTGTGCAGAGTATTGCAAATATTACAAATACTGCACCTGACTTGTGTCCTTCCCCTTGTGTACGTGGTTATATTTCATATAAGTGGTACATTTTGAAGAATCATTTATCTTGTATGATATGTATCACCTGTACAATCATTTATCTTATCAGAAATATGCAAATATTTATTTTGACGGTTACGAGCAATGAATGGATGCCAAATGCTAATATTGCATGATGTTTGAACATTATTGTAATACCATATTAAATAGATGATTCATCACATGCAATCATCTACTATCGCATGCAATCATCTACTATCGCATGCAATCATCTACTATCGCATGCAATCATCTACTATCGCATGCAATCATCTACTATCGCATGCAATCATCTACTATCGCATGCAATCATCTACTATCGCATGCAATCATCTACTATCGCATGCAATCATCTACTATCGCATGCAATCATCTACTATCGCATGCAATCATCTACTATCGCATGCAATCATCTACTATCGCATGCAATCATCTACTATCGCATGCAATCATCTACTATCGCATGCAATCATCTACTATCGCATGCAATCATCTACTATCGCATGCAATCATCTACTATCGCATGCAATCATCTACTATCGCATGCAATCATCTACTATCGCATGCAATCATCTACTTCAATTTGAATTGAAAAGTATTCAGGGGAAGTAAATCATGTATAATTTATCGGTTGGGGCTGTTAGACAGACTGAGTTGTTTAGTAAAATAATGTTGCTATACAGAGTTTAACAGGTAAATAAAACCCTTTTTCTGACCTTTAACCCTTTCCTTCATAGAGATTTAGGTTAATATACTATTATATCTCCATACAAACGGCAGCCATTTAACCCTTTCCTTCATTGAGATTTAGGTTAATATACTATTATATCTCCATACAAACAACAGCCATTTAACCCTTTCCTTCATAGAGATTTAGGTTAATATACTATTATATCTCCATACAAACGACAGCCATTTAACCCTTTCCTTCATAGAGATTTAGGTTAATATACTATTATATCTCCATACAAATGACAGCAATTTAGCTATCATGCAGTGGATAAGTAGTCGCCATATCTATCCCACCTCCATAGATATTACTGGGACTACATGAGATTCTGGCCTTTATTATGAACATTGGTTTGGCTACTACATTGTCAATGTATGTCGTATTGGTAATGGCATCAAGAGGTGCTTCTATGAGGGAAAGGGTTAATGAACATTGGTTTGGCTACTGCATTGTCAATGTATGTTGTATTGGTAATGGCATCAATGGGTGCTTCTATGAGGGAAAGGGTTAATGAACATTGGTTTGGCTACTACATTGTCAATGTATGTCGTAATGGCAGCAAGAGGTGCTTCTATGAGGGAAAGGGTTAATGAACATTGGTTTGGCTACTATATTGTCAATGTATGTCGTATTGGTAATGGCATCAAGAGGTGCTTCTATGAGGGAAAGGGTTAATGAACATTGGTTTGGCTACTACATTGTCAATGTATGTCGTATTGGCAATGGCATCAAGAGGTGCTTCTACGAGGGAAAGGGTTATGACGTTTTCTGCTACATGCTGTGATATATTCTGTCTAATGTCAGATATAGGTGACTACACCTTTACAATCATCTACCATATATGATTGAGAAATATGCACATAATTATTTTAAGACTTTTATTTGAGAATTATACAAATAATTATTATAGAATTTTATATGCTGTGAGAATTCAGATATCGATGACCACAACGGTAGAATCATATATCGTATCTGATTATAGAAACAGTTATGCCATACAACCTGCAGAATCACCTACTGCATCTTATTTCATAAGTATTCACCACCTGTAGCCTCATATATGGTGCCTGTTTTCAGAAATATGCGACGTCATTCCCTGTGGTCAGTGTGGAGGACATGGTCAATGCCCAGTTTGCTCTCTTGGACCACCTTGGAATTGAACATGTAAGTAGGTCAAAGGTCATGGTTACTTGTGCTATAAATAGACTCATATTGGAGGAATTCTATTTTTAGCTTCAGAATGTTTCCACTGTTTTCCAATTAGACTATAGATTGTAACATAAATTTTGCTTAACCCTTTCAACACCGCAGACCTCTAAATAGGCTTACAAAAAGTGTAGATCCAGATGAGCCGGCTCGTAGCGAGCCATCTCATCAGGATCTACACTTTTTGCCAGTAATATTACTATATTTTTAGACAAAGTTACCCATATTGATAAATGAACTGGTCCAAATGTAATTTTCTTATTAATTTATTGGTCTAATAATATCAAGGAACAGTCCATGTCAGTTACTTGGTGTTGAATGGGTTAAGTAATAAAAGTGTATCGGGTAATAAATTCACCCGATTGCCCTCCGACTGTCAATAACACAATGTAATGTGTGGGTGTGTGTCGGAGATATGCGACCCAAATACATGCTAGGGATTACAGGAGCCCATATAACCCAAATTATACATAATTATATTTGTGTGAAAATGCATATTTGGTTTGTTTTGATCATCTCAACCTTTAGTGGCCGAGATGTATTTATCCAGCGGCAAGCTTAAAATAACTTGTTTGATAGAAGTTTATTATGTGGTAAGTTGTTTATAGGCACCAACTCTATGTTTATGTTGCCACTAACACGTTGCTTTACTCTAACTCTACACAAGATCAACTAACACTACAAATAAAGATCTTGTTACACAATCATATTGGCGTCGTATATATATAATACACAATCATATTGTCGTCGTATATATGATACACAATCATATTGGCGTCGTATATATAATACACAATCATATTGTCGTCGTATATATAATACACAATCATATTGTCGTCGTATATATGATACACAATCATGTTGGCGTCGTATATATAATACACAATCATATTGACGTCGTATATATAATACACAATCATATTGTCGTCGTATATATAATACACAATCATATTGTCGTCGTATATATAATACACAATCATATTGGCGTCGTATATATAATACACAATCATATTGGCGTCGTATATATAATACACAATCATGTTGTCGTCGTATATATAATACACAATCATATTGGCGTCGTAATACACAATCATATTGTCGTCGTATATATAATACACAATCATGTTGTGCGTCGTATATATAATACACAATCATGTTGTCGTCGTATATATAATACACAATCATATTGTCGTCGTATATATAATACACAATCATGTTGTGCGTCGTATATATAATACACAATCATATTGTCGTCGTATATATAATACACAATCATATTGTCGTCGTATATATAATACACAATCATGTTGGCGTCGTATATATAATACACAATCATGTTGGCGTCGTATATATAATACACAATCATGTTGTCGTCGTAATACACAATAATACATCATAATGCACAGATAACGTATGAAGCACTCGTATTTTGTTGGTCAGATGACGGTAGCAGGAGACATATGCATGCAGTTTCTTCATTAGCGTCCGCGGTCACAAATTCTTTACTCCATCACGGAATCAGCAGTACCGATAAAATAGCGACGCCGCCGGCGATACAATCGCAAATTCACGACGCTCCCGGGGCGAAAGGCAGGAAATGAAACTGAAGTAATACAAATCTGTATATAATCTGTAGAGTAGAGGTGTCATTCATAGACATTAGAGTATTCATGTAGTAACACTCGTATTTTTATATATTTCATCGTCAATGTCGAACCAAAGCCCAGCCCCCGTGGAATTACGTTTTCTCGCAGTGTTTTGACAATAATGAGCAAAATTATCAACTTTTTTAGTTACAGAGAAACAACTTTAGATACCACTGTTACTGTATCGACTGTCCATGTATTGCAGACTGTTAGTTCATGAGTTCTAAAAGTTAATTTCCATGGTTGGTTGACCTTTCTTTTCTAATACAATATGAAACTAGGTCAAAAAGTGTAAAATATTTGATTAGTTTATTACACATTTTTTTGTATCGATATTTGAAAGTTCGTAATGACATCAATACGGCCGGCTTGAACCGGTGTTATACCCAATATGTATCTATCGATGACACCTCTAGTATAAAGATGCATTGAAAGATTTGTATGGTTCATTTCTAATGGCCACGGTCTGTTCTTTTCTTTGCAGACATGAGGAGTTTGGTGGATGTAACCTGGCGCTAGTGCTACCGGATGCTGTTGCTGTTCACTCAGGGTCACACTACAAATCTGACTGTTTCAAGGACCGACGTTGCAATTTTTGTTTTTATTTGTTTTCCAGTTACACGCAAGTGTAGGCTCGTCACTGGGTGGAATGTGTTCCTTGATGGCCGCCGTCATGTACCCACACAGAATTGGCAGGTAAACAAGTGTTTACCGTTATGAAATAATTTCGGTTTTTTATTACGTTTATTTATCGTCGCTACCGGTTTCCCACATGAGAAGCGCCTCCTGAAGAGATTAGTCATTTTGGGACCGCAGGTTAAAGTCCCATCTGAAAGACTGTTAATTTTATTATGGTCAGACAGGGATTCGAACCTGCTATCCCTAGATTACCAGTCCAACGTGTTAACCACTCGACCACAGATCCGTCTGCTGAAATAACTGCTGTTTTTGTATCTTAACATTTTTTAAAATCTTGAGTCCCATCCATAGTCCTATATCCTCACGGAATTGTCAGATACTCGAGCACTTATCGTTACGTTCTGTATGGCATCGTGCGAAAACAAGGGACCGTAACCCTTTCGCCACAATCGACATACAACACCTTTATGGCTTCCAACATATAGCCGCCATTCCATACCGTTATCTATTCCCATTGATATCGAGTATGTAGTACAGTGTAAGCCTATTGCTTATCAGCAGTATGGAGATACAATGAGTAATTGACCCCTTCTATTGTGGAGTAATGTAGTACAGTGTGCCTATTGCTTATCAGCAGTATGGAAATACAATGAGTAATTGACCTCTTCTATTGTGGAGTAATGTAGTACAGTGTGCCTATTGCTTATCAGCAGTGTGGAGGAGATACAATGAGTAATTGACCTCTTCTATTGTGGAGTAATGTAGTACAGTGTGCCTATTGCTTATCAGCAGTGTGGAGGAGATACAATGAGTAATTGACCTCTTCTATTGTGGAGTAATGTAGTACAGTGTGCCTATTGCTTATCAGCAGTATGGAGATACAATGAGTAATTGACCCCTTCTATTGTGGAGTAATGTAGTACAGTGTGCCTATTGCTTATCAGCAGTATGGAAATACAATGAGTAATTGACCCCTTCTATTGTGGAGTAATGTAGTACAGTGTGCCTATTGCTTATCAGCAGTGTGGAGATCCAATGAGTAATTGACCTCTTCTATTGTGGAGTAATGTAGTACAGTGTGCCTATTGCTTATCAGCAGTATGGAGATACAATGAGTAATTGACCCCTTCTATTGTGGAGTAATGTAGTACAGTGTGCCTATTGCTTATCAGCAGTGTGGAGATACAATGAGTAATTGACCTCTTCTATTGTGGAGTAATGTAGTACAGTGTGCCTATTGCTTATCAGCAGTGTGGAGGAGATACAATGAGTAATTGACCTCTTCTATTGTGGAGTAATGTAGTACAGTGTGCCTATTGCTTATCAGCAGTGCGGAGATACAATGAGTAATTGACCTCTTCTATTGTGGAGTAATGTAGTACAGTGTGCCTATTGCTTATCAGCAGTGTGGAGATACAATGAGTAATTGACCTCTTCTATTGTGGAGTAATGTAGTACAGTGTGCCTATTGCTTATCAGCAGTGTGGAGGAGATACAATGAGTAATTGACCTCTTCTATTGTGGAGTAATGTAGTACAGTGTGCCTATTGCTTATCAGCAGTGTGGAGTTACAATGAGTAATTGACCTCTTCTATTGTGGAGTAATGTAGTACAGTGTGCCTATTGCTTATCAGCAGTGTGGAGATACAATGAGTAATTGACCTCTTCTATTGTGGAGTAATGTAGTACAGTGTGCCTATTGCTTATCAGCAGTGTGGAGATACAATGAGTAATTGACCTCTTCTATTGTGGAGTAATGTAGTACAGTGTGCCTATTGCTTATCAGCAGTGTGGAGGAGATACAATGAGTAATTGACCTCTTCTATTGTGGAGTAATGTAGTACAGTGTGCCTATTGCTTATCAGCAGTGTGGAGGAGATACAATGAGTAATTGACCTCTTCTATTGTGGAGTAATGTAGTACAGTGTGCCTATTGCTTATCAGCAGTGTGGAGATACAATGAGTAATTGACCTCTTCTATTGTGGAGTAATGTAGTACAGTGTGCCTATTGCTTATCAACAGTGTGGAGATACAATGAGTAATTGACCTCTTCTATTGTGGAGTAATGTAGTACAGTGTGCCTATTGCTTATCAGCAGTGTGGAGATACAATGAGTAATTGACCTCTTCTATTGTGGAGTAATGTAGTACAGTGTGCCTATTGCTTATCAGCAGTGTGGAGATACAATGAGTAATTGGCCCCTTCTATTGTGGAGTAATGTACTACAGTGTGTGCCTATTGCTTATCAGCAGTATGGAGATACAATGAATAATTGGCCTCTTCTATTGTGGAGTAATGTAGTACAGTGTGCCTATTGCTTATCAGCAGTGTGGAGATACAATGAGTAATTGGCCCCTTCTATTGTGGAGTAATGTACTACAGTGTGTGCCTATTGCTTATCAGCAGTATGGAGATACAATGAATAATTGGCCTCTTCTATTGTGGAGTAATGTAGTACAGTGTGCCTATTGCTTATCAGCAGTGTGGAGGAGATACAATGAGTTATTGGCCTCTTCTATTGTGGAGTAATGTAGTACAGTGTGCCTATTGCTTATCAGCAGTATGGAGATACAATGAATAATTGGCCTCTTCTATTGTGGAGTAATGTAGTACAGTGTGCCTATTGCTTATCAGCAGTATGGAGATACAATGAGTAATTGTTCTATTGTGGAGTTACGGGTTATGGGTGAAATAAAATTATATACTTGCTGTTTTATCAAAATGAGGTTTATCCATTCATGAGTGAGTACAGCTGCGGCTGTCTGTGCGTCTGTCTGTCTCTACGTCCCGCTTCAATCTTGCACTCGTTGTCCATCCATTCATGAGTGAGTACAGCTATGTCTGTCCGTCCGTCTGTCTGTGCGTCCCGCTTCAATCTTGCACTTGTTGTCCATTCATGAGTGGGTACAGCTACGTCTGTCCGTCCGTTTGTCTGTGCGTCCCGCTTCAATCTTGCACTCGTCCATCCATTCATGAGTGGGTATAGCTACGTCTGTCTGTGCGTCCCGCTTCAAACTTGCACTCGTTGTCCATCCATCCATTCATGAGTGAGTACAGCTACGTCTGTCTGTCCGTCTGTCTCTACGTCCCGCTTCAATCTTGCACTCGTTTCATCCCCTTAGCTTCTTGGCTCGCTCTAATAAAACTTCACTGGTATGATCAATGTGAAGTCTATTTGTGTGAATTGTCGTCCGGATGCGCTTCATTGAGTTTTGACAGGAGTTATGACCCATTGAAGATTTTAGAGAACACATGGTTTGTCCTTCTTCACGAAACTGTATCTGAAATATCAGTATGAACTCTTATATGTGCGAATCATCGTCGTGTTCCGCTTTGTTGATCTTTAACAGAGTTATAACCCTTAGAAGATTTTAAATAACACTAATTGGGACTATTTTTACACTAATGGCGACTACTTTTTCACTAATATGGACTACTTTTACACTAATTGGGACTATTTTTACACTAATATGGACTACTTTTACACTAATATGGACTACTTTTACACTAATTGGGACTACTTTTTCACTAATATGGACTACTTTTACACTAATTGGGACTACTTTTTCACTAATATGGACTACTTTATTCATATTCCTGCTAAAAAACGAAAACAACCTACGTAAGTTTTACATATGCTTGTAAATAGTAACTACTACTATTTGATAGTAAGCTAACCACTATTTAACTGAGCAATCCCAACTGCTAATATGCTTACTTGAATCCAAGCTGAAAGTTAAGATCTTCTATTACGCCGGCTGTGCGTACGATGTCGTGCAACTTTCTCCTTTACGTTTAGAATGGTGTCCATATCATCGTGTGCAGCGAGCCATCCCTCGTCTATCGCTATGCGGTATCTACAGAGGAAGTGCATCATGAACGATCCCAACTGGAACAAGGGATACTATTACGACACAATATATCCGAAAATGGGCATGAAACTAGCAAGGTTAGATAACTCTTGCCACAACTTCTGCTATCATTCTAGAATATAATGATTTGAGCTGTTTTATACATGTACATGTATATACTTGTACGCTGTTATGTAGATGTCTATACAGGGCTCATTCTAGAGGGCGACATGGGCGAAACTGTCGCCTTAGGAACAGTGACTTCGCCCCCTGGTGTCCCAACTACTCCCTAAAAATAGGGATTTTTTTTCTTCTTCTGATTTTCATAAAATTGTGCCCAGTAAGCTACACTGGATCATTGTAAAGCACTCCTAATGTGTATTTATTTTAACCATATTTTGTTTAACCCTTTCAACACTACAGGCCTCTAAATAGACTTACAAAAGTGTAGATCCAGATGAGCTGGCTCGTGATGAGCCATCTCATCAGGATCTGCACTTTTTTCCAGTAATAATTATTACTATTTTTAGATAAAATTACCCATTTTGATAAATGAACTGGTCCCCAAAGGTAATTTTCTTATTAATTTATTGGTCTAACAAGATCATGCACCAGTCCATGTCAGTTACTTGGGGTTGAATGCACCAGTCCATGTCAGTTACTTGGTGTTGAATGCACCAGTCCATGTCAGATACTTGGTGTTGAATGCACCAGTCCATGTCAGTTACTTGGTGTTGAATGCACCAGTCCATGTCAGTTACTTGGTGTTGAATGCACCAGTCCACGTCAGTTACTTGGTGTTGAATGCACCAGTCCATGTCAGTTACTTGGTGTTGAATGCACCAGTCCATGTCAGTTACTTGGTGTTGAATGCACCAGTCCATGTCAGTTACTTGGTGTTGAATGCACCAGTCCATGTCAGTTACTTCAACTTACTTGGTGTTGAATGCACCAGTCCATGTCAGTTACTTCAACTTACTTGGTGTTGAATGCACCAGTCCATGTCAGTTACTTCAACTTACTTGGTGTTGAATGCACCAGTCCATGTCAGTTACTTCAACTTACTTGGTGTTGAATGCACCAGTCCATGTCAGTTACTTGGTGTTGAATGCACCAGTCCATGTCAGTTACTTGGTGTTGAATGCACCAGTCCATGTCAGTTACTTGGTGTTGAATGCACCAGTCCATGTCAGTTACTTGGTGTTGAATGCACCAGTCCATGTCAGTTACTTCAACTTACTTGGTGTTGAATGCACCAGTCCATGTCAGTTACTTGGTGTTGAATGCACCAGTCCACGTCAGTTACTTGGTGTTGAATGCACCAGTCCATGTCAGTTACTTGGTGTTGAATGCACCAGTCCATGTCAGTTACTTGGTGTTGAATGCACCAGTCCATGTCGGTTACTTGGTGTTGAATGCACCAGTCCATGTCAGTTACTTGGTGTTGAATGCACCAGTCCATGTCAGTTACTTCAACTTACTTGGTGTTGAATGCACCAGTCCATGTCAGTTACTTCAACTTACTTGGTGTTGAATGCACCAGTCCATGTCAGTTACTTCAACTTACTTGGTGTTGAATGCACCAGTCCATGTCAGTTACTTCAACTTACTTGGTGTTGAATGCACCAGTCCATGTCAGTTACTTGGTGTTGAATGCACCAGTCCATGTCAGTTACTTGGTGTTGAATGCACCAGTCCATGTCAGTTACTTGGTGTTGAATGCACCAGTCCATGTCAGTTACTTGGTGTTGAATGCACCAGTCCATGTCAGTTACTTGGTGTTGAATGCACCAGTCCATGTCGGTTACTTGGGGTTGAATGGGTTAAATATATCAAAATAATACCTCAACTTGATCACTTCTCCCAGCACTTCTGACCTAGGATGAGTCATGCTATGCATGCAGGTTGTTTGTAGATGTATATGTTCAATCTGTATATCTTATTTAGTATCATACCGGAGTCGTGATGTCATACAATATTTTATGATGTCATACAATATTTTATGATGTCATACAATATTTTATGATGTCATACAATATTTTATGATGTCATACAATATTTTATGATGTCATACAATATTTTATGAAACAAGTTTTGGAATTTTGCTATTAACCCATTCAACACCAAGTAACTCACATGGACTGGTCCATGATATTCATAAACCAATAAATGAATCAGAAAATCACATTTGGACAAGTTCATTTATCAAAAAGGGTAATTATGTCTAAAAATAGTCATATCACTGGCAAAAAGTGCAGATCCTGATGAGACGGCTCGTCACGAGCCGGCTCATCTGGATCTACACTTTTTGTAAGCCTATTTAGAGGTCTGTGGTGTTGAAAGGGTTAAGCGAGCCTTTTTTATCACCATACAATATTGGTTTTTAATAATATTTTTGCACAAAATAATGCTGTCAACTGTCGGCTCAAATTGTCATGACGTCACTACTCAAAGCAGCGTTATATATGTGTTTTAAGCAGCGCTATAAATGCGTCGAGACTTCTTTTAAATCGTAGTTTGTCTTACCATTAACGTTACGTACCAATTCAAATAGAAATATGCGTACTTCAATGCTTAATTTACAAATTATAAGGATTATTCTCTTGACCAATCGGAATCCTTCCACGTGTTATTACACGTGTGTACATATAAGAAATTATGAGATGACTGTATTACACTGAATACAAGCAAAGTTATGTGATAAATATGTATGTATTGGCTCCAGTTCTATTTTGAGAATGTATTTTGGTCAGTACAGGACGCCATGTAAAGAAAGCTGCATTAGGAGGCTAGAACATGCTCAGCTTGTGAATTTTATAGCAGAATGAAGTACTCTAAATGAATAACTAGATTTATCCTGCCTTCATGGGTATCCGATTAGTGCAGTGGTTAGCGCGCTCGCTTCTCACCAATGCAACCCGGGTTCGATCCGCGGACCGGGAAGTATGTGAGATGGTACGGTGGTCGCCAGATCGGATAGATGGGTTTTCTCCAGGTACTCCGGTTTCCTCCCGCACGAATGACCACATTTACGCTTTCATCCGCGCCAAAGAGAGTGATTAATATAAGCTGTTAGAACTTGCTTTGCAATCGTTGTAAAATAAATAAAGTTTAAACTTTCATGCAAAATAACGTGCAAAAACTGTCTAATAAACGTTGCCTTATACACAATTTGGACTGTAGAAGAATTTTACCCTGCATAGTAACCCATTATTTGTATATTTAGTGGTCATACACCAGAGTCATTATCACGACTCGTAACGCTTACGATTCACATTGTTTATATATTTTTTGTTTTCGCGACATTTGATCCTTTTCTGCAGTCTAAAATCATGCAAATAAGCTTTTTATCCCTTGAATTTGTCTGTTTTCTTAACTGCGTCTTATACTCGCGTGCGACCTATATATAGATGATTACGGTAATGATAATGTTTGGATGTTTCATTTTTTCAGAGAAATAGCAACATTGACATACAGAAGTGGGCCCGAGTGGGACAGTAGGTTTGCCAGAAAGCGCATTGATGAATCGGTGCCCGTGACACTATGCCCGACGTTCATTATAGAGAACTACATCGAGTACCAGGGCGAGGCATTTAGTACCAAGTTTGATCCGAATTCCCTGCTCTATATCTCGAAGGTAATCGATAGTTATCCCAATGCCGCTATATTTATGCCAAGTTTGATCCGAATTCTCTGCTCTATATCTCGAAGGTAATCGATGGTTATTCCAATTCCGCTATTTTTATGCCAAGTTTGATCTGAATTCCCTGCTCTATATCTCGAAGGTAATCGATAGTTATCCCAATGCCGCTATATTTATGCCAAGTTTGATCCGAATTCCCTGCTCTATATCTCGAAGGTAATCGATAGTTATCTCAATGCCGCTGTATTTATGCCAAGTTTGATCCGAATTCCCTGCTCTATACCTCGAAGGTAATCGATAGTTATCCCAATGCCGCTATATTTATGCCAAGTTTGATCCGAATTCCCTGCTCTATATCTCGAAGGTAATCGATAGTTATCCCAATGCCGCTATATTTATGCCAAGTTTGATCCGAATTCCCTGCTCTATATCTCAATAGTTCTTTGAAAACTTAGGTAGATTCCTTAGAAACTCCTTGAATTTAGGTGGATTCCTCGAAAACTCCTTGAATTTTGTCCTGGTGGGTTTTGTCCTTAAAGTATGCTTGAATTCGGGGAAACATTTCCGAAATCACATGCAATTTTTGAATTGTCACCAAAATATTTTAAGTGTGGGAAGTACACAACAACAATAACAATAACGGTAGATTAGGAAGGTATATTACGTTTTGGACAGTATGGTACGGAGAATGGACTGGTAGATTAGGAAGGTATATTACGTTTTGGACAGTATGGTACGGAGAATGGACTGGTAGATTAGGAAGGTATATTACGTTTTGGACAGTATGGTACGGAGAATGGACTGGTAGATTAGGAAGGTATATTACGTTTTGGACAGTATGGTACGGAGAATGGACTGGTAGATTAGGAAGGTATATTACGTTTTGGACAGTATGGTACGGAGAATGGACTGGTAGATTAGGAAGGTATATTACGTTTTGGACAGTATGGTACGGAGAATGGACTGGTAGATTAGGAAGGTATATTACGTTTTGGACAGTATGGTACGGAGAATGGACTGGTAGATTAGGAAGGTATATTACGTTTTGGACAGTATGGTACGGAGAATGGACTGGTAGATTAGGAAGGTATATTACGTTTTGGACAGTATGGTACGGAGAATGGACTGGTAGATTAGGAAGGTATATTACGTTTTGGACAGTATGGTACGGAGAATGGACTGGTAGATTAGGAAGGTATATTACGTTTTGGACAGTATGGTACGGAGAATGGACTGGTAGATTAGGAAGGTATATTACGTTTTGGACAGTATGGTACGGAGAATGGACTGGTAGATTAGGAAGGTATATTATGTTTTGGACAGTATGGTACGGAGAATGGACTGGTAGATTAGCAAGGTATATTATGTTTTGGACAGTATGGTACGGAGAATGGACTGGTAGATTAGGTAGGTATATTACGTTTTGGACAGTATGGTACGGAGAATGGACTGGTAGATTAGCAAGGTATATTACGTTTTGGACAGTATGGTACAGAGAATGGACTGGTAGATTAGGAAGGTATATTACGTTTTGAACAGTATGGTACGGAGAATGGATGGGGAATAGTTCGGATTTGACACTGGGTACAGAACTTGCCGTGCGAAACAACACAATTCTTTTCATTTTATGTCATTTATTTACATCAGTATTTATTCTGAAACAGTCCTTACATCCTTGTAATGTGCCTATATAAATTTAGTTTAGCTCGATTGCGAAACAAGTTCTTACAACGTATATTACCCACTCTCGAGACCTCATTTCTGATGTAATCCATCGCCATGAGGGTGAGAGAAGAGGCAACGTGGAATTTAAATGCCTTAGTTTATACAAATTTAGTTTAGCTCGATTGCGAAACAAGTTCTTACAACGTATATTACCCACTCTCGAGACCTCATTCCTGATGTAATCCATCGCCATGAGGGAGAGAGAAGAGGCAATGTGGAATTTAAATGCCTTGCTTGCCTAAGGGCACAATCATAACGGCTCCAGCAGAAGCTCGAACTCCGGGCCTTTCGCACCTGAAGCGAACGCGCTACCACTGCGCTATCACGACTTCCACAATGTGTTGTCATAAATCTCTATGAACAATGTGTTTCTTACAGGCTATGGATATTTTTGACATGGCAGAAGGGTTCGAATCTTTGGAGGCGGGTTTATCGCGGGTAACGTGTCCCGTCATGGTGATCGGAGTGCAGACTGATATTCTATTTCCCATCATACAACAGCGAGAACTTGCGTCTGTTCTACAGTCAGGGGGTACGTACCATAGTAACCTTGGTAATCTGGATGTCACAATGCCACAAATTGCACGCCACTGGCTCCTGAATAAATTACGTAAATGTAAAACTGTATACTATTTTGTATTATTTCATGTGAGGAAGCTCTATCCAGCTAGATTGTGGAAGGTCCGTGGTTCTGCCCGGGCGACTGTCCATGCCTGAAATACCTGAACTTTTAAACCCCAAAACAAAGAAATATGTTAGTTTATACAAATTTATTTTAGCTCGATTGCGAAACAAGTTATTTCAACTTATATAAATCACTCTCGAGACCTCATTCCTGATGGAATCCATCGCCACGAGGGAGAAGAGGCACTGTGGAATTTAAATGCCTTGCCTAAGGGCACAATCGTAACGGCTCCAGTGGGGCTCGAACTCCGGACCTTTCGCACCTGGAGCGAACGCCTATCCACTGCGCTATCACGACTTCCAAGAAATATATTATTGATAGAGATATCTGAAATACCTAAACTTTTAAACCACAAAACAAAGAACTATATTATTGATAAAGATATGACAGAGAAGATGGATTTGGCCAAAATGTTCTATCTGGAAAAAACGGCTGGACAGAAAGTCTTAGGTCAAAAAGCCTAGGCCATATTTTACAAATACGTTGCCCTATACTTTCTGCTTACATTGGAATAGGATAGTTGTATTTGTGTCATCTTGGCTTGCATTGTCTTAGATTAATCTACCGAACTCTAGTAAATAGACCATTCGGTAGATATGTAGAGCTTTTAGTTTATACAAATCTATTTTAGCTCGATTGTGAAACAAGTTCTTACAACTTATATTAATCACTCTCGAGACCTCATTCCTGATGGAATCCATCGCCGCGAGGGAGAGAGCAGAGGCAACGTGGAATTTAAATGCCTTGCCTAAGGGCACAATCGTAACGGCTCCAGCGGGGCTCGAACTCTGGACCTTTCGCACCTGAAGCGAACGCGCATCCACTGTGCTATCACAACTTCCATCAGATGTAGAGCTTTTATGTTCAAAACTACTCCTGGGTGTAAAATACAATGTAGTAACCAACTTTTTTCACACCCTTTACATGTCTCAATTCAAAGGAAATCGGATAGGCTTGTCAGAATATAATCCGGAATTCTTTATTTGTTTGTAGGAAACAACAATGTGACATTTTATGAGCTGAATTCCATATATGGGCATGATACTCAGGGTTCCTCTGTCTGAATGTTTGTCTGCGCCACTTCTGTCGCCAATTGAAAAACACTGGAGCCAACTTAAAAAACTTGGAGCCAACTAAGAGCCGTATAGTTCACAAATAAATATTTGAAGCCATGTATTTGACAAAACATGTGCCAAAAAAAAAAATTATTGTTTGGCGCCATTGGGAATCCTGATACTTAGAATATAATCTGGCATTCTTTATTTGTAGGAAACAACAGTGTGACATTTTATGAGCTGAACTCCATATATGGGCATGATACGTTTCTGTTGGATTTGAACGGTGTTGGGGCAGGTGTAAAGGTAAGATATTGTGCCTGTTATATTTGTGTCCGCGTTATAATATGAAACTTGTTAAATTAGCGTCATCGTCATAATATTGGGCACATTCCATTTGCGTGAAATACACACCACTGTCATTTAGCCTGCGCTCAGGAATACATAAACATTGAATGATATTTTGAGGTAACTGTTACATAACGTTACAAGATTTTACTTAAATAAATATGCAGTTTTTTTAAATTTAAGGAAAACATGCACAATTTATTTTAATGAATTGTATGTCCTTTTTGTGGTGAAAATTGGTTTTAATTTTAATGTCGAAATGTTCTTTTAATGGTGGGGGTGGGGGTGATGGCCGAGTTGTTAAAAGTCCTTGACTTCAAATCACTTGCCCCGCACCACTGGGGTTGTTGAATTCTTTCAAGTGAAGAAGCTATCCAGTTGGTTTTCAGCAGGTCGGTGGTTCTAACCAGGTGCCCGTCCGTGCCTGAAATACTGCTCGGAGGGGCATCTGAGAACTTCCTCCACCGATAACAGCTGGAGGTAACAGCTGGAGGGTCACAGCTGGAGGGTCACCATATAACCCAAACTGTTGGACTTTAAACCCTATAATACAAATACTTTTAATTTAGTTTACACGTGGGTTTTCTCCGGGTACTCCGGTTTCCTTCCACACGAATGATCACATTTACGCTTTCATCCGCGCCAACGAGAGTGATTAATATAAGTTGTTAAAACTTGCTTCGCAATCGTTGTAAAATAAATAAAGTTTAAAAATTTTAAAAAATGAATTTCTATATACATGTAATATTGAGCTTGGTGTATAATAACACTCAGACCTAGATATCAAACAATGTAAAAATGTCGGAAAACTGATAATTTATACAAATTTAGTTTAGCTCGATTGCGAAACAAGTTCTTCAAACATTAGAATAATCGCTCTTGAGACCTCATTCCTGATGGAATTCATTGCCATGAGGGAGAGAAGAGGCAATGTGGAATTTGAATGCCTTGCCTACAGGCACAATCACTTGGTGCAAACTCCTGGCCTTTCACACCTGAAGCAAATGTGTCGCTACCACAGTGCTATCACGACTTACACAAATACTTTCAACATTGTTGATTTTTATGCAAAATTATTTTAGCTCGATTGCGAAACAAGTTCTTATCACTCTCGAGACCTCATTACTGATGGAATCCATCGCCATGAGGGAGAGAGAAGAGGCAATGTGGAATTTGAGTGCCTTGCTTGCCTAAAGGCACAATCATAACAGCTCCATCGGGGCTCGAACTCCGGGCCTTTCGCACCTGAAGTGAACGCTACCACTATGCACATATTGAGTTCATCTTGTCTCTTGCAGGGATTCATAGAGACACGCACATCAAAGAATGGGTTGGCTACTCTACAGTCAAATGACAGGAAACACTTCTAAGGGATGACACTCGTATATACACCAGACATATCACTTCATTCAGTCAACCCTGACTTATACAGCCAGCTAAAAAGAATTATTACCGAAATGATAATATGTGTGGCCGCCAACACTTTGTTGACTGTATGTGGAAGAATAGAGATTGATATTGTTAACTGTATATACAATAATTGATGTGGTTACCAACTGTATATGCAATATTAGAGATGGCCGTCCACACATGGTTGACTGTATATGCAATATTAGAGATGGCCGTCCACACATAGTTGACTGTATATACAATAATTGATGTGGTTACCAACTGTATATGCAATATTAGAGATGGCTGTCCACACATGGTTGACTGTATATGCAATATTAGAGATGGCCGTCCACACATGGTTGACTGTATATGCAATATTAGAGATGGCTGCCCACACATGGTTGACTGTATATGCAATATTAGAGATGGCTGTCCACACATGGTTGACTGTATATGCAATATTAGAGATGGCCGTCCACACATGGTTGACTGTATATGCAATATTAGAGATGGCCGTCCACACATAGTTGACTGTATATGCAATATTAGAGATGGCTGTCCACACATGGTTGACTGTATATGCAATATTAGAGATGGCCGTCCACACATAGTTGACTGTATATGCAATATTAGAGATGGCTGTCCACACATGGTTGACTGTATATGCAATATTAGAGATGGCTGTCCACACATGGTTGACTGTATATGCAATATTAGAGATGGCCGTCCACACATGGTTGACTGTATATGCAATATTAGAGATGGCCGTCCACTCATGGTTGACTGTATATGCAATACAGGAGATGGCCGTCCACACATGGTTGACTGTATATGCAATATTAGAGATGGCTGTCCACACATGGTTGACTGTATATGCAATACAGGAGATGGCCGTCCACACATGGTTGACTGTATATGCAATATTAGAGATGGCTGTCCACACATGGTTGACTGTATATGCAATATTAGAGATGGCCGTCCACACATAGTTGACTGTATATGCAAGAATTGGACCTTTTGTCATTGCTAGACACAATTTTATCGAGTCAACAGTTGTCTTGTATTTCTGTCGACAGTTGCACCGTCTGTCTGTCTGCAGTTTCCATGTAAATATTATTACAAATGATATTTTTCAATGCATTTTGTACAAACATTGTCACAGAGTACTATTGTTATTAAAGCTTCTTTTATTCTGATATTCGATCAAAGTCTTTAACCTGCCAAATAAATTGGACTCCACTATCCGAATAGCAAACAGCATAGAGCATAGTTCCGTCTGATCTGGTTCTAAATGTAAACATCATCTTCTTCCTGTAAGGCCATGCAAATATGATTTGTTTCTGTGCATTCATCGGATCTCTTTCTTTGTGCATGTCTTTGCTATTCATTACTCTGGCAACGATTTTGCTATTCGAATATTCGGTCGGGAAGGTATTCGAATATTCGATAAAATTCTATATATAAAAATCTCTTTTAAAAAAAATTGCTAAATTAACCTAATTTCTGTTTTACGCATAAACGTCATCTTCTTCCTCTAAGGCCATGCAAATATGATTTGTTTCTGTGCTTTCATCGGATCTCTTTGTGTATGTCATTGCTATTCATTAACGTACACATTCATTAGGTGCACCGGTATGTTCCCTACTGAACAGAATTGAACAGAAATTAATCATGTACAATTGTAATATTTATTCTATTGTGTTGTTAGATGTATTATATGTTATATATTATATTTTGGGGGCTGCTGCAGAAAAACATATCAGAGAGAGAGGCATTATTTTAAAGTTGTGCATAAAATGGCTTGTCTCAAGATGATAGTTGTGCGGTCTAATAAAATAGTTTGGACAGGAAAATCGGTCTCTGTGGTTAATGTAGCGAAATGCCGGGTTTTTCATCCTTTTCAATGGTAACGAGGTGTATTTTCCGTTATCTATTACTCGTATCCGAATAAGTCTTGATTGGGTCAAAATGCTATGACCTGCCACAACCGAGGGTGTGCTATCTTATGATTTTAGTCTTTACAGTTGTCTTTGTGTCTCTGGAAAAGATTTAGCTTTTCCAAATGGTGGGGTGGGTGGGGCGGCGATATTGTGTGTATTTAGTTGTACAAAATGTGAGGAGTGGGTGGGGGATGGCGATATTGTGTGTATTTAGTTGTACAAAATGCGAAGGGTGGGTGGGGGATGGCGATAATGTGTGGATTTACTTGTACAAAATGCGAGGGGTGGGGTAGGGGGGTGATTTAGTTTTGCAAAAATGGGTGGGTTGGGGTGATATTGTGAAGTTTTACTTTACGAAATGGGGGTGGGGGTGCAGAACTGTGAGATTTTGTTTTCACACATACTAATACAGGCTTGAGTTAAAACTTATATCTCCACTGTGTAATAGTCGTGTAATAGTCGTGTAATATGGCACTTACAAATAATTTTAACTTGTTCATTACATACTGTATGTCCATAATATGGCATCACTTCATATTTGCCTCTGAAATGCTTCCATCAACTCGTGGCTGTGTTGTTTATATAAAATTTATATTTATGTTGAAAACTGACCGGTGATGTGTTGTTGTCATTATACCCCCATATACCAAGAGTATTTGGGGGTGGGGGAGCAGCACAATGAGTCATGCATGTCTGTCCGTCCGTCCGTTTCTTGTCCAGTCCGTTGCCCAAGGTTATAAAACTTTTCTCCGAGATCTTGTACTCGAGTGCTTTGATTGGTTGATTCTGAGTTCTACTGTCAACTGAACCAATCAGAAGCTTGAGACTGTTTGAAATTGGAGAAAAGTTTCATAACCTCGGGGCTATATCTTCTAAACCCCTACATGCATTTTCATCAAATGTTCACCTCACCGAGACGACGTGCAGACCTCATGTTCATCCAAGGTTAAGGCCATACTTTGAAACTAAGTGGCTATATTTCGTGGCCAGTCCATAACTTGACCATAACCATAAACTGCTTGAGGAATTTTTAACCCTTTCCTTCATAGAGATTTAGGTTAATATACTATTATATCTCCATACAAACGACAGCCATTTAGCTATTGTGCAGTGGATAAGTAGTGGCCATATCTATCCCACCTCCATAGATATTACTGGGACTTCATAGAGATTTAGGTTAATATACTATTATATCTCCATACAAACGACAGCCATTTTGCTATCATGCAGTGGATAAGTAGTCACCATATCTATCCCACCTCCATAGATATTACTGGGATTACACAAGAATCTGGCCTTTATTTTGAAAATTGGTTTGGCTTTCAATGTATGTCGTATTGGTAATGGCGTCAAGAGGTGCTTCTATGAGGGAAAGGGAACTTGTAACAAATGTCAACTATTTTGGGATGATCTGCAGAATGAAGGTTTTAGCCAAGTTGTTTCAAGGTCACACTTCAAATGGCTGCTGTTTTCATAACCTTAAAAACATTTCGTGTCCAGTCAATATTTTCTAAACAACTGAACGTATTTAATCACAATGTCATTAATTGTTCACGTCACCAAGACGACGTGCAGGTCACAGATTTGACCCGCATGTAATCTAAGCAAGGTCGCACTTAAGTAATAAGAGGTCAAAGACCAAATCTAAGTTTAGGTCACACTTAATTAATAAGAGGTCAAAGGCCAACTCTTAAGTTAAGGTTGCACTTAAGTAATAAGAGGTCAAAGACCACATCTAAGTCAAGGTCGCACTTACGTAATAAGAGGTCAAAGGCCACATCTAAGTCAAGGTCGCGCTTAAGTAATAAGAGGTCAAAGGCCAAATCATGCTCTGATAGGAGTAATCTTGATAAACTGCTTTCATTGTTCGCATCATCAGCACAAGTCAATTATTTATATAGTTTATGAGTCAATTCTCTATATAGTTTATGAGTCAATTCTCTATATAGTTTATGAGTCAATTCTCTATATAGTTTATGAGTCAAGTCTCTATATAGTTTATGAGTCAATTATTTATATAGTTTATGAGTCAATTATTTATATAGTTTATGAGTCAATTCTCTATATAGTTTATGAGTCAATTATCTATATAGTTTGAGTCAATTCTCTATATAGTTCATGAGTCAATTATCTATATAGTTCATGAATCAATTGTCTATATAGTTCATGAGTCAATTATCTATATATCTATATAGTTCATTAGTCAATTATCAATATAGTGTATGAGTCAATTCTCTATATACAGTCAAACCTGTCTTAAGCAACCAGTCAAGGGAATCACAGATAGTGGCTGCTTAGCACAGACAACTGCTTAATAAAGGTCAAATGTATAATAAAACAACATATTGGGAAACTGGCTGTTTAATACAGGTTGACTGCTTAACAGAGGTGACCACTAACACAGGTTTGACTAGTTTAGGAGTCAATTCTCTATATACATGTAGTTTATGATCGTCGCAAAGTCTAACATTTTATATTTTCTGTATGAAAGCTGTGTCTGGATGTATTCACAGTCAGAGATAGCTTACATTGTATATAATATTACATTCACTGTTTAATCTTTGTCTAATTATTATTATTAACTGCTCCGATAGATTATACGGAACAGGAATTTTCTAAGAAAGTTACACAAGACTTGTGAACGAGTGTATGTAAATTATGTTTTCTAACTCGCAAAGTACCACACTTATGGAAGACATCAATTTTTCTCTGTAAATTCAATATTGTCTTGAAATATGGGAAACTGTGATATATATTTTTATTTCTAGTGAATATTCACAATTTTCGAAAAAAGCGTGACAAATAAAACCATATTGACGATGCTAGCAGGTTCCGATTAGTCCAGTGGTTAGCGCGCTTGCTTCTCACCAATGCAACCCGGGTTCGATCCTCGGACCGGGAAGTATGTGAGATGGTATGGTGGTCGCCAGATAGGACAGGTGGGTTTTCTCCGGGTACTCCGGTTTCCTCCCACACGAATGGCCACACATACGCTTTCATCCGCGCCAACGAGAGTGATTAATATAAGTTGTTAGAACTTGCTTCGCAATCGTTGTAAAATAAAGTTTAAACTTTAGCAGGTTCATCGAGCTGTTGTGTATAAATAAGCGCTCGCCCATTAATTAGTGGAAAAACAGATTTACACCCACACTATTGGCATGTGTTATATACCATGTTTTCGACCAGCATGTTTCGTGACATATCAGAAATATACATGGTATGTTTTATAAGTCATGCATTGTATTGTCTGTTTTTTATGCCCAAAATGGCGTTTGCTTTCAAATGTGCTGCACACTGAGATATTCTAAGAAGCGATGCTTAGAATGTGCTGCACACTCAAGATATTCTAAGGTGCGAATGCTTAGAATGTGTTGTACGCTTGGATATTCTAAGGAGCGAATTCTTAGAATGTGTTGTACACTGAGATATTAATGTTTTCATTACTAAACTATCGGGAGTTCGAGCCCCGCTGGAGCCGTTACGATTGTGCCCTTAGGCAAGGCATTTAAATTCCACGTTGCCTCTTCTCTCTCCCTCGTGGTGATGGATTCCATCAGGAATGAGGTCTCGAGAGTGATTAATATAAGTTGAAAGAACTTGTTTGGCAATCAAGCTAAAATAAATTTGTATAAACTAATCTATCGGGATTGGTAAAAGGTTGGAAGATAATTATATTACCTCCATTTGTGATATTACATTTATCAAAGCCTTCGTTAATTTTGTATTATGTTGTTTACCATCAAATTTGACATCTTAAAGGGAGATAACCTTCAGAGATGAGATGTACACAATATATTTATAGCTTATATTGTTGTCATTTGCCGAGGCGCTGGTGTACAGTAATTAATATTTATTACCTCCGCTACAAGGTTTTGTTTTCACCCCAGTTTAATTGTTTGTCTGTTAGTATGGGTACACCAGAAAAACTTGAGAGTGGAATTTCATGTACCGTAGGTTTGGAATGTCCGCCATGTAGGTTTGGAATGTCCGCCATGTCGCTTTGGAATGTCCGCCATGTAGGTTTGGAATGTCCGCCATGTAGATTTGGAATTTCCGCCATGTAGGTTTGGAATTTCTGCCATGTAGGTTTGGAATTTCTGCCATGTAGGTTTAAAATGTCCACCATGTAGGTCTGGAATGTCCGCCATGTAGAGTTAGAATTTCTGCCATGTAGGTTTGGAATGTCTGCCATGTAGGTTTGGAATTTCTGCCATGTAGGTTTGGAATTTCTGCCATGTAGGTTTAAAATGTCCACCATGTAGAGTTAGAATTTCTGCCATGTAGGTCTGGAATGTCCGCCATGTAGAGTTAGAATTTCTGCCATGTAGGTCTGGAATGTCCGCCATGTAGAGTTAGAATTTCTGCCATGTAGGTTTGGAATGTCTGCCATGTAGATTTGAAATGTCCGCCATGTAGGTTTGGAATGTTCGCCATGTAGGTTTGGATTGTTCGCCATGTAGGTTTGGATTGTTCGCCATGTAGGTTTGGATTGTTCGCCATGTAGGTTTGGATTGTTCGCCATGTAGGTTTGGATTGTTCGCCATGTAGGTTTGGAATGTCCGCCATGTAGGTTTGGAATGTCCGCCATGTAGGTTTAACCCCAAACAAAACCAAAACCCAAAACCCCAAAACCCCAAAACCCCAAAAACCAAAGGAATGTCCGCCATGTAGGTAACCCCAATTGGAATGTCCGCCATGTAGGTATGGAATGTCCGCCATGTAGATTTGGAATGTCCGCCATGTAGGTATGGAATGTCCGCCATGTAGGTTTGGAATGTCCGCCATGTAGGTTTGGAATGTCCGCCATGTAGGTTTGGAATGTCTGCCATGTAGGTTTGGAATGTCCGCCATGTAGGTTTGGAATGTCTGCCATGTAGGTTTGGAATGTCCGCCATGTAGGTATGGAATGTCCGCCATGTAGATTTGGAATGTCCGCCATGTAGGTATGGAATGTCCGCCATGTAGGTTTGGAATGTCCGCCATGTAGGTTTGGAATGTCTGCCATGTAGGTTTGGAATGTCCGCCATGTAGGTTTGGAATGTCCGCCATGTAGGTATGGAATGTCCGCCATGTAGATTTGGAATGTCCGCCATGTAGGTTTGGAATGTCCGCCATGTAGGTTTGGAATGTCCGCCATATAGGTTTGGAATGTCCGCCATGTAGGTTTGGAATGTCCGCCATGTAGGTTTGGAATGTCCGCCATGTAGGTACATATATGACAACATATCACTATTATTCTTCACAATGTGGGACAAGCAGGATCAATACGTATTTGTCACAGATGTAAAATTTGTGGTCGAGTTGCATTTTTTGGTGATATACACAAGCACATTTGTCATGCCTCATTTTTTTCAGGGTTTTTTTTTTTAATGAGCATGTTTGTCACATATTTTTTATAAATTACATATCATGTATTGTAGCCTACACATAACTATCAAATTTGTCGTGGAATTTCGTTAGAATTGCTTCGTAATGACACAATTCTAAAGAAATTCCAAGGCATATTTCCAGAGTTTTCAGTTTCGAATAAGAAAAAACACACTACTGAATCGTCAGCTGCTACAATTATTTTAGCTATTTATAGCATTTATTTTACCCAGCATAAGTTGAACTACAATTATGAAAATCGATATATATTGTTTATAGATAGATTATAGATTGTTACTTTTATTTATTGTTGTACAAGAATTGTTATAACCTGTATGTTGACACTTGTTGTTTGTAATTAACCGGTAATTGACCATTAGCATGATGCTTGTTCCTGGTAATTAACCCTTAGCATGATGCTTGTTCCTGGTAATTAACCCTTAGCATGACACTTGTTGCTTGTAATTAACCCTTAGCATGACACTTGTTGCTGGTAATTAACCCTTAGCATGACACTTGTTGCTTGTAATTAACCCTTAGCATGACACTTGTTGCTTGTAATTAACCCTTAGCATGACACTTGTTGCTTGTAATTAACCCTTAGCATGACACTTGTTGCTGGTAATTAACCCTTAGCATGACACTTGTTGCTTGTAATTAACCCTTAGTATGGCACTTGTTGCTGGTAATTAACCCTTAGCATGACGCTTGTTGCTGATAATTAACTCTTAGCATGGCGCTTGTTGCTGGTAATTAACTGGTAATTAACCCTTAGCATGACACTTGTTGCTGTTAATTAACCCTTAGCATGACACTTGTTGCTGCTAATTAACTGGTAATTAACCCTTAGCATGACACTTGTTGCTGCTAATTAACCCTTAGCATGACACTTGTTGCTTGTAATTAACCCTTAGCATGACACTTGTTGCTTGTAATTAACCCTTAGCATGACACTTGTTGCTTGTAATTAACCCTTAGCATGACACTTGTTGCTGGTAATTAACCCTTAGCATGACACTTGTTGCTTGTAATTAACCCTTAGTATTGCACTTGTTGCTGGTAATTAACCCTTAGCATGACGCTTGTTGCTGATAATTAACTCTTAGCATGGCGCTTGTTGCTGGTAATTAACTGGTAATTAACCCTTAGCATGACACTTGTTGCTGTTAATTAACCCTTAGCATGACACTTGTTGCTGCTAATTAACTGGTAATTAACCCTTAGCATGACACTTGTTGCTGCTAATTAACCCTTAGCATGACACTTGTTGCTGCTAATTAACCCTTAGCATGGCGCTTGTTGCTGGTAATTAGCCCTTAGCATGACACTTGTTGCTGGTAATTAACCCTTAGCATGACACTTGTTGCTGGTAATTAACCCTTAGCATGGCGCTTGTTGCTGGTAATTAACCCTTAGCATGACACTTGTTGCTGGTAATTAACCCTTAGCATGACACTTGTTGCTGGTAATTAACTGGTAATTAACCCTTAGCATGACACTTGTTGCTGGTAATTAACCCTTAGCATGACATTTGTTGCTGGTAATTAACCCTTAGCATGGCGCTTGTTGCTGGTAATTAACCCTTAGCATGGCGCTTGTTGCTGGTAATTAACCCTTAGCATGACACTTGTTGCTGGTAATTAACCCTTAGCATGATGCTTGTTGCTGGTAATTAACCCTTAGCATGACACTTGTTGCTGGTAATTAACCCTTAACAAACTGAAAAATCAGTATTTTTCTTATTTAGATTCATAAACATGTTTTGGTTGCACAGCAGTCTCCATTGGAGACGATTCTTCTGTGCTGCCGAAACATGTTTTGAAGAGAAAAAATAATTTAAAATCAGCAGACAACTTTGTGTTTTACGTTTATTTATCGTCGCTACCGGTTGCCCACATGAGCGAAGCCTTCTGAAGAGATTAGTCATTTTAGATTTTTGGAGGATAGTGCATGATACAGACAGAGACCCATTCCAGAGTCTCCTCTGGTTCTTTTACGTGCACGGTGTAAAGCACCGACACAAGACCTCGGTTTAAAGTCCCAACTGAAAGACTGTTAATTTTATTAGGGTCAGATCGAACCTGCGATCCCTGGATTACCAGTCCAACGTGTTAACCACTGGACTACAGATCCGTCTGTTCAGCAGATAACACTTTGTTTTCAGAGTTTTAAGGCCTCGTTATGTTTTTACTGAGAATGTGCTGCACACCGAGATATTGTAAGGAGCGGATGATTAGATATTGTGATTATTGTCTTATATTTTCATTTTTTACAAATAAATTAATATGCTCAAAAGTGTAAGTTGCCATATATTTGCAAATAATAAATGAACCTGCTTTTGTGAAATTACCATTTGTAAATTACCTGAGTAATTTAAATTACCTGAGTAATTTACCTCCCTTTTACTTAACAAAAAGTTAAAACAAGGATAAATTTGCAAATGAACACTCATGAATTCAACACCAAAAAGCAAACTTGTCAATTTAGCTAAATATATTTATTTAGCAACAAGTAAAAGAAACGATATTAATTAACTAAATGAATGTTATTACTTGTATAATATTGATTTGTGAGACACTGAATACCAACTATATTGTTAAACAATCGTGTATATTTCGTAAATGTTAATGCTATGCTTACTCACACCTTATATAATATCACATTTTTCTGTAAACTTTGTATGTAACCGCCAATCATGTTTCTTGGCGATGGACATGTTTATCTTTATGCCAATAAAAACATTGACTTTGATTATTTTTTCAACTGAAGACAAATAACCGCATAAAGAGACTTTAAGGGTTAATATGTTTTACCCGACAGATTTATTGTGATATAGCTATGTAATAAATATATCTTGTGAAATTGATTGTTTTTCGCAAGATCTGGGAATTATCAGGTTATGTTATAAAAGACCGGTGAAATTGATTGTTTTTCCCAAAATCTGGGAATGTTATAAAACGCCGGTGAAATTGATTGTTTTTCCCAAAATCTGGGAATGTTATAAAACGCCGGTGAAATTGATTGTTTTTCCCAAAATCTGGGAATGTTATAAAATGCCGGTGAAATTGATTGTTTTTCCCAAAATCTGGGAATGTTATAAAATGCCGGTGAAATTGATTGTTTTTCCCAAAATCTGGGAATGTTATAAAATGCCAGTGAAATTGATTGTTTTTCCCAAAATCTGGGAATGTTATAAAATGCCGGTGAAATTGATTGTTTTTCCCAAAATCTGGGAATGTTATAAAATGCCGGTGACATTGATTGTTTTTCCCAAAATCTGGGAATGTTATAAAATGCCGGTGACATTGATTGTTTTTCCCAAAATCTGGGAATGTTATAAAACACCGGTGAAATTTGAGAATGTGACTTTTTTTATCAAGACTGCTCTATTTTTTAACGTTTATTTTTGTTTTGTTTGCTCGTATTTCACATCATAATATAAATGTAGATTCTACACATATGTACCGTGAACACAGAGAATAATATATAGTATGTCTAGTTTAGTACATTGTATCATAAAGTATCCTAAAACTTTGCTGACCATATATTTTTTAAATAAAATAAATAGTTACACAAAGTATAAAGTTGATCATGTTATTTATAGCTGTCTACCATCATGTTATATATAGCCACATACCATCATGTTATATATAGCTGTCTACCATCATGTTATATATAGCTGTCTACCATCATGTTATATATATAGCCACCTACCATCATGTTATATATAGCTGTCTACCATCATGTTATATATAGCCACCTACCATCATGTTATGTATAGCCACTTACCATCATGTTATTTATAGCCACCTACCATCATGTTATGTATAGCCACCTACCATCATGTTATATATAGCTACCTACCATCATGTTATATATAGCTACCTACCATCATGTTATATATAGCTACCTACCATCATATTATTTATAGCTACCTACCATCATGTTATATATAGCTGTCTACCACCATGTTATTTATAGCTACCTACCATCATGTTATATATAGCTGCCTACCATCATGTTATATATAGCTGTCTACCATCATGGTAGTTATAGCTGTCTACCATCATGTTATATATAGCCACATACCATCATGTTATATATAGCTGTCTACCATCATGTTATATATAGCTGTCTACCATCATGTTATATATAGCTGTCTACCATCATGTTATATATATAGCCACCTACCATCATGTTATATATAGCTGTCTACCATCATGTTATATATAGCCACCTACCATCATGTTATGTATAGCCACTTACCATCATGTTATGTATAGCCACTTACCATCATGTTATATATAGCTACCTACCATCATGTTATATATAGCTGCCTACCATCATGTTATTTATAGCCACCTACCATCATGTTATGTATAGCCACTTACCATCATGTTATATATAGCTACCTACCATCATGTTATATATAGCTGCCTACCATGTTATTTATAGCCACCTACCATCATGTTATGTATAGCCACTGACCATCATGTTATATATAGCTGTCTACCATCATGTTATATATAGCTATCTACCATCATGTTATATATAGCTGTCTACCATCATGTTATATATAGCTGTCTACCATCATGTTATATATAGCTGTCTACCATCATGTTATATATAGCTGTCTACCATCATGTTATATATAGCTGTCTACCATCATGTTATATATAGCCACTTACCATCATGTTATATATAGCCACCTACCATCATGTTATATATAGCTGTCTACCATCATGTTATATATAGCCACCTACCATCATGTTATATATAGCTGTCTACCATCATGTTATATATAGCTGTCTACCATCATGTTATATATAGCTATCTACCATCATGTTATGTATAGCCACCTACCATCATGTTATATATAGCTGCCTACCATCATGTTATATATAGCTGTCTACCATCATGTTATATATAGCCACCTACCATCATGTTATATATAGCTGCCTACCATCATGTTATATATAGCTGTCTACCATCATGTTATATATAGCCACCTACCATCATGTTATGTATAGCCACTTACCATCATGTTATTTATAGCCACCTACCATCATGTTATGTATAGCCACCTACCATCATGTTATGTATAGCCACTTACCATCATGTTATTTATAGCCACCTACCACCATGTTATTTATTGCTACCTACCATCATGTTATATATAGCTGCCTACCATCATGTTATATATAGCTGTCTACCAACATGTTATATATAGCTGTCTACCAACATGTTATTTATAGCTACCTACCATCATGTTATATATAGCTGCCTACCAGCATGTTATATATAGCTACCTACCATCATCTTATTTATAGCTGCCTACCATCATGTTATATATAGCCACTTACCATCATGTTATATATAGCCACCTACCATTATGTTATGTATAGCCACTTACCATCATGTTATATATAGCTGTCTACCATCATATTATATATAGCTGTCTACCACCATGTTATTTATAGCTGCCTACCATCATGTTATATATAGCCACTTACCATCATGTTATTTATAGCCACCTACTATCATGTTATATATAGCCACCTACCATCATGTTATGTATAGCCACTTACCATCATGTTATATATAGCTGTCTACCATCATGTTATATATAGCTGTCTACCACCATGTTATTTATAGCTACCTACCATCATGTTATATATAGCTGCCTACCATCATGTTATATATAGCTGTCTACCATCATGTTATATATAGCTACCTACCATCATGTTATTTATAGCTGCCTACCATCATGTTATATATAGCTACCTACCATCATGTTATATATAGCTACCTACCATCATGTTATATATAGCTGCCTACCATCATGTTATATATAGCCACCTACCATCATGTTATGTATAGCCACCTACCATCATGTTATATATAGCCACCTACCATCATGTTATATATAGCTGTCTACCATTATGTTATGTATAGCCACTTACCATCATGTTATATATAGCTGTCTACCATCATGTTATATATAGCTGTCTACCACCATGTTATTTATAGCTGCCTACCATCATGTTATATATAGCCACTTACCATCATGTTATTTATAGCCACCTACTATCATATTATATATAGCCACCTACCATCATGTTATGTATAGCCACTTACCATCATGTTATATATAGCTGTCTACCATCATGTTATATATAGCTGTCTACCACCATGTTATTTATAGCTACCTACCATCATGTTATATATAGCTGCCTACCATCATGTTATATATAGCTGTCTACCATCATGTTATATATAGCTACCTACCATCATGTTATTTATAGCTGCCTACCATCATGTTATATATAGCTACCTACCATCATGTTATATATAGCTACCTACCATCATGTTATATATAGCTACCTACCATCATGTTATATATAGCCACCTACCATCATGTTATGTATAGCTCCTACCATCATGTTATATATAGCTCCTACCATCATGTTATATATAGCCACCTACCATCATGTTATATATAGCTACCTACCATCATGTTATATATAGCTACCTACCATCATGTTATATATAGCTACCTACCATCATGTTATTTATAGCTACCTACCATCATGTTATATATAGCTGCCTACCATCATGTTATATATAGCTACCTACCATCATGTTATATATAGCTACCTACCATCATGTTATATATAGCTACCTACCATCATGTTATATATAGCTGTCTACCATCATGTTATATATAGCCACCTACCATCATGTTATATATAGCTGTCTACCATCATGTTATATATAGCTGTCTACCATCATGTTATATATAGCCACCTACCATCATGTTATATATAGCTGTCTACCATCATGTTATATATAGCTGTCTACCATCATGTTATAACACTACCATCATGAAATTATATATAGCTGTCTACCATCATGTTATATATAGCACTACCATCATGTTATTATAACTTAATATAGCCCTACCATCATGATATATAGCTGTCTACCATCATGTTATATATAGCCACTACCATCATGTTATATATAGCTGCTACCATCATGTTATATATAGCTTCTACCATCATGTTATATATAGCCACCTACCATCATGTTATGTATAGCCACTTACCATCATGTTATTTATAGCCACCTACCATCATGTTATGTATAGCCACCTACCATCATGTTATGTATAGCCACTTACCATCATGTTATTTATAGCCACCTACCACCATGTTATTTATTGCTACCTACCATCATGTTATATATAGCTGCCTACCATCATGTTATATATAGCTATCTACCATCATGTTATATATAGCTGTCTACCAACATGTTATTTATAGCTACCTACCATCATGTTATATATAGCTGCCTACCATCATGTTATATATAGCTACCTACCATCATCTTATTTATAGCTGCCTACCATCATGTTATATATAGCCACTTACCATCATGTTATATATAGCCACCTACCATCATGTTATGTATAGCCACTTACCATCATGTTATATATAGCTGTCTACCATCATGTTATATATAGCTGTCTACCACCATGTTATTTATAGCTGCCTACCATCATGTTATATATAGCCACTTACCATCATGTTATTTATAGCCACCTACCATCATGTTATATATAGCCACCTACCATCATGTTATGTATAGCCACTTACCATCATGTTATATATAGCTGTCTACCATCATGTTATATATAGCTGTCTACCACCATGTTATTTATAGCTACCTACCATCATGTTATATATAGCTGCCTACCATCATGTTATATATAGCTGTCTACCATCATGTTATATATAGCTACCTACCATCATGTTATTTATAGCTGCCTACCATCATGTTATATATAGCTACCTACCATCATGTTATATATAGCTACCTACCATCATGTTATATATAGCTGCCTACCATCATGTTATATATAGCCACCTACCATCATGTTATGTATAGCCACCTACCATCATGTTATATATAGCCACCTACCATCATGTTATATATAGCTGTCTACCATTATGTTATGTATAGCCACTTACCATCATGTTATATATAGCTGTCTACCATCATGTTATATATAGCTGTCTACCACCATGTTATTTATAGCTGCCTACCATCATGTTATATATAGCCACTTACCATCATGTTATTTATAGCCACCTACCATCATGTTATATATAGCCACCTACCATCATGTTATGTATAGCCACTTACCATCATGTTATATATAGCTGTCTACCATCATGTTATATATAGCTGTCTACCACCATGTTATTTATAGCTACCTACCATCATGTTATATATAGCTGCCTACCATCATGTTATATATAGCTGTCTACCATCATGTTATATATAGCTACCTACCATCATGTTATTTATAGCTGCCTACCATCATGTTATATATAGCTACCTACCATCATGTTATATATAGCTACCTACCATCATGTTATATATAGCTACCTACCATCATGTTATATATAGCCACCTACCATCATGTTATGTATAGCCACTTACCATCATGTTATTTATAGCTACCTACCATCATGTTATATATAGCTGCCTACCATCATGTTATATATAGCTGTCTACCAACATGTTATTTATAGCTACCTACCATCATGTTATTTATAGCTGCCTACCATCATGTTATATATAGCCACTTACCATCATGTTATATATAGCCACCTACCATCATGTTATGTATAGCCACTTACCATCATGTTATATATAGCTGTCTACCATCATGTTATATATAGCTATCTACCATCATGTTATATATAGCTGTCTACCATCATGTTATATATAGCTGTCTACCATCATGTTATATATAGCTGTCTACCATCATGTTATATATAGCTACCTACCATCATGTTATATATAGCTACCTACCATCATGTTATATATAGCCACCTACCATCATGTTATATATAGCTGTCTACCATCATGTTATATATAGCTGTCTACCATCATGTTATATATAGCCACCTACCATCATGTTATATATAGCTACCTACCATCATGTTATATATAGCTGTCTACCATCATGTTATATATAGCTGTCTACCATCATGTTATATATAGCTGTCTACCATCATGTTATATATAGCTGTCTACCATCATGTTATATATAGCTGCCTACCATCATGTTATATATAGCTGTCTACCATCATGGTAGTTATAGCTGTCTACCATCATGTTATATATAGCCACATACCATCATGTTATATATAGCTGTCTACCATCATGTTATATATAGCTGTCTACCATCATGTTATATATAGCTGTCTACCATCATGTTATATATAGCCACCTACCATCATGTTATGTATAGCCACTTACCATCATGTTATGTATAGCCACTTACCATCATGTTATATATAGCTACCTACCATCATGTTATATATAGCTGCCTACCATCATGTTATTTATAGCCACCTACCATCATGTTATGTATAGCCACTTACCATCATGTTATATATAGCTACCTACCATCATGTTATATATAGCTGCCTACCATGTTATTTATAGCCACCTACCATCATGTTATGTATAGCCACTGACCATCATGTTATATATAGCTGTCTACCACCATGTTATTTATAGCTACCTACCATCATGTTATATATAGCTGCCTACCATCATGTTATATATAGCTGCCTACCATCATGTTATATATAGCTGTCTACCATCATGTTATATATAGCCACCTACCATCATGTTATGTATAGCCACCTACCATCATGTTATATATAGCTGCCTACCATCATGTTATATATAGCTGTCTACCATCATGTTATATATAGCCACCTACCATCATGTTATATATAGCTGCCTACCATCATGTTATATATAGCTGTCTACCATCATGTTATATATAGCCACCTACCATCATGTTATGTATAGCCACTTAACATCATGTTATTTATAGCCACCTACCATCATGTTATATATAGCCACCTACCATCATGTTATGTATAGCCACTTACCATCATGTTATTTATAGCCACCTACCACCATGTTATTTATTGCTACCTACCATCATGTTATATATAGCTGCCTACCATCATGTTATATATAGCTGTCTACCAACATGTTATATATAGCTGTCTACCAACATGTTATTTATAGCTACCTACCATCATGTTATATATAGCTGCCTACCATCATGTTATATATAGCTACCTACCATCATCTTATTTATAGCTGCCTACCATCATGTTATATATAGCCACTTACCATCATGTTATATATAGCCACCTACCATTATGTTATGTATAGCCACTTACCATCATGTTATATATAGCTGTCTACCATCATATTATATATAGCTGTCTACCACCATGTTATTTATAGCTGCCTACCATCATGTTATATATAGCCACTTACCATCATGTTATTTATAGCCACCTACCATCATGTTATATATAGCCACCTACCATCATGTTATGTATAGCCACTTACCATCATGTTATATATAGCTGTCTACCATCATGTTATATATAGCTGTCTACCACCATGTTATTTATAGCTACCTACCATCATGTTATATATAGCTGCCTACCATCATGTTATATATAGCTGTCTACCATCATGTTATATATAGCTACCTACCATCATGTTATTTATAGCTGCCTACCATCATGTTATATATAGCTACCTACCATCATGTTATATATAGCTACCTACCATCATGTTATATATAGCTGCCTACCATCATGTTATATATAGCCACCTACCATCATGTTATGTATAGCCACCTACCATCATGTTATATATAGCCACCTACCATCATGTTATATATAGCTGTCTACCATCATGTTATGTATAGCCACTTACCATCATGTTATATATAGCTGTCTACCATCATGTTATATATAGCTGTCTACCACCATGTTATTTATAGCTGCCTACCATCATGTTATATATAGCCACTTACCATCATGTTATTTATAGCCACCTACCATCATGTTATATATAGCCACCTACCATCATGTTATGTATAGCCACTTACCATCATGTTATATATAGCTGTCTACCATCATGTTATATATAGCTGTCTACCACCATGTTATTTATAGCTACCTACCATCATGTTATATATAGCTGCCTACCATCATGTTATATATAGCTGTCTACCATCATGTTATTTATAGCTGCCTACCATCATGTTATATATAGCTACCTACCATCATGTTATATATAGCTACCTACCATCATGTTATATATAGCTACCTACCATCATGTTATATATAGCCACCTACCATCATGTTATGTATAGCCACTTACCATCATGTTATTTATAGCTACCTACCATCATGTTATATATAGCTGCCTACCATCATGTTATATATAGCTGTCTACCAACATGTTATTTATAGCTACCTACCATCATGTTATATATAGCTACCTACCATCATGTTATTTATAGCTGCCTACCATCATGTTATATATAGCCACTTACCATCATGTTATATATAGCCACCTACCATCATGTTATGTATAGCCACTTACCATCATGTTATATATAGCTGTCTACCATCATGTTATATATAGCTGTCTACCACCATGTTATTTATAGCTGCCTACCATCATGTTATATATAGCCACTTACCATCATGTTATTTATAGCCACCTACTATCATGTTATATATAGCTGTCTACCATCATGTTATATATAGCTACCTACCATCATGTTATTTATAGCTGCCTACCATCATGTTATATATAGCTACCTACCATCATGTTATATATAGCTGTCTACCATCATGTTATATATAGCCACCTACCATCATGTTATATATAGCTACCTACCATCATGTTATATATAGCTACCTACCATCATGTTATTTATAGCCACCTACCATCATGTTATATATAGCTGTCTACCATCATGTTATATATAGCCACCTACCATCATGTTATATATAGCTGTCTACCATCATGTTATATATAACCACCTACCATCATGTTATATATAGCTGTCTACCATCATGTTATATATAGCCACCTACCATCATGTTATATATAGCTGTCTACCATCATGTTATTTATAGCCACCTACCATCATGTTATATATAACCACCTACCATCATGTTATGTATAGCCACTTACCATCATGTTATATATAGCTGTCTACCATCATGTTATATATAGCTGTCTACCATCATGTTATATATAGCTGTCTACCATCATTTATATATAACCACTACCATCATGTTATATATAGCCACCTACCATCATGTTATATATAGCTGTCTACCATCATGTTATATATAGCCACCTACCATCATGTTATATATAGCTGTCTACCATCATGTTATATATAGCTGTCTACCATCATGTTATATATAGCTATCTACCATCATGTTATATATAGCTGTCTACCATCATGTTATATATAGCTGTCTACCATCATGTTATATATAGCTGTCTACCATCATGTTATATATAGCTGTCTACCACCATGTTATTTATAGCTGCCTACCATCATGTTATATATAGCCACTTACCATCATGTTATTTATAGCCACCTACTATCATGTTATATATAGCTGTCTACCATCATGTTATATATAGCTACCTACCATCATGTTATTTATAGCTGCCTACCATCATGTTATATATAGCTACCTACCATCATGTTATATATAGCTGTCTACCATCATGTTATATATAGCCACCTACCATCATGTTATATATAGCTACCTACCATCATGTTATATATAGCTACCTACCATCATGTTATTTATAGCCACCTACCATCATGTTATATATAGCTGTCTACCATCATGTTATATATAGCTGTCTACCATCATGTTATATATAACCACCTACCATCATGTTATATATAGCTGTCTACCATCATGTTATATATAGCCACCTACCATCATGTTATATATAACCACCTACCATCATGTTATGTATAGCCACTTACCATCATGTTATATATAGCTGTCTACCATCATGTTATATATAGCTGTCTACCATCATGTTATATATAGCTGTCTACCATCATATTATATATAACCACCTACCATCATGTTATATATAGCCACCTACCATCATGTTATATATAGCTGTCTACCATCATGTTATATATAGCCACCTACCATCATGTTATATATAGCTGTCTACCATCATGTTATATATAGCTGTCTACCATCATGTTATATATAGCTATCTACCATCATGTTATATATAGCTGTCTACCATCATGTTATATATAGCTGTCTACCATCATGTTATATATAGCTGTCTACCATCATGTTATATATAGCTGTCTACCATCATGTTATATATAGCTGTCTACCATCATGTTATATATAGCCACTTACCATCATGTTATATATAGCTGTCTACCACCATGTTATTTATAGCTGTCTACCATCATGTTATATATAGCTGTCTACCATCATGTTATATATAGCTGTCTACCATCATGTTATATATACACCTACCATCATGTTATATATAGCTGTCTACCATCATGTTATATATAGCTGCCTACCATCATGTTATATATAGCCACCTACCATCATGTTATATATAGCCACCTACCATCATGTTATATATAGCCACTTACCATCATGTTATTTATAGCCACCTACCATCATGTTATATATAGCCACTTACCATCATGTTATATATAGCTACCTACCATCATGTTATATATAGCTGTCTACCATCATGTTATATATAGCTGTCTACCATCATGTTATTTATAGCTACCTACCATCATGTTATATATAGCTGCCTACCATCATGTTATATATAGCTGTCTA
>CM026400.1:8875787-8940586 GCA_014843695.1 Archivesica marissinica | reverse complement strand
CTTCCGCACATGCTTGGAACCACTGCAAGCAGGCTTCCTCACATGCCTGGAACCACCGCAAGCAAGCTTCCCCACATGCATGGAACCACCGCAAGCAAGCTTCCCCACATGCCTGGAACCACCGCAAGCAAGCTTCCTCACATGCCTGGAACCACCGCAAGCAAGCTTCCCCACATGCTGGAACCACCGCAAGCAAGCTTCCCACATGCCTGGAACCACCGCAAGCAAGCTTCCTCACATGCCTGGAACCACTGCAAGCAAGCTTCCCCACATGCCTGGAACCACCGCTTCCCCACATGCCTGGAACCACCGCAAGCAAGCTTCCCCACATGCCTGGAACCACCGCAAGCAAGCTTCCCACATGCTTGGAACCACCGCAAGCAAGCTTCCCCACATGCCTGGAACCACCGCAAGCAAGCTTCCTCACATGCCTGGAACCACCGCAAGCAAGCTCCCCACATGCCTGGAACCACCGCAAGCAAGCTTCCCCACATGCCTGGAACCACCGCAAGCAAGCTTCCCCACATGCCTGGAACCACCGCAAGCAAGCTTCCCACATGCCTGGAACCACCGCAAGCAAGCTTCCCCACATGCCTGGAACCACCGCAAGCAAGCTTCCCCACATGCCTGGAACCACCGCAAGCAAGCTTCCCCCATGCCTGAACCACCGCAAGCAAGCTTCCCACATGCCTGGAACCACCGCAAGCAAGCTTCCCACATGCCTGGAACCACCGCAAGCAAGCTTCCCCACATGCCTGGAACCACCGCAAGCAAGCTTCCCACATGCCTGGAACCACCGCAAGCAAGCTTCCTCACATGCCTGGAACCACCGCAAGCAAGCTTCCTCACATGCCTGGAACCACCGCAAGCAAGCTTCCTCACATGCCTGGAACCACCGCAAGCAAGCTTCCCCACATGCCTGGAACCACCGCAAGCAAGCTTCCCACATGCCTGGAACCACCGCAAGCAAGCTTCCCACATGCCTGGAACCACCGCAAGCAAGCTTCCCCACATGCCTGGAACCACCGCAAGCAAGCTTCCCACATGCCTGGAACCACCGCAAGCAAGCTTCCTCACATGCCTGGAACCACCGCAAGCAAGCTTCCTCACATGCCTGGAACCACCGCAAGCAAGCTTCCCCACATGCCTGGAACCACTCACATGCCTGGAACCACCGCAAGCAAGCTTCCTCACATGCCTGGAACCACCGCAAGCAAGCTTCCCCACATGCCTGGAACCACCGCAAGCAAGCTTCCCCACATGCCTGGAACCACCGCAAGCAAGCTTCCCCACATGCCTGGAACCACCGCAAGCAAGCTTCCTCACATGCCTGGAACCACCGCAAGCAAGCTTCCCCACATGCCTGGAACCACCGCAAGCAAGCTTCCCCACATGCCTGGAACCACCGCAAGCAAGCTTCCCCACATGCCTGGAACCACCGCAAGCAAGCTTCCTCACATGCTGGAACCACCGCAAGCAAGCTTCCCCACATGCCTGGAACCACCGCAAGCAAGCTTCCCCACATGCCTGGAACCACCGCAAGCAAGCTTCCCCACATGCCTGGAACCACCGCAAGCAAGCTTCCTCACATGCCTGGAACCACCGCAAGCAAGCTTCCCCACATGCCTGGAACCACCGCAAGCAAGCTTCCCCACATGCCTGGAACCACCGCAAGCAAGCTTCCTCACATGCCTGGAACCACCGCAAGCAAGCTTCCTCACATGCCTGGAACCACCGCAAGCAAGCTTCCTACATGCCTGGAACCACCGCAAGCAAGCTTCCCCACATGCTTGGAACCACCGCAAGCAAGCTTCCCACATGCCTGGAACCACCGCAAGCAAGCTTCCTCACATGCCTGGAACCACCGCAAGCAAGCTTCCCCACATGCCTGGAACCACCGCAAGCAAGCTTCCCCACATGCCTGGAACCACCGCAAGCAAGCTTCCACACATGCCTGGAACCACCGCAAGCAAGCTTCCCCACATGCCTGGAACCACCGCAAGCAAGCATCACACATGCCTGTAACCACCGCAAGCAAGCTTCCCTACATGCCTGGAACCACAGCAAGCAAGCTTCCCCACATGCCTGGAACCACCGCAAGCAAGCTTCCCCACATGCCTGGAACCACGCAAGCAAGCTTCCCCACATGCCTGGAACCACCGCAAGCAAGCTTCCCCACATGCCTGGAACCACCGCAAGCAAGCTTCCCCACATGCCTGGAACCACCGCAAGCAAGCTTCCTCACATGCCTGGAACCACCGCAAGCCTTCCCCACATGCCTGGAACCACCGCAAGCCTTCCCCACATGCCTGGAACCACCGCAAGCAAGCTTCCCCACATGCCTGGAACCACAACCACGCAAGCAAGCTTCCCCACATGCCTGGAACCACCGCAAGCAAGCTTCCCCCATGCCTGGAACCACTGGAACCACCGCAAGCAAGCTTCCCCACATGCCTGGAACCACCGCAAGCAAGCTTCCTCACATGCCTGGAACCACCGCAAGCAAGCTTCCCCACATGCCTGGAACCACCGCAAGCAAGCTTCCTCCCATGCCTGGAACCACCGCAAGCAAGCTTCCTCCCATGCCTGGAACCACCGCAAGCAAGCTTCCTCACATGTCTGGAACCACCGCAAGCAAGCTTCCCCACATGCCTGGAACCACCGCAAGCAAGCTTCCGCACATGCCTGGAACCACCGCAAGCAGGCTTCCCCACATGCCTGGAACCACCGCAAGCAAGCTTCCCCACATGCCTGGAACCACTGCAAGCAAGCTTCCTCACATGCCTGGAACCACCGCAAGCTTTCCCCACATGCCTGGAACCACCGCAAGCAAGCTTCCTCACATGCCTGGAACCACCGCAAGCAAGCTTCCCCACATGCCTGGAACCACCGCAAGCAAGCTTCCCCACATGCCTGGAACCACCGCAAGCAAGCTTCCCCACATGCCTGGAACCACTGCAAGCAAGTTTCTCTACATGCCTGGAACCACCGCAAGCAAGCTTCCTCCCATGCCTGGAACCACTGCGTCCTCACACGTCTGGAACACGGCAAGCAAGCTTCCCCACATGCCTGGAACCACCGCAAGCAAGCTTCCCCACATGCCTGGAACCACCGCAAGCAAGCTTCCCCACATGCCTGGAACCACCGCAAGCAAGCTTCCCCACATGCCTGGAACCACCGCAAGCAAGCTTCCCCACATCCATGGAAACACCGCAAGCTAGCTTCCTCACACGTCTGGAACCACCCCAAGCAAGCTTCCTCACATGCCTGGAACCACCGCAAGCCTTCCCCACATGCCTGGAACCACCGCAAGCCTTCCCCACATGCCTGGAACCACCGCAAGCAAGCTTCCCCACATGCCTGGAACCACCGCAAGCAAGCTTCCCCACATGCCTGGAACCACAGCAAGCAAGCTTCCCCACATGCCTGGAACCCCCGCAAGCAAGCTTCCCCACATGCCTGGAACCACGGCGTCCTTACATGCCTGGAACCACTGCAAGCAAGCTTCCCTACATGCCTGGAACCACCGCAAGCAAGCTTCCTCCCATGCCTGGAACCACTGCGTCCTCACACGTCTGGAACCATCGCAAGCAAGCTTCCTCACATGCCTGGAACCACCGCAAGCAAGCTTCCTCACACGTCTGGAACCACCGCAAGCAATCTTCCTCACATTCCTGGAACCACTGCAAGCAAGCTTCTCTACATGCCTGGAACCACCGCAAGCAAGCTTCCTCCCATGCCTGGAACCACTGCGTCCTCACACGTCTGGAACCACGGCAAGCAAGCTTCCCCACATGCCTGGAACCCCCGCAAGCAAGCTTCCTCACATGCCTGGAACCACCGCAAGTAAGCTTCCTCACATACCTGGAACCACCGCAAGCAAGCTTCCCCACATGCCTGGAACCACCGCAAGCAAGCTTCCTCACATGCCTGGAACCACCGCAAGCAAGTTTCCTCACATGTCTGGAACCACCGCAAGCAAGCTTCCCCACATGCCTGGAACCACCGCAAGCAAGCTTCCTCACATGCCTGGAACCACCGCAAGCAAGCTTCCCCACATGCCTGGAACCACGGCGTCTTCACATGCCTGGAACCACTGCAAGCACGCTTCCTTACATGCCTGGAACCACCGCAAGCAAGCTTCCTCCCATGCCTGGAACCACTGCGTCCTTACACGTCTGGAACCACCGCAAGCAAGCTTCCTCCCATGCCTGGAACCACTGCGTCCTCACATGCCTGGAACCACCGCAAGCAAGCTTCCTCCCATGCCTGGAACCACTGTGTCCTCACATGCCTGGAACCACCGCAAGCAAGCTTCCTCCCATGCCTGGAACCACTGCGTCCTCACACGCCTGGAACCACCGCAAGCAAGCTTCCTCCCATGCCTGGAACCACTGCGTCCTCACACGTCTGGAACCACCGCAAGCAAGCTTCCTCCCATGACTATACCGCGTACAAGTTTGATATTTTATAAGTAAAACATGGTATTGTGTCGCAATCCACACATTTATTACACTCTTTCATTCACGAGTTTTGGTAGGACCTCTGTGGCCAAGTTATTAAGGGTCATTGGCATCTACTATCATGGACTTCATTGTTGTCCATAGAGTCGAATCACACTTGAGATGTCGAATTCTTATTTGGTGAGGAAGCCATTAGTTCATACAAATTTATTTTAGCTCGATTGCGAAACAAGTTCTTACAACTTATATTAATCACTCTCGAGACCTCATTCCTGGTGGAATCCATCGCCACGAGGGAGAGAGAAGAGGCAACGTGGAATTTAAATGCCTTGCCTAAGGGTACAATCGTCACGGCTCCAGCGGGGCTCGAACTCCGGACCTTTCGCACCTGAAACGAACGCGCATCCACTGCGCTATCACGAAGCCAGGAAGCCATCCATCCGGCTTTCGGAAGGTCGATGGTTCTACCTGGGTGTCCGTCCACGCCTGAAATACTGCGCAGAGAGGCACCCGGATTCTACCTCCACCAATACTAGCCAGAGAGGCACCCGGAGTCTACCTCCACCAATACTAGCCAGAGAGGCACCCGGAGTCTACCTCCACCAATACTAGCCAGAGAGGCACCCGGACTCTACCTCCACCAATACTAGCCAGAGAGGCACCCGGAGTCTACCTCCACCAATACTAGCCAGAGAGGCACCCGGAGTCTACCTCCACCAATACTAGCCAGAGAGGCACCCGGACTCTACCTCCACCAATACTAGCCAGAGAGGCACCCGGAGTCTACCTCCACCAATACTAGCCAGAGAGGCACCCGGAGTCTACCTCCACCAATACTAGCCAGAGAGGCACCCGGACTCTACCTCCACCAATACTAGCCAGAGAGGCACCCGGAGTCTACCTCCACCAATACTAGCCAGAGAGGCACCCGGAGTCTACCTCCACCAATACTAGCCAGAGAGGCACCCGGACTCTACCTCCACCAATACTAGCCAGAGAGGCACCCGGAGTCTACCTCCACCAATACTAGCCAGAGAGGCACCCGGAGTATACCACCACCAATACTAGCCAGAGAGTCACCCGGAGTCTACCACCACCAATACTAGCCAGAGAGGCACCCGGAGTCTACCACCACCAATACTAGCCAGAGAGGCACCCGGAGTCTACCACCACCAATACTAGCCAGAGAGGCACCCGGAGTCTACCACCACCAATACTAGCCAGAGAGGCACCCGGAGTCTACCTCAACCAATACTAGCCAGAGAGGCACCCGGACTCTACCTCCACAAATACTAGCCAGAGAGGCACCCGGAGTCTACCTCCACCAATACTAGCCAGAGAGGCACCCGGAGTCTACCTCAACCAATACTAGCCAGAGAGGCACCCGGAGTCTACCTCAACCAATACTAGCCAGAGAGGCACCCGGAATATACCTCCACCAATACTAGCCAGAGAGGCACCGGAATCTACCTCCACCAATACTAGCCAGAGAGTCACCCGGAGTCTACCTCAACCAATACTAGCCAGAGAGTCACCCGAGTCTACCTCCACCAATACTAGCCAGAGAGTCACCCGGAGTCTACCTCCACCAATACTAGCCAGAGAGGCACCCTGAATATACCTCCACCAATACTAGCCAGAGAGGCACCCGGAGTCTACCTCCACCAATACTAGCCAGAGAGTCACCCGGAGTCTACCTCCACCAATACTAGCCAGAGAGTCACCCGGACTCTACCTCCACCAATACTAGCCAGAGAGTCACCCGGAGTCTCTACCTCCACCAATACTAGCCAGAGAGTCACCCGGAGTCTACCTCCACCAATACTAGCCAGAGAGGCACCCGGAGTCTACCTCCACCAATACTAGCCAGAGATTCACCCGGAGTCTACCTCCACCAATACTAGCCAGAGAGGCACCCGGAGTCTACCTCCACCAATACTAGCCAGAGAGTCACCCGGACTCTACCTCCTCCAATACTAGCCAGAGAGGCACCCGGAGTCTACCTCCACCAATACTAGCCAGAGAGGCACCCGGACAATACCTCCACCAATACTAGCCAGAGAGTCACCCGGAGTCTACCACCACCAATACTAGCCAGAGAGGCACCCGGAGTCTACCTCCACCAATACTAGCCAGAGAGTCACCGTGACACCTAAGCCAGAGGTGCGACTTTAAACATATCGGCCTTATATTATTTTCTGGACGAATGGGAATTAATGTGATATGAATTACTGCTATGTATTCGCATTGTAGGTATTAAAAGTGTCCACTTGTTTTCAGGGAACTAGTTCCAAGCTTTCACTGGTGTGCGCATTGAAATACAGGCTTGAGCTGGAATCCAGAAATGGCCAGGTCAATATATTTACGTTGTTGAAATTCTCCAACAAATAATTAGTTCCCATATGATTTGCGCATGTTCCAGCAGGGATGTGGTATATATTATTATGCTCGGCAGGGTTTCATGTTATTGTCAACATGTTTGCATTTAATTACTAAATTGATGCACTTTATTATCTATATACATTCACTCAATACACTATCCGAGTGTGTAGGCCAATTATGCAGTGTCAGTTTCCAATCGTCCTTCTATTACATATTTATATGTAATATTTATATGCAATAGTTTTTCTTGTTTTAATTAAGATATGATCAAATATACACCGTAAATATAATAGTGCTACAATGCTAACGCAGTTATAAACCAGTGACTAGACGTGAATAATTAACTGAATGTTGGCTCCATGTATCGTCGTCTTCATGTGAATCAACAGAACACATATTGGGCGAGAAGACATAGACTGATTAAAAACACACATATTTTTTTTGGATTTAGTCTCGTCATCGATTACGCTCCGAGATCTATTAGTATCCTTACACCAAGTGTCACGAACACATTCTAGGGAATATAATATGCTCTCAGAGTGGGGCTGTGTTGTGTGCGTATGTGAACGTGGATGCATTAATTCTACCGGGGAGATCGAGTAAGTATTCGTTTTAGTTTTTCTGCGGTGACATTCAATGTGCGAGTAAGTATTCATTTTAGTTTTTCTGCGGTGACATTCAATGTGCGAGTAATTATTCTTTTTAGTTTTTCTGCGGTGACATTCAATGTGCGAGTAATTATTCTTTTTAGTTTTTCTGCGGTGACATTCAATGTGCGAGTAAGTATTCGTTTTAGTTTTTCTGCGGTGACATTTCAATGTGCTTAGTATATATCGCATTGAACTAAATTGTATTGCATTTCGGGCTCGTCTGTGAGGGGTTTCTATACGCCCGCCTATGTATTATATTTGTTATTATTAGATTAGGGTAATAATGGGTTGACCCCGACACTTAGAGATGTATCAACGAATAACCTGCTGCATTTATGTCAAACATGCTCTGTTTATGTCATTTTATGTAGTAAGTAAGACTTAGTAAGTCGTTTCTCCAGTATTACTTTGTTATTAAACTGACATAAATTTGTCTGTGTTTATTATCAGTGTCTGTACATCCAAGATAAAAACTCATCCCCCTAGCTGTGTAATAGATTAGGCGAACATCACAAATTCCGTTATTAAAATCAAATAGAGTCATCATTTTTGTTATATGAATAGTTATTTAGTTATTTAAAGCGACATTCAATGCAAATTGTTAGTTTATACAAATTTATTTAGCTCGATTGCGAAACAAGATCTTTCAACTTATATTAATCACTCTCGAGACCTCATTCCTGATGGAATCCATCGCCATGAAGGAGAGAGAAGAGACAATGTGGAATTGAAATGCATTGCCTAAGGGCACAATCGTAACGGCTCCAGCGGGGCTCGAACTCCGGACCATTCGCACCTGAAGCGAACGCGTATCCACTGCAAATTGTTATAAAATTACATAATCCATAGCCATGGTAATCGGAGTATGACAATGTGGGTGTGTTCCCACTTTCCCAACCTTTTATTAGTCCTATAGAAATTGAGGTAGGTGTTGGGTATTGTTCGGTGTAACAATAGAGTTGAAAGGTGATAATTGGCGAAAATTGCTATACTGTACTGAAAATTTGTGTTTCTAAATTTGGGAAAGTTGTTCATAAATATAAGTTTCATATAGATAGATATTCTTTATTTTGAGTTATAAGCATTAAATCGAAAACATAGATATTTACATGGATAAGACAAACACATGAACATGCATAGCACATAATATATATAAATCTTGAAATATTTTTATTGTACATATTCACTTTAATTTGACTAAGTGAGAAGCAGCATCAACATACGTCATGATGTCCATGTCGCCAGTTCGCAGTTGGTGCTTCAGTCTGATGAGCATTTGCTCACGCTCACGGTATACCCGCTTCCTTGGTCGCTGCTTTCCACCGTTGGCGTGCTGAAACAGTTTCGCCTAGTTAGCAGCCTGCTCTTTCTGGACCAGGTCTATCAATGTATAAATATTAGGATGGCAGTGTCGTAGTTGGTTATTTATTTTATGGTGCCAACCCTCAACATGATTGGTAGTGCGTGGACCATCATTCTCGTAATGATTCCAGGAGCGGCGGTCTCCCTCTACCCACTGCTCAGTCACATAGTCCTTAAACTTAGACACCGGCACTGAGTCATTGTCACATTCTTCCAGAGTTTGGAACCACATATCTTCGACAGAGGCTAGGGGGACAAGTGGCAGTACCGAAGCACGTAGCACAAGTTTCTTCACTTCTTCATTGTCCTTGAAGTCAGCTACAAGACCACAATATTGTACTTTTCTCCACATACACTGTGTGAAGTGAAAGAAACAACCACGGACTTGAACACCAACACACACGATACTGACAGCACGCCACGCTGCTGTTTCGAAGTCCATCATTATCGTTTCTGGGGACAGAGGAATGTTATGTTCACGGGCGAAATTCTGGATGAGTGTGAAGAATCTGGTGTACATTGTCTGTTGTTTATTTGGGAGTAGTCCATACACTAGGGGACACATATACCCGTCGATCATGGTGTGGATGGTGTATAGCTGGTAGAAATATGACGGCGAAGCGTAGAAGGTACCGTCCATATACCAGGTCTCGGCTGTAGACAGCTGGGCCAGGTTGTCAACGGTGGCGAATATGAGCATTCGCGCCACATCACCGTCATTGGCGATTAGGAATGGCTCCCCTGCAAGCGACTCTATCTACCTCCCTTCCAAGTTGACATCCGCCCTTGTCTTTGGCAGAACTGGTCTAGTCTTAGACCGCTGTCTATATAAACTGGATTTGGCTTCGTAGAAAGTGGGTAGATTAGCCACAACCTCTTGGGTGGAATTGTCCCATTCGATCGATCTTGTGTCTGCCAGCATATCGTTATAGATGGAGGGCACCGGCTGTGTTGACCCTCGGACCTGCTTTCGGACACCACTCATGATGTCCGCAGCAACAATTATGCTGTCATCTCTTGGGTGATTGTGTTCATCAGCGATTTTGGTAGGAAGCTCATTCTCAGTGTTAATTTTAGCATTGCATGCTTTGTTGACACAGTTCCAGTAGCGACACTCCCGTTTTCTGGTTTTCAGGCTGTACATGTAACCATTTAGAACTAGAGTCTGACTTCCTCTGCTATTCTCTATGAACCGTATATTGACTAGCGCATTTGCCATTTTAGAGATTTATGATTACAGAGTGTGTTTTACGTTTATTTATCGTCGCTACCGGTTACCCATATGAGCGACGCCTCCTGAAGAGATTAGTCAGTTTAGATGTTGGAGGATAGTGCAATGATACAGACAGATACCCATTCCAGAGTCTCCTCTGGTTCTTTTACGTGCACGGTGTAAAGCACCGACACGAGACCTCGGTTTAACGTCCCATCTGAAAGACTGTTAATTTTATTAGGGTCAGACGGGGGATCGAACCTGCGATCCCTGGATTACCAGTCCAGCGTGTTACCACTGGACTACCAGCGTGTTACCACTGGACTACATATCCGTCTGTATGATTACAGAGGAAACTGACCTTCATTTTATACTATGTTAAAGAATGACTTACAGTTAGTGACCTGTTTTTCTTAGTTTTCAACAGTTAGTTATAAGTAAATTGTTAATTTCATTAATCATTATTGTTGTTCTCAGACTAATTTGCAATCAGTTCATAATTGCTAATTAAAAAATAGTGTTGATATATAATTATGTAATTACCTAGTATAACTGTTATAATCATAAATAAATAATAGACACATATTGTTAATTGTTTGTATCTTTATAGTTCACATTTCAAAATTAAAATATGTCTGCTATTTATTATTATGAACCTTTATCTGAATTATTAATGTTAAACGTACATACTGACAATTTTAATTTATACACAATTAAATGAACACTTTTCTCCTTAAAGATATGCATATGCACTGGAAACAAAAATAACAAAAAAATAGTTTATTCTAGAATAAGTAAGTATTTTCAACAGATGGAACAAGATAAATAACATTTAAATAGTACACTGCAAGTACAAGTTTATGTGTGCCTTTCATTTATTTTTTGAACAGTATAGAAAATACAGGTAAGTTTGAGGGGCGAAGAGATAATTGGGGATAATTAGTATGTGTGAAAATAAAAGGTTGGGAAAGTGGGAACAACCGACAATGTACATCGATGCGTAGTATAGATTAGTAATATTGTATGGAATATCACTTTTACCAGGCATAACAAATGTACGAATAATACTGGCAATCTAGGGATCGTCTGGCGCTAATAAAATTAACAATCTTTCAGATGGGACATTAAACCGAGGTCTCGTTGCATCTGCATGATTTACACCGTGCACGTAACAGAACCAGATGACACTCTGGAATGCGTCTCTGTCTGTATCATTGCACTATCCTCCAAAAATCTACAATGACTAATCTCTTCAGGAGGCATCGCTCATATGGGCAACCGGTAGCGACGATAAATAAACGTAAATCACACACATACAGTATGACGTAAATTAACAATTGAACGACGATGCGTATTGACCGACTAACATGAAACGTATGATTACAGCGTAGCTTTCATTATTTTAAACAAATTTATATTAGCTCGATTGCGAAACAAGTTCGTACAACTTATATTAATCACGCTCGAGACGTCATTCCTGATGGACTCCATCGCCACGAGGGAGAGAGAAAAGGCATGTGGAATTTAAATGCCTTGCCTAAGGGCACACTCGTATCGGCTCCAGTGGGGCTGGGACTCCGGGCCTTTCGCGCTACTACTACGCTGTCACGACTATCACATACGTAGCTTTCATGATCCCGTATTACTGTATGCAACTGGCATTAATAGAGTATATAATAATAAATAAAATAATAAATAAAATAATAAAGACTTTATTTTACGAGAGAACTCATTTAACAAATGTGAATCTACCATGCGCCCTCAGCATATATAATCAAATGATAGAACTATAAGTGAAAACTGCATATTGGAATTCTGCTGCCTGCCTGCCCGTAAAATACATATATACATGTTCAAATGCTTCTGGAATATAGTCATCTTCGATATTGGAATTCTGCTGTCTGTCCGTCCGTCCGTCCGTCCGTCCGCACGACCGCCCACCTGCCCATCCGACCGCAATCCTGCCTGCCTGCCCGCCCACCAGCTTGCTCGCCCGCCCGCCCGCCCGCCCGCCCATGTGTGTGTGCTACGTTTATTTATCATCGCTACCGGTTGCCCATATGAGCGACGCCTCCTGAAGAGATTAGTCATTTTAGATTTTTGAAGGATAGTACAATGATACAGACAGAGACCCATTCCAGAATTCCAGAATCTCCTCTGCATTGTTCTTTTACGTGCACGGTGTAAAGCACCGACACGAGACCTCGGTTTAAAGTCACAACTGAAAGACGGGTTCAGTCAAGATGGGTGCCATTTTATACCAGAGGGTTGTGCGTTCGATCCGCAGTTCCGCCATAATACTACATGTATTAACGTGTATTTCGGATTGAACTATGGACCGAGGTTTCATATATACTAGAGGACATCGAAAACGCACACTTCGGATAATTGTGTTTTTACATGAAAAAAAAACAACTATATATAACATAGTTTTTAACATTTTGGAATATGTTTAGTTGTTCAGTTTGTGTTATGTAATATAGATGTTAGATATCGAACTCCGGGCCTTTCGCACTTGAAGCGAACGCGCTACCACTGCACTATCACGGTATTCCACTAGACTACTTAAAAAGGATACCATGGCGTTGGAACACTAACAAAGTAGCAACTTATGACATAGATAAATGGGAACAATTAAAATGGTAGCGCAGGCCCGTAGCCACACTGAGGAAAATGAGGCACCACTCACTTCGGTTAGAATTTGGCAAGTAACGACATGTATAGGAAAGCTCTGATATAACTGCCTTCAGAATGCACAGACAAGCATCCACACAAATAATTCGGGGGTGAGGGTCGCCTCGGTTATTTTCATATTCTGGCTAAGGCACTGTAGCGTGACTACGTGACATATTTATGTGACTATTTCGGTGGTGATGCAGATAAACAAGATAATCTCAATAAGCGTTAAGCTTACGATTAAATCCATTTTCATTCTGTATACAATAGATATGTACTGTACATTATGTATAGGATATAAGCCGAAAACGATCCAATATGTAAAATATTGGACTGTGTGAGGCGCGTATAGCACCGAAGACAGTACCACTATTTAACAAAAAGTTTCAAAGTTTTATTTGTTTAAATCCAGAAAAGGTCTGAGACCCATGTGGCATACATGTACATATACTCAAATATGGCGACAGCAAATCACTATGTCAATATATCTAATTAATTATGTAACACTAAAGCAGATATTTATATGTGATAATATGTGCTAATATAGAAGAATGCATGCCATGTTAACTTACTTTAAATGCTTTTATTTTTATAAGTAACACACCAAACATCTTTCATGCAATTATTAAGAATGTATTAAGTAAATATTAAATTTATTATTAATATATAAATACAATTATTTTATTATATAGATTAATATTCTGAAAACTAAAATATATAATCAATGGGACTTTAATTTACAGCTGTTATTGTGTATCATAACATTAAACTACTAGTAAATATTGGTATACTGATGATCATAACACACATGCAAATAGTTTAATGGCCCACACTGTAATGAGAATGTATCCTAAATATATTGACATGAGTTGATAGTACGAAAACATGATGACTATGCTTATTAATAATACAACTTGTACATAATCATCTTCTGAAGGTATACAACTTCAAACATATGAACATTCTTGCTCGAAAGCGAAATTAGCAAGAAATGGCCTTTTGAAAGGTGTTGATATAGGTTAATAAACAGAAATATTTAAACGTATAGAACGTAAACTTTGATATGACACTCCTAACGCAGAATAAATATTTAAACGTATAGAACGTAAACTTTGATATGACACTCCTAACGCAGAATAAATATTTAAACGTATAGAACGTAAACTTTGATATGACACTCCTAACGCAGAATAAATAATTATTTGCTGTTTGTTATAAAGTGCATCTTTTACGTTCAGATTAAAAACTCTGATTATTGTTCACCATCAATTATAATTAATTCTTTTTTTCTGGAGAGAAACAGTAAGTTAATAAATATGTTTATTTTCACGGCTACTTTCTCTTTAATCCTATGTACATTTTTGAAAAAAATGCCCTTGTTGGTTTCAATACACAATATTAGACGATCGTCTAAACTAACAGCTGTTGTCTTGTGTGTGTGTGTGTTTTACGTTTATTTATCGTCGCTACCGTTTGCCCATATGAGCGACGCCTCCTGAAGAGATTAGTCATTTTAGATGTTTGATTTAGATGACACGAGACCTCGGATTAACGTCCCATCTGCAAGACTGTTAATTTTATTAGCGTCAGACGGGGGATCGAACCTGCGATCCCTGGATTATCAGTCCAGCGCATTACTACTGGACTACAGATCCATTATCTTGTGTATCGGATGAAGGTAAACAAAAAACCAATACCCCCGTAGCTCCGCATCCAAGGCACACATGCGCAATTACATCGGTAAATCACTTAATGTTGTAAATACGTACTAATATACTTTAACCTGCTTAGAGTTTTAAAGCTGATTTACTAAAATTAATTCGTTCAAAGTTTGAAAAATGCTGCCATGTCATTGAACCAAAAATAATTTCAAACACTAAGAATGCTAAGAATGCATAAATATGTTTAATTCAAGATAAACAAGAATGGTACACGCACTTGAATAATGAGAGTCAGATATGTGGGCGAAACTGTATGTGGATTGTGTAGCATTTCGATTAGTACAGTAAGGTGGCCGGTTGATTGAGATTCTTAGGTGCGCTATCGTTAATGAATACTCGGACTGTGAATAAATATGTGACATTTATCTCAGTAGCCTCCTCGTGCAATTACGCTACCGATCCTATAGCCAGTTGGGCATGTCAATGTTACCAACTGAGTTCTTGATTAGAAATCGCGCATATTGCCAGTGCTTGGCATCAATATAAGATAAGATAAGATAAGATAACCACGTTACAAAACTGTCTCGTGTTTGTTTCAAAGTTTATTTAACGTCGCTACCGGTTGCCCATTTAAGCGACGGGCAGTTTACCTAACAACACCTTTCCTAGGCAGGCTCCAGCGGTTAACCAGTACTTGGTGCACCAACCTCCGTAAGAAACGACCAGCTTGTTGATATATGATATATACGGTCTGAGCGGGTCTCGAACCAGTGACCATCAGTTGTGGTTTTGAACCCGAAAACATTTGACCAGACCCCACGCGCCTGTGGGAAAGTACAGAATATCAGGAGTTGACAGTACTTTGAATCACGACGAACAGCAGTCACTCGTTATGCGCACCGTTGACGGGTAGGGGTGGTTCGGTATACCGGTAAACCCCTGTGTAATTAATGTATTGCGGTACAAAAATAATATACCGGGGCCATTTCTTCTCTAGAATCCGGTGCTAACTTCGGAACATTATTCCATTCGATGAATGAAATTGGATGAGCGAAGTCAACTTCACCTATTATCTGGCGGAAACTCGGCATAAAACAGCAATAAAATGAATATTCGGACCAGTTGGAGCCGAGAATGAGACCAAAGAATTAATAGATATTTACCCTATAGCAGTTATTATATACTCCAATTTCCAAGATTAGCTGATCAGTGGAAGTCGTGATAGCGCCGTGGATGCGCGTTCGCTCCAGGTGCGAAAGGCCCGGAGTTCGAGCCCCGCTGGAACCTAGGCAAGGCATTTAAATTCCACATTGCCTATTCTCTCTCCCTCGTGGCGATGGATTCCATCATGAATGAGGTCTCGAGAATGATTAATATAAGTTGAAAGAACTTGTTTCGCAATCGAGCTAAAATAAATGTGTATAAACTAGCTGTTTCCAAGCTAAGAGTATATGTGTGATTTACGTTTATTTATCGTCGCTACCGGTTGCCCATATGAGCGACGCCTCCTGAAGAGATTAGTCATTTTAGATTTTTGGAGCATAGTGCAATGATACAGACAGAGACCCATTCCAGTCTCCTCTGGTTCTTTTACGTGTACGGTGTACAGCACCGACACGAGACCTCGGCTTAAAGTCCCATCTGAACTAAAAGTATGTGTCAATATTCCAATCTAATCCTTGGCATAGCGTAATGGGCTATTGGCATTATAAGTGACAGGTGTTAAACAATGGGGCTTTAGCCTGGGGACAGGCGTTGCCTTGCCCGTCAGACGTTAATATATTTATTTACAACCCAAACTGTTAATTGAGCCTTATTGAGTTTTGCCAGAAGTAAAACAATGAAAACTCGATAGACTGGAACCCAGGTTAATGGGGCTTCTCTGCTCGCTCACGACTATCTCGTAGAATGTTATTGTAGTCGTAATAAAACTTGGTAAAACATCTAGAATTAAATTAGACGAAGAACTGAGCAGATCATGGACGGAAAGATTCTGTCCTAGTAACTAATTATGAGAAGATGTTCTGACATGAATAGTTAACAGGGAGGAGACGGACAATCTGCGGGCATCAATTCAATTAAGGAGACGACATTCGTTTATGCCTTCCAATGAATGATAGAGTTTTCACAGTGGAAGAAAACTACATATTCCCACTATTTTGAAACAGTGAAAGATAGCATTATATTTCCACTGCTTTTGCCGGAACTACTTTTTACTTACACGTAGTAGGTAGTCTCCCTTTAATTCAGTCACCGATTACTTCCCTGTAGTATACATGTACCAGTATATGCTCATTCTCCACAACCCATACTTCTAATCCGTGTCCACAACCCGTACGTCTGTTCCGTGGATACCACCCATAATTCTGTTCCTTGTCCACCATCCATACGTCTGTTCCTTGCCCACCGTCCATACTTCTGTTCCTTGTCCACCGTCCATACTTCTGTTCCTTGCCCACCGTCCATACTTCTGTTCCTTGTCCACCGTCCATACTTCTGTTCCTTGTCCACCACCCACACTTCTGCTCCTTGTCCACCATCCATACTTCTGTTCCTTGCCCACCATCCATACTTCTGTTCCTTGTCCACCGTCCATACTTCTGTTCATTGTCCACAGTCCATACTTCTGTTCCTTGTCCACCACCCATACTTCTGTTCCTTGTCCACAGTCCATACTTCTGTTCCTTGTCCACCACCCATACTTCTGTTCCTTGTCCACCGTCCATACTTCTGTTCCTTGTCCACCATCCATACTTCTGTTCCTTGCCCACGACCCATACATCTGTTCCTTGTCCACCGTCATACTTCTGTTCCTTGTCCACCACCCATACTTCTGTTCCTTGTTCACAGTCCATACTTCTGTTCCTTGCCCACCACCCATACTTCTGTTCCTTGTCCACCACCCATACTTCTGTTCCTTGTCCATCACCCATACTTCTGTTCCTTGTCCATCACCCATACTTCTGTTCATTGTCCACCATCCATACTTCTGTTCCTTGCCCACCGTCCATACCTCTGTTCCTTGTCCACCACCCATACTTCTGTTCCTTGCCCACCGCCCATACTTCTGTTCATTGTCCACCACCCATACTTCTGTTCCTTGTCCACCACCCAAACTTCTGATCCTTGCCCACCGTCCATATTTCTGTTCCTTGCCCACCACCCATACTTCTGTTCCCTGCCCACCGTCCATACTTCTGTTCCTTGCCCACCGTCCATATTTCTGTTCCTTGCCCACCACCCATACTTCTGTTCCTTGCCCACCGTCCATATTTCTGTTCCTTGCCCACCACCCATACTTCTGTTCCTTGCCCACCGTCCATATTTCTGTTCCTTGCCCACCACCCATACTTCTGTTCCTTGTCCACCGTCCATACTTCTGTTCCTTGTCCACCACCCATACTTCTGTTCCTTGCCCACCATCATATTTATGTTCCTTGTCAACCACCCAAAATTATGTTCCTTGTCCCCAACCTATATACTGTTCCTTATTTTGGTTACTGAAAAACGTAGACTATTACACCATTTTTGTTTTGTTGTAATAAGTTCAAAAGCGACGTATGTCGGCAGAAAAAGAACGTGGTCATTTCATAGCGTTAAACATATTGACGGAGATGGATTAAACGTATACAATAAAGCGACGTGAGTTTGCCGTAGCGGTATCATTTTCAAATAGCGGCAGCTAAATGTTATCAACGGCCACACAATTTATGAAGTAAAACGGATTTAATTTTGAAACAGGAACATTAATTGCAGTAATTGAAACCTTATTGGGGGAACAATACGGAACCTGAATCGGCTTCTTCATGGCAATTTCCTGAAGATAACAAACGTACTTGGGGATACGGGCACTTTTCCTTATATTTGTCAGAGATCAGGTAAAAATTAAGGAATTATTCTAGATCCAGTTTATATGTTACGTTATTTAGTTGTGACGTTAACAGATATTAAATTCGGGATTACTCGTGAGGTATGTTCAATTAAATAAATTGTATCGAACGGATCGGAACGGAACGGAGCGAATATTTTTTCCGACTGGAACGAAAATATATTATTCTTGATCCAGCTTAAATGTTATGTAATTTATTTATTTGTGACGGCAACAGATGTTAACTTCGGGATTACTTGTGACGTAGGTATGGTTTGAATAGGCAAATGTCTGACGCTTCAAAATATCGGCTTTACTTTGTAATATGGTGTACCACATGGGTCATCTGCCCTTGCTTTTATCTTGTATTAAAAGTGTGCCGTCCTTACTTTACGGGCGGCATCTCCCAGGGGCGTAGCTTGGCTGTAATCGATGTGTATACCAACTTAAGACGGGAGGGGGTGCGGGGGTCGTCCCCAGGAAAATAATTTATAGCATATATAATTTAATCCTGGCCTCCCGATTTTTGTTGCAGATTTGGCATTTTTATTTTTCGATTTTTCGGGAGAAAGTGTAGGCCACGGCCTACACGGCCTATGACAAGCTACGCCAATGTCTCCCGCCATGTACTGTTGATCCATTTTTGCCACTAACCATTTTAACTACAGTCTATACATCCGCTATGTCGAATTCCGTCGGACCGAGCAAAATACTTCGACATAACCGAAGTTTGACGAAATTCTATATAAGCGGAGCAAGTTATATGTAAAATGATAGTATCTGAAACGGAACTTTGATCCGACTTCGAGATAACCGGATAATTCGATTCGACATAACCGACTTTAACATAACGGATATAGAATGTATATTATTTTATTGTACCATGCAATTGTACCACGCATAGCTACTGTATGTAGTGGTTAACACGTTGGACTGGTAATCCAGGGATCGCAGGTTCGATCCCCCGTCTGACCCTAATAAAATTAACAGTCTTTCAGATGGGACATTAAACCGAGGTCTCATGTAGGTGCTTTACACCGTGCACGTAAAAGAACCAGATGAGACTCTGGAATGGGGCTACCGGTTGCCCATATGAGCGACGCCTCCTGAAGAGAGTAGTCATTTTAGATTTTTGGAGGATAGTGCAATGATACAGACACAGACCCATTCCAGAGTCTCCTCTGGTTCTTTTACGTGTACGGTGTACAGCATCGACACGAGACCTCGGTTTAAAGTCCCATCTGAAACACTGTTAATTTTATTAGGGTCAGACGGGGGAACTTGCGATCCCTGGATTACCAGTCCAGCGTGTTACCACTGGACTACAGATCCGTCTGTGGTCTGCTCTGATGATTGAGCTTATTTACCCTCGCCTCAGGTGAACCATGTGGGCGAGCGAATGCTCTTGCCTTACGGATACAATTTCCATATATTTTTTTATACAAATTTATTTTAGCTCGATTGTGAAACAAGTTATTACAACTTATATTTATCACTCTCGAGACCTCATTCCTGATGGAATTTATATTATTTTTGGTATCAAATTGTGCGAAATGTCGGGTAGATTAGTGCAATGTGTGAAGGATTATTTTCTTCACTCATGATAGTAAAACCCATTATTCTAAAATTTGTAACGAAAAGGTAACGCTCAATATAAACGTGCACAGCTTTATTGGTGTCAGTATATATTATACCAGTTTAGAGATAACTGTACATGTCCCCTTCTTGAAATGCTGGGTAAATTAGTGCAATGTGTGATTGATTATTTTCTTTACTCATGATAGTAAAATCCATAATTCCAAAATTTGTAAAGGTAACGCTCAATATAAACGTGCACAGTTTTATTGATGTCAGTATATATTATACCAGTTTAGAGATAAATGTACATGTCCCCTTCTTGGGTATAATCGTACAGTCAGTATGTTGTGGTAGAGATCATCCATATATCCTGTGTAGAAACCAGGCCTGGAGGTTATAGGGCGTTTACCCCTATCTCAAACTATTTGGTGCACCAACCTCCGTAGCCAACGTTTTCATATAAAGAGACACGGTCTGAGTGGGGCTCGAACCCATGACCATCAGTGATGATAGGTTACAGTGACATACAAGTCAGCGACAACCACTCGACCACGAGAGCGGACTAACCTCAGGGTACCAATTATCGACCGCTACCAATTCTCGACTGTATTTAATATGACCTCAAGATTACTGCAATAAATTCAATTATTTTGATGATATGCCCACGATAAGTTAAACTCAGCTTCCGGTTAGTGCTTAGCAAAGGACAACATAGCCTGGGTTCCTGTCTCGATTTTTCAATTTTTTTTTACTTCTGGTATTTTTTGTTATTTAAGTTTATTATCGTCGCTACCGGTTGCCCATTTGAACGATAGGCAGTTTACCGTAACACCTTTCCTGGGCAGGCTACAGCGGTTAACAGTATTTGGTGCACCAACCTCCGTAAGAAACTGCCAACTGTTATATATCATATAAAGAGACACGGTCTGAGCGGAGCTCGAACCCGTGACCATCGGTGATGATAGGTTACCGTGGTATATAAGTCGGAACCCGTGACCATCGGTGATGTTAGGTTACAGTGACATACAAGTCAGCGACAACCACCACTCAACCACGGAGGCGGACAAGCAGGGCAGCGTAAAGACAGCGTATTTATAGTATTATTCTGAGATGTGGTTTTCCGGATTACTTGACAAATAGTTATGCATCTGTGTGTCTGCTTTGTCGAACTTGTGGATTAAAATCTAATTTTAGACTTACCAATCAACGTGTGCTTTTTGTCTCCTGAGCTTGAAATTCTCTGAAAAATGAAGAACAGTTTTAGATCAATTTCCAGACTTCCCCCTAGATTATGGAAGAGAAATTACCATATAAATTGACATTTATGCTACTTTGCAGACCGGTTCAATTTTGTCTCGCAGTAAACTTAACAAAATTATAAACATATACGTTGGCGGGACATGAAGAGTTGGATATTCACAAAAAACACACACACGATTGTGTATCTCAATATACCACAGGAACTTGAAATTGTATCCATAAGCCACCAACGGTCTTGTACCTCTATCTTAGGACCCCACCTCTATTAAACTTTTTTTAATAGAGGGGGGTGTCATAGGATAGAGGTACAATACCTTTGATGGCTTATGGATACACTTTCAAGTTCCTGTGGATATGCGCTCTATTCATAGGGGTGCATAGCAGGGACGTGGTTCCCAACATAAAAGTGCCAATAACACGAGGGTTATGATGGCCCAGTTTATAAACATAGATACACGATGGCAGCGTTCCAGTTGCTGCTGAGTACACACATTGCAACAAGTATGACGCAAATGACAATGCTTTGTATTTGACTGGATTATTCATATTAAAACTATCGAACGGTATGCATACAAAATAATTGCACAAAGCAAATGTTAATGTCGTTATAAAGTGGGTTCATGCGGATACCTGAGGATTGCATGAGGACTATTTCACTGATATTGTTTATAATAAGTGTATGATAAACATTCTGTGACACAGAACATGACAGACGCCCATCGCTGACTCTATCACACAGAGACAGTGGAGGTGGGTATGGCAGGGCAGGGTGCACACTACGACGAGGTCAGCCCAACATAGCACGCCAAGCACTGGATTGGAACCCACAAGGCACGAGAAAAAGAGGCCGACCAATAATCACATGGAGAAGGACTCTGGGCCATGAGATGCGCCGCATAAATATGTCCTGGGTGCAAGCCAAGCTAGAGGCAACCGACCGGGTCAGATGGAGAGAGCTGTAGTGAAGGCCCTATTCCTACAGGGGTGAAGAGGATTAATGAAACATTCTTATAACATATCGTTGGTTTACCAAACTCTTAAAGCGACACTACATCGGTGAAAACGCAAATGTCTGAAGAATGTAATTTGCTATGGTTTGATTTTTTCCCTAATATTTTTCAACAAAACAAACGTCGTTGACATAACAAAATAATGTAAATAGGGTCGACATTCATGCGTAATACACAGCGTTTATCCTGAATAACACGAGTTATGCTACATATTTACCGTGATATTTCACACGTGTGTCGATGTATATTTATTTGTAGACTAATCTTAATTAAATTATCTCTAATCGAAAGTATCGCGTGTTTAGTATTGACCTCAATGACAACAAACGTCAACCCAGGAGCCTGTATCACCGTTATGAAATCCTACTTTCAGGTTTGAAAGTTTGTATACCACAACACACTGTTAATGTTAGTGTTCAATGTATTCAGAAGAATTTGTAGTACGTGAAAAAAAACCCCAACATTTTATTTGCTTTTGCGATGTCGCTTTAAAGTCTCAAACTTATTTCAATTATCATGGAATTGCTATTTTGATATGTTTACTCAGTATTATTTGAATAGTATATTCAATCTTTTTGCATTCCGGTCCGCCTCCGTGGTCGAGTGGCTAAGGTCGCTGACTTGTATGCCACTGTAACCTAACATCACTGATGGTCACGGGTTCGAGCCCCGCTCAGACCGTGTCTCATTTATATGAAAAAGTTGGCAGTTTCTTACGGAGGTTGGTACTGGTTAACCGCTGGAGCCTGCCCAGGAAAGGTGTTGTTAGGTAAACTGGCCGCCGGCGATATTGCCCAAAATGGTGCTGATGCAGGCGTAAAACCCGAAATATAAATAAAAAAAATAATTGTTTTGCATTCCATCGTAGTGTTCTCTTTTACAAATAATCAAGATTCATTATGTTTTAGCTTTAATATTTGTTTCCGATCTATACTCCATCTTATCTCGAGTTTGCTTAAAGCAGGATTACATCGTAATAAGGGATGTTTTGGGTAACATATAAATACTAATGTGTGTGTGTTTACAAACATCGAAATAGTCGCTCAGAAACGATACAATTCCAATAAATTTAAACCGTCGTATACGCGAATTTGTTTATCATCACACGAAATGTCAACACTCACAGCGCGCATGCGTTAAACAACAGAGGATGTAGAAAACAACGTATATATTTTGAACATGAAAGACTATCTATCTATCTTGGGGATGTAGAAATGTCCCTAAAAGACTTAGCTAATAGAGGTATGAATCAACATATGAAGTAATTTAATTAAAAAGACAACGTGGGACACATGGGGACGATGCATTCCGAATGTAAAGAAGTGCGGACAATGCGTTCCGGTTGTAAACAAGTGGTGACCGATCGACTCGGAAAGTCCGATTTTCGGTTTCGAGTTTGTTTTATCGCAAATAAACACTGTTTACCAGATGAACATAAGCATACAAAGTATAATGTTAGAATATGTAGCAGCATTGCTACCCATACGTAAAAACTGAATTTTTCAAATATCTTTTATTTCATACGATGTAAAGCTGCTTTAAATGAATTCCTTTTTTGTATTATTATACAGGTAGTTAGATTTAAGATATTACTGTATTTTACCATATTTATTTGTTTTAATTTTGATGTATGGTATGCTATGCTTTATTACGTGTTCATATCTGTGATATGTTATTTGTAAAGCGTGTATGTGTTTTGCGTTTATTTATCGTCGCTACCGGTTGCCCATATGAGCGACGCCTCCTGAAGATATTAGTCATTTTAGAGTTTTGGAGGATAGTGCAATGATACAGACAGAGACCCATTCCAGATTCTCCTCTGGTTCGTTTACGTGCACGGTGTAAAGCACCGACACGAGACCTCGGTTTAACGTCCCATCTGAAAGACTGTTAATTTTATTAGGGTCAGACGGGGGATCGAACCTGCGATCCCTGGATTACCAGTCCAACGTGTTAGCACTGGACTACAACAGACGGTAATCTGGAAGTCTTATCAACGTTATATTAATCACTCTCGAGACCTTATTCCTGATGGAATCCATCGCCATGAGCGAGAGAGAAGAGGCAACGTGGAATTAAATGTCTTGCCTAACGGCACAATCATAACGGCTACAATTGGGTGCGCACATGTTTGTGTTTTTTTACGTTTATTTATCGTCGCTACCGGTTGCCCATATGAGCGACGCCTCCTGAAGAGATTGGTCATTTTAGATTTTTGGAGGATAGTGCAATGGTACAGACATAGACACATTCCAGAGTCTTCTCTGGTTCTTTTACGTGCACGGTGTAAAGCACCGACACGAGACCTCGGTTTAAAGTCCCATCTGAAATATTATTATTATATTATGGTCATGGGGTTATGGGGATTGTGCATTACCAGTCCAGCTTGTTACCACTGGACTACAGATCCGTCTGTCTTTCGCACCTGAAGCAGAGCCTCGCCCTTTATAGTTTCTCCAACTCGCATAATAAATTAAACATTTATAAGACAGTAACCAAATATTCTCTATAATTATATTGCGGTCCTATTTGCGGATGCACAGTCTTACAGTCTGATGTTTGTTTGACGACCACTGCGGCACGTCTTTAAATGTAGGACCAAATGTCAATTGCACTTTAGATAGCTTGTCGTTATAGTCTATTGAGAGATACGTATGTAGCACGTCATCATAGGGCGGAAGTTATCATCAAAATAGGAGATTGTACGGATTACAAAATGGCACGGAAATGAAGTAAAATATAGCAGAGAAATTTTTTTTTATTTTATCGCAGTATTAAAGCAGCATTACATCGTATGAAATAAAATATATTTGAAAAATCCAATGTTTACGTATGGGTAGCAATGCTGCTACACAGTCTAACATTATACTTTGTATGCTTATGTTCATTTGGTAAACAGTGTTTTTTGCGATAAAACAAACTCGAAACCGAAAGTAGGACTTTCCGAGTCGATCGGTCACGCACTTGTTTACAACCGGAACGCATCGTCCGCACTTGTTTACATTCAGAATGCATCGACCCCATTTGTCCCACGTTGTCTTTTTTTAATTAAATTACTTGATATGTTGATTCATACCTTTGTTAGCGTCTTTTAGGGACATTTCTACATCCTCCGCGAGGGGTTCGAAATTAGAGGAAGATAGATATATAGTATTTCATGTTCAAAATATATACGTTAACTTCTACATCCTCTGTTGTGTCACGCATGCGCGCTGTGCGTGTTCTAATTTCGTGTGATGATAAACAAATTCGCGTATACGACGGTTTAAATTTATTGGAATTTTATCGTTTCTGAGCGACTATTTCGATTTTTGTAAACACACACACATTAGTATTTATATTTTACCCAAAACATCCTTTATTACGATGTAATACTGCTTTAACTGTTTAACATTCATTTACAATATTATTAACATTATAACGAAGTTCATATCTTATTCGCTAACTGTATATAATATGTATGTATGTATGTATGTATGTCCTCATGAGCTTGAAAGCCTACTGGAATTTAATAAAATAAACTAAGCTAAAACTAAACTATCTTATTACAAATTTTAATCCAGCTATCGTAGTTTTATACAAATTTATTTTAGCTCGATTGCGAAACAAGCTCTTGCAACTTTTATTAATCACTCTCGAGATCTCATTCCTGATGGAATCCATCGCCACGAGGGAGAGAGAAGAGGCAACGTGGACTTTAAATGCATAAGGACACACTCGTAACTGCCCCAGCGGGGTTCGAACTCCGGACCCATCGCTCCCTCGCTATGCCATACTAAAATAATCAACACCATATATAATATTTCAGACCATACTTTTAAACGAAGTATCGTGTCGGCGTCGGTGCTTTACGCCATGCGCGTTAAAAATACAGAGGAGCAACTGGGGTGGGATTCGGATTCTTTGTCTGTATCATTGCGCTATCCTCCAAATCGTGAAATGACTTGTCACCTTCAGAGAGACGAGGCAATGATTTAAGATTATTGCATCACAACCGTGGTCCAGGCGGGCTTCGAGATGCGGACACCTTATGCATTATACCACCGAGGCACCATTGAGAATAATAAATATAATTATGCAAACATGAAAAATCAATAGAAAACGTTCCGAATGCCTGAATATCCAGGCATCACTTAATTGAAATGTTAAATTGAATAGTTGTATAGTTTAAATTAGTTTAATTTGACTGTTATATCATGCGGCAATGTTAATCCAATATAGCCCTGCTTGGTTTAAACAGTATTTATTCCAATAAATGTACATGTATAACTCAAAAAATGTTACAAATTACATAACTTGTGAATGGTTTGGATTGGAAAACAAGTTGTCAGAGAACTTATATTAATTCCTCTCCAATGGAAATGTACATACTAACTATTTGCAACGTTTTCGGTAGGTATAAAGAATAATACTAAACTCGAGTGTAACTTGAGGCGGATATTCTATATACATTTATCCAAGAAGTACTGTTCTAAGAAGGAACAATTGGACATGAAAATACTTAATAATCATTCAAATATCGACCCTGGCCTGGCATGGCCCTGCTTGCATTGTGTTTCCATTCGGGATAATCAGCCTGCAGTAATTTCTTCACGTACTGTCCAATATTAAACTTATTCGATGTTTCAGCGACACATATTTGTAAAATAAACCTGAATTTTCATCATAGCAAACCTGGTTTAGCATTTTGCAGCAACAAGGAAATATCCGTCTTTAAGAGTATGCTATATATAACAACGAATAAACGAAAAACTCTGATAAAACTGCCTTCAGAATGCACAGACAAGCACCCACAAAATAATTCGGGGGTGGGGGTCGCCTCGGTTATTGTTTTCAGATTCTGGCTACGTCACTGCAATCGTATATTAAAATAACTACGTTAATCTTAATATTTAAAAATAACATATGTCCATATGTTAAATCTATAGAAGTATTTTGAGTTATCCAACAAGTTGGCGGTTTCCTTTCGATACAGGTTAACTAACTAGTGTTGGAACTAGATTTTGGAGTAATATTTCCATTATTTTATTTTATTTTATTCATTACAACATTGTAAATTTGCATGAAATTGATTTCAATGTACAAAGGTAAAGGGTAAAAATAAATTAATTATTTGAAAATAATATTTATGTCCTAGCATGCATGTTTTCTCAAAGTCCGTAATATTTAGATTCATATTGCACGAATTTATACTCAGTGTACATTGAAACATTTCAAAATAATTCTGTAACCTTCTCCATTTAGTTAAATCAGTTATTAACATGCATGCATTGTTTACTATATTTATTTGTTAATTCACTGTCTGTTCATTTATATCATGCATACATGGGCTTTTAAGCCTAATGGAATTGAAAATAAACTATCTATTGTATTCAACTCAGCCTGAAACATACCAAGAATATTTCAAATTTAATGTTTGAAATAGCCTGTGCTCACCTGTGAATAACGTCACTGTGCTTACACACTGTATTCCTCCGCCAAATAATACAGTATTACCAACCTTCAGTTTACAATGACCTGAATTCTTATACCACATCTTTTCTACACATTAACTAGTCTGAAGTCTTCTCCAGTCACACACTTTCTCAAACACCACAAAAACTATACGCTGCCTGTCATGAAAATGCATTTTTACTATATTAGTTATTGGGACTACAATCGACCGCGGATGCACTTCTGCCTATTTACGTATATACAACCTTATTACGGAAACTCTGTAAACATGTATCACGTGTCGTGTGTTGTCATGCAATGAACATAAAATGAAAATCACAAACGAGTAACGACAGCTGAAGTATTGATAATTAGATGCGTTTCGTAAATAATTAAAGATTAATGAAGATTTGCAAGAACTAACTGAAGGAAACAAGAGATGTGTTTCTAACGGAAGTAAAACCATTAACTTGTCGAAGCGAACATGTAACGGTAAGAACTTGCCGCACGTATTGCTGTCTCACTCATTACAATGTAATGCACTTAAATTCCACATTGCCTCTTCTCTCTCACTCAGTAATATGCAATGCACTTAAATTCCACATTGCCCCTTCTCTCTCACTCAGTAATATGCAAGCCACTTAAATTCCAAATTGTCTCTTCTCTCTCACTCAGTAATATGCAAGGCACTTAAATTCCACATTTCCTCTTCTCTCTCACTCAGTAATATGCAAAGCATTTAAATTCCACATTGCCTCTTCTCTCTCACTCAGTAATATGCAAGCCACTTAAATCCCACATTGCCTCTTCTCTCTCACTCAGTAATATGCAAGGCACTTAAATTCCACATTTCCTCTTCTCTCTCACTCAGTAATATGCAAGGCATTTAAATTCCACATTGCCTCTTCTCTCTCACTCAGTAATATGCAAGCCACTTAAATCCCACATTGCATCTTCTCTCTCACTCAGTAATATGCAAGCCACTTAAATTCCACATTGCCTCTTCTCTCTCACTCAGTAATATGCAAGCCACTTAAATTCCACATTGCCTCTTCTCTCTCACTCAGTAATATGCAAGGCACTTAAATTCTACATGTCCTCTTCTCTCTCACTCAGTACAATACACAGCACTTAAATTCCACATTGCCTCTTCTCTCTCACTCAGTAATATGCAAGGCATTTAAATTCCACATTGCCTCTTCTCTCTCACTCAGTAATATGCAAGCCACTTAAATTCCACATTTCCTCTTCTCTCTCACTCAGTAATATGCAAGCCACTTAAATTCCACATTGCCTCCTCTCTCTCACTCAGTAATATGCAAGGCACTTAAATTCCACATTTCCTCTTCTCTCTCACTCAGTAATATGCAAGCCACTTAAATTCCACATTGCCTCCTCTCTCTCACTCAGTAATATGCAAGACACTTAAATTACACACTGCCTCTTCTCTCTCACTCAGTACAATACAAGGCACTTAAATTCCACATTGCCTCTTCTCTCTCACTCAGTAATATGCAAGGCACTTAAATTCCACATTGACTCTTCTCTCTCACTCAGTAATATGCAAGGCACTTACATTCCACATTTCCTCTTCTCTCTCACTCAGTAATATGCAAACCACTTAAATTCCACATTGCCTCTTCTCTCTCACTCAGTAATATGCAAGCCACTTAAATTCCACATTGCCTCTTCTCTCTCACTCAGTACAATACAAGGCACTTAAATTCCACAGTTCCTCTTCTCTCTCACTCAGTAATATGCAAGACACTTAAATTCCACATTGCCACTTCTCTCTCACTCAGTACAATGTAAGGAACTTCAATTCCACATTGCTTCTTCTCACTCACTCAGTAATATGCAATGCACTTAAAGTCCACATTGCCTCTTCTCTCTCACTCATTAATATGCAAGGCACTTACATTCCACATTGCCTCTTCTCTCTCACTCAGTAATAACCAAGACACTTAAATTCCACATTGTCTCTTCTCTCTCACTCAGTAATATGCAAGTTAATTAAATTCCACATTGCCCCTTCTCTCTCACTCAGTAATATGCAAGGCACTTAAATTCCACATTTCCTCTTCTCTCTCACTCAGTACAATGCATGACACTTAAATTCCACATTGCCTCCTCTCTCTCACTCAATAATATGCAAGGCATTTAAATTCCACATTGCCTCTTCTCTCTCACTCAGTAATATGCAAGCCACTAAAATTCCACATTGCCTCTTCTCTCTCACTCAGTAATATGCAAGGCACTTAAATTCCACATGTCCTCTTCTCTCTCATTCAGTACAATACAATGCACTTAAATTCCACATTGCCTCTTCTCTCTCACTCAGTAATATGCAAGGCACATAAATTCCACATTTCCTTTTCTCTCTCACTCAGTACAATACAAGGCACTTAAATTCCACATTAACTTTTCTCTCTCACTCAGTACAATACAAGGTAATTAAATTCCACATTTCCTCTTCTCTCTCACTCAGTACAATACAATGCACTTAAATTCCACATTGCATCTTCTCTCTCACTCAGTAATATGCAAGGCACTTAAATTCCACATTGCCTCTTCTCTCTCACTCAGTAATATGTAATGCACTTAAATTCCACATTGCCTCTTCTCTCTCACTCAGTAATATGCAAGGCACTTAAATTCCACATTTCCTTTTCTCTCTCACTCAGTACAAAACAAGGCACTTAAATTCCACATTTCCTTTTCTCTCTCACTCAGTACAATACAAGGTACTTAAATTCCACATTACCTCTTCTCTCTCACTCAGTACAATACAATGCACTTAAATTCCACATGGCATCTTCTCTCTCACTCAGTAATATGCAAGGCACTTAAATTCCACATTGCCTCTTCTCTCTCACTGAGTAATATGTAATGCACTTAAATTCCACATTGCCTCTTCTCTCTCACTCAGTAATATGCAAGGTACTTAAATTCCACAGTGCCTCTTCTCTCTCACTCAGTAATATGCAAGGCACTTAAATTCCACATTGCCTCTTCTCTCTCACTCAGTAATATGTAAGGCACTTAAATTCCACATCGCCTCTTCTCTCTCACTCAGTAATATGCAAGACACTTAAATTCCACATTGCCTCTTCTCTCTCACTCAGTAATATGTAAGGCACTTAAATTCCACATCGCCTCTTCTCTCTCACTCAGTAATATGCAAGACACTTAAATTCCACATTTCCTCTTCTCTCTCACTCAGTAATATGTAAGCCACTTAAATTCCACATTGCCTCTTCTCTCTCACTCAGTAATATGCAAGCCACTTAAATTCCACATTTCCTCTTCTCTCTCACTCAGTAATATGCAAGGCACTTAAATTCCACATTTCCTCTTCTCTCTCACTCAGTAATATGCAAAGCACTTAAATTCCACATTGCCTCTTCTCTCTCACTCAGTAATATGCAAGCCACTTAAATTCCACATTGCCTCTTCTCTCTCACTCAGTAATATGCAAGGCACTTAAATTCCACATTTCCTCTTCTCTCTCACTCAGTAATATGCAAGGCACTTAAATTCCACATTGCCTCTTCTCTCTCACTCAGTAATATGCAAGCCACTTAAATTCCACATTGCCTCTTCTCTCTCACTCAGTACAATGCAAGGCACTTAAATTCCACATTTCCTCTTCTCTCTCACTCAGTAATATGCATGACACTTAAATTCCACATTGCCTCTTCTCTCTCACTCAGTAATATGCAAGGCACTTAAATTCCACATTGCCTCTTCTCTCTCACTCAGTAATATGCAAGACACTTAAATTCCACATTGCCTCTTCTCTCTCACTCAGTAATATGCAAGGCACTTAAATTCCACATTGCCCCTTCTCTCTCACTCAGTAATATGCAAGGCACTTAAATTCCACATTTCCTCTTCTCTCTCACTCAGTACAATGCATGACACTTAAATTCCACATTGCCTCCTCTCTCTCACTCAATAATATGCAAGGCATTTAAATTCCACATTGCCTCTTCTCTCTCACTCAGTAATATGCAAGCCACTAAAATTCCACATTGCCTCTTCTCTCTCACTCAGTAATATGCAAGGCACTTAAATTCCACATGTCCTCTTCTCTCTCATTCAGTACAATACAAGGCACTTAAATTCCACATTTCCTCTTCTCTCTCACTCAGTAATATGCAAGGCACTTAAATTCCACATTTCCTTTTCTCTCTCACTCAGTACAATACAAGGCACTTAAATTCCACATTAACTTTTCTCTCTCACTCAGTACAATACAAGGTAATTAAATTCCACATTTCCTCTTCTCTCTCACTCAGTACAATACAATGCACTTAAATTCCACATTGCATCTTCTCTCTCACTCAGTAATATGCAAGGCACTTAAATTCCACATTGCCTCTTCTCTCTCACTCAGTAATATGTAATGCACTTAAATTCCACATTGCCTCTTCTCTCTCACTCAGTAATATGCAAGGCACTTAAATTCCACATTTCCTTTTCTCTCTCACTCAGTACAATACAAGGCACTTAAATTCCACATTTCCTTTTCTCTCTCACTCAGTACAATACAAGGTACTTAAATTCCACATTACCTCTTCTCTCTCACTCAGTACAATACAATGCACTTAAATTCCACATTGCATCTTCTCTCTCACTCAGTAATATGCAAGGCACTTAAATTCCACATTGCCTCTTCTCTCTCACTGAGTAATATGTAATGCACTTAAATTCCACATTGCCTCTTCTCTCTCACTCAGTAATATGCAAGGTACTTAAATTCCACAGTGCCTCTTCTCTCTCACTCAGTAATATGCAAGGCACTTAAATTCCACATTGCCTCTTCTCTCTCACTCAGTAATATGTAAGGCACTTAAATTCCACATCGCCTCTTCTCTCTCACTCAGTAATATGCAAGACACTTAAATTCCACATTGCCTCTTCTCTCTCACTCAGTAATATGTAAGGCACTTAAATTCCACATCGCCTCTTCTCTCTCACTCAGTAATATGCAAGACACTTAAATTCCACATTTCCTCTTCTCTCTCACTCAGTAATATGTAAGCCACTTAAATTCCACATTGCCTCTTCTCTCTCACTCAGTAATATGCAAGCCACTTAAATTCCACATTTCCTCTTCTCTCTCACTCAGTAATATGCAAGGCACTTAAATTCCACATTGACTCTTCTCTCTCACTCAGTAATATGCAAGGCACTTACATTCCACATTTCCTCTTCTCTCTCACTCAGTAATATGCAAACCACTTAAATTCCACATTGCCTCTTCTCTCTCACTCAGTAATATGCAAGCCACTTAAATTCCACATTGCCTCTTCTCTCTCACTCAGTACAATACAAGGCACTTAAATTCCACAGTTCCTCTTCTCTCTCACTCAGTAATATGCAAGACACTTAAATTCCACATTGCCACTTCTCTCTCACTCAGTACAATGTAAGGAACTTCAATTCCACATTGCTTCTTCTCACTCACTCAGTAATATGCAATGCACTTAAAGTCCACATTGCCTCTTCTCTCTCACTCAGTAATATGCAAGGCACTTACATTCCACATTGCCTCTTCTCTCTCACTCAGTAATAACCAAGACACTTAAATTCCACATTGTCTCTTCTCTCTCACTCAGTAATATGCAAGTTAATTAAATTCCACATTGCCCCTTCTCTCTCACTCAGTAATATGCAAGGCACTTAAATTCCACATTTCCTTTTCTCTCTCACTCAGTACAATACAAGGCACTTAAATTCCACATTGCCTCTTCTCTCTCACTCAGTAATATGTAAGGAACTTAAATTCCACATCGCCTCTTCTCTCTCACTTAGTAATATGCAAGACACTTAAATTCCACATTTCCTCTTCTCTCTCACTCAGTAATATGCAAGCCACTTAAATTCCACATTGCCTCTTTTCTCTCACTCAGTAATATGCAAGCCACTTAAATTCCACATTTCCTCTTCTCTCTCACTCAGTAATATGCAAGGCACTTAAATTCCACATTTCCTCTTCTCTCTCACTCAGTAATATGCAAGCCACTTAAATTCCACATTTCCTCTTCTCTCTCACTCAGTAATATGCAAGGCACTTAAATTCCACATTTCCTCTTCTCTCTCACTCAGTAATATGCAAAACACTTAAATTCCACATTTCCTCTTCTCTCTCACTCAGTAATATGCAAGACACTTAAATTCCACATTGCCTCTTCTCACTCACTCAGTAATATGCAAGACACTTAAATTACACACTGCCTCTTCTCTCTCACTCAGTACAATACAAGGCACTTAAATTCCACAGTTCCTCTTCTCTCTCACTCAGTAATATGCAAGACACTTAAATTCCACATTGCCACTTCTCTCTCACTCAGTACAATGTAAGGAACTTCAATTCCACATTGCTTCTTCTCACTCACTCAGTAATATGCAATGCACTTAAAGTCCACATTGCCTCTTCTCTCTCACTCAGTATAATGCAAGACACTTAAATTCCACATTGCCTCTTCTCTCTCACTCAGTAATAACCAAGACACTTAAATTCCACATTGTCTCTTCTCTCTCACTCAGTAATATGCAAGCCACTTTAATCCCACATTGCCTCTTCTCTCTCACTCAGTAATATGCAAGCCACTTAAATTCCACATTGCCTCTTCTCTCTCACTCAGTAATATGCAAGCCACTTAAATTCCACATTGCCTCTTCTCTCTCACTCAGTAATATGCAAGGCACTTAAATTCTACATGTCCTCTTCTCTCTCACTCAGTACAATACACAACACTTAAATTCCACATTGCCTCTTCTCTCTCACTCAGTAATATGCAATGCACTGAAAGTCCACATTGCCTCTTCTCTCTCACTCAGTATAATGCAAGACACTTAAATTCCACATTTCCTCTTCTCTCTCACTCAGTAATATGCAAGGCACTTAAATTCCACATTGCCTCTTCTCTCTCACTCAGTAATAACCAAGACACTTAAATTCCACATTGTCTCTTCTCTCTCACTCAGTAATATGCAAGTTAATTAAATTCCACATTGCCCCTTCTCTCTCACTCAGTAATATGCAAGGCACTTAAATTCCACATTTCCTCTTCTCTCTCACTCAGTAGAATGCATGACACTTAAATTCCACATTGCCTCCTCTCTCTCACTCATTAATATGCAAGGCATTTAAATTCCACATTGCCTCTTCTCTCTCACTCAGTAATATGCAAGCCACTTAAATTCCACATTTCCGCTTCTCTCTCACTCAGTAATATGCAAGGCACTTAATTTCCACATGTCCTCTTCTCTCTCATTCAGTACAATACAAGGCACTTAAATTCCACATCTCCTCTTCTCTCTCACTCAGTAATATGCAAGGCACTTAAATTCCACATTTCCTTTTCACTCTCACTCAGTACAATACAAGGCACTTAAATTCCACATTTCCTTTTCTCTCTCACTCAGTACAATACAAGGTACTTAAATTCCACATTGCCTCTTCTCTCTCACTCAGTACAATACAATGCACTTAAATTCCACATTGCATCTTCTCTCTCACTCAGTAATATGCAAGGCACTTAAATTCCACATTGCCTCTTCTCTCTCACTCAGTAATATGTAATGCACTTAAATTCCACATTGCCTCTTCTCTCTCACTCAGTAATATGTAAGGCACTTAAATTCCACATTGCCTCTTCTCTCTCACTCAGTAATATGCAAGACACTTAAATTCCACATTTCCTCTTCTCTCTCACTCAGTAATATGCAAGCCACTTAAATTCCACATTGCCTCTTCTCTCTCACTCAGTAATATGCAAGCCACTTAAATTCCACATTTCCTCTTCTCTCTCACTCAGTAATATGCAAGGCACTTAAATTCCACATTGCCTCTTCTCTCTCACTCAGTAATATGCAAGGCACTTAAATTCCACATTTCCTCTTCTCTCTCACTCAGTAATATGCAAGGCACTTAAATTCCACATTTCCTCTTCTCTCTCACTCAGTAATATGCAAACCACTTAAATTCCACATTGCCTCTTCTCTCTCACTCAGTAATATGCAAGGCACTTAAATTCCACATCGCCTCTTCTCTCTCACTCAGTAATATGCAAGACACTTAAATTCCACATTTCCTCTTCTCTCTCACTCAGTAATATGCAAGCCACTTAAATTCCACATTGCCTCTTCTCTCTCACTCAGTAATATGCAAGCCACTTAAATTCCACATTTCCTCTTCTCTCTCACTCAGTAATATGCAAGGCACTTAAATTCCACATTTCCTCTTCTCTCTCACTCAGTAATATGCAAGACACTTAAATTCCACATTTCCTCTTCTCTCTCACTCAGTAATATGCAAGACACTTAAATTCCACATTGCCTCTTCTCACTCACTCAGTAATATGCAAGACACTTAAATTACACACTGCCTCTTCTCTCTCACTCAGTACAATACAAGGCACTTAAATTCCACAGTTCCTCTTCTCTCTCACTCAGTAATATGCAAGACACTTAAATTCCACATTGCCACTTCTCTCTCACTCAGTACAATGTAAGGAACTTCAATTCCACATTGCTTCTTCTCACTCACTCAGTAATATGCAATGCACTTAAAGTCCACATTGCCTCTTCTCTCTCACTCAGTATAATGCAAGACACTTAAATTCCACATTGCCTCTTCTCTCTCACTCAGTAATAACCAAGACACTTAAATTCCACATTGTCTCTTCTCTCTCACTCTGTAATATGCAAGGCATTTAAATTCCACATTTCCTCTTCTCTCTCACTCAGTAATATGCAAGCCACTTAAATTCCACATTTCCTGTTCTCTCTCACTCAGTAATATGCAAGGCACTTAAATTCCACATGTCCTCTTCTCTCTCATTCAGTACAATACAAGGCACTTAAATTCCACATTGCCTCTTCTCTCTCACTCAGTAATATGCATGGCACTTAAATTCCACATTGCCTCTTCTCTCTCACTCAGTACAATACAATGCACTTAAATTCCACATTGCATCTTCTCTCTCACTCAGTAATATGCAAGGCACTTAAATTCCACATTGCCTCTTCTCTCTCACTCAGTAATATGTAATGCACTTAAATTCCACATTGCCTCTTCTCTCTCACTCAGTAATATGCAAGGCACTTAAATTCCACATTTCCCCTTCTCTCTCACTCAGTACAATGTAAGGAACTTCAATTCCACATTTCCTCTTCTCTCTCACTAAGTACGAGGCATAGCACTTAATTTCCACATCACAATGAGGTCTTGTGAGCGATTGAATTAATAGTGTAAGAACTTGTTTCGCAATCGAGCTAAACTAAATTTCTTAAACTATCGGAACTTGAAAATTGTCGTCTGCTTATAGATAAAAATCGAGGCACAGAAATAGAAGTGTTAATGTATTGTCAACATGTCTTTTTCTTTATTTTTATAAACACGTCATAGAAAGAGAACCCGCTCCTGTACATACCGGTATGCACTACCGAGCGTGCACGAACGAACGAACGAACGAACGAACGAACGAACGAACGAACGAACGAACGAACGAACGAACGAACGAACGAACGAACGAACGAACGCACGAACGAACGAGGATGTTTGACAGTGTGACCCGGTTAGCACAACACGTGCATGTAACAAATATAAACGCGATGACATGAGTATGACAGTAACTATCAGTTATACACACCACGACCAAACTCTGAATTATTTCGTAATACATTTACATTTTCAGGATCATCTATTTGGAATTCATTTCCTCACTCAGTATAAAATGCTCCAACTATCCAATAGTTCAAAATGCTCCAACAATCCAACAGTTCAAAATGCTCCAACAATCCAACAGTTCAAAATGCTCCAGCTATCCAACAGTTCAAAATGCTCCAACAATCCAACAGTTCAAAATGCTCCAACTATCCAACAGTTCAAAATGCTCCAACAATCCAACAGTTCAAAATGCTCCAACAATCCAACAGTTCAAAATGCTCCAACTATCCAACAGTTCAAAATGCTCCAACTATCCAACAGTTCAAAATGCTCCAACAATCCAACAGTTCAAAATGCTCCAACAATCCAACAGTTCAAAATGCTCCAACAATCCAACAGTTCAAAATGCTCCAACAATCCAACAGTTCAAAATGCTCCAACAATCCAACAGTTCAAAATGCTCCAACAATCCAACAGTTCAAAATTCTCTCCTTAAGGTGGAACAATACCAATACAAACTAATCACATATTTCTACCATTATTACTTCAGATGATATTGTACACAGTCGTTAGCACGTTTGACCAATACCATTACTATATTTACTAAATTCTGTGAATGGCTGTCTTTAAGCTGATTTCATACCGATTTCCAAGATACGCCTATAAGTGGTATATGCACATTGTTATACAGATGTATAGTCATTTATTGTCTCATTCCCCTTTTCTACTCTACTAACCAATTCCATATATCATCATATTCCATAACATATTATATATAGTTTCTCTACTAACCAATTCCATATATCATCATATTCCATAACATATTATATATAGTTTCTCTACTAACCAATTCCATATATCATCATATTCCATAACATATTATATATAGTTTCTCTACTAGACAATTCCATATATCACCATATTCCATAACATATTATATATAGTTTCTCTACTAGACAATTCCATATATCATCATATTCCATAACATATTATATATAGTTTCTCTACTAGACAATTCCATATATCACCATATTCCATAACATATTATATATAGTTTCTCTACTAGACAATTCCATATATCATCATATTCCATAACATATTATATATAGTTTCTCTACTAGACAATTCCATATATCACCATATTCCATAACATATTATATATAGTTTCTCTACTAGACAATTCCATATATCATCATATTCCATAACATATTATATATAGTTTCTCTACTAGACAATTCCATACATCATCATATTCCATAACATATTATATATAGTTTCTCTACTAACCAATTCCATATATCATCATATTCCATAATATATTATATATAGTTTCTCAACTAGACAAGTCCATATATCATCATATTCCATAACATATTATATATAGTTTTTCTAATGTTCAGCTTTAACATTACTATATAATTCCAATATGCAGTTTTCACTTATATAGTTCTGTGCGTTTGTACGTTTATTTATCGTCGCTACCGGTTGCCCATATGAGCGACGCCTCCTGAAGAGATTAGTCATTTTAGATGTTTGGAGGATAGCGCAATGATACAGACAGATACCCATTCCAGAGACTCCTCTGGTTCTTTTACGTGCACGATGTACAACACCGACACGAGACCTCAGTTTAAAGTCTCATCTGAATGACTGTTCATTTTATTAGGATCAGACGGGGGATCGAACCTGCGATCCCTTGATTACCAGTCCAGCGTGTTACCACTAGACTACATATCCGTCTGTATTATATAGTTCTATAATTTGATTTGTATATACATCTTTGATGGCATCATGTTAGATTAACTCTCGTTAAATGAGTTCTCTCGTAAAATAAAGTCTTTATTATTATTATTATTACATATATATGCGAGTGTATGTGTCCAACAGGCTCCTCATTTGATAATATCTGCATTCTTAATTATTGTTTTGATAAAATGCCAGCATGTTGTTGTTTTAAAGTCGTAGAAAGATAACTCTGTCGTGTCCAGTGCACTCACGCTACCAACAGTGCTTGCCCTTGTATCGTATATGTAACATCAGCAAAATATCGTATTGACGGATATGTAATCCAGTGGTAACACGCTGGACTGGTAATCTATCGATCGCATGTTCGATCCCCCGTCTGACCATAATAAAAACAGTCTTTAAACCGTGCTCACAATCGGATCTGTAGTCTAGTGGTTAACACGCTGGAATGGTAATCCAAGGATTCGCATGTTCGATCCCCTGTCTGACCCTAATAAAATTAACAGTTTCAGGTGGGACTTTAAACCGTTTAAGTCTCGTGTCTGTGCTTTACACCATGCACGTAAAAGAACAAGAGGAGACTATGGAACGGGTCTCTGCCTGTATCATGCACTATCATCCAAAAATCGAAAATGAATAATCTCTTCAGGAGGCGTCGCTCATATGGGTAACCGGTAGCGACGATAAATAAACGTAAAACACGCACTCGTATTGATGGCATTTAGCGTTGATTATTGATGCGGGCCATTGTCTAATGTTGCTAAAACATCTGCATGTTCATGCAATGTATTGTATCTTTTCGTGCGTACCATGCACTATTGATTTGCATTCAAATATGATTAAGCTAGACGTAGGGTTGATATTTAAAACATTGATTGGAATATTGTCGCTGACTTATACATTGTATACCACTGTACCCTATCATCACTGATGATCTCGGGTTCGAGCCCTGTGTGTTTTACGTTTATTTATCGTCGCTACCGGTTGCCCATATGAGCGACGCCTCCTGAAGAGATTAGTCATTTTAGATTGTTGGAGGATAGTGCAATGATACAGAGAGAGACCCATTCCAGAGTCTCCTCTGGTTCTTTTACGTGCACGGTGTAAAGCACCGACACGAGACCTCGGTTTAACGTCCCATCTGAAAGACTGTTAAATTTATTAGGGTCAGACGGGGGATCGAACCTGCGATCCCTGGATTACCAGTCCAGCGTGTTACCACTGTACTATATATCCGTCTGTGTATGTGAGCCCTACTCAGACAACTGTCTGTTTATAAGAAAACGTTGGCACTTTCTTTCGGAGGTTGGTGCACCAAGTACTGGTTAACAGCTGAAGCCTACACACAAACCTGTGTTGTATCCTATCATCACTGATTGTCACGTGTTCGAGTCCCCCGTCAGACCGTGTTTCATTAATATTAAACAGTTGGAACTTTCTTATGAAGGTCGGTGCACCAAGTACTGATTAACAGCTGGAGCCTGCCCAGAAAAGGTCTTGCTATGTAATCTACCCGTCCCTCATCTGGGCAACCGGTAGCGACTATAAATAAACTTTAAGACATGTGGTAATTTCTGCGTGTAATCCTTGGAAGGGTATATATTATAACTTGACAGGGAAATGTGATCCCTGTACGGGCATTGGCTGGAAATGCTATCCCTGCTTGCATGGACATGTGGTCTCACATTGGTTGGAAATGCTATCCCTGTTTGCATGGACATGTGGTCTCACATTGGTTGGAAATGCTATATCTGCTTGAATGGACATGTGGTCTCACATTGGTTGGAAATGCTATCCCTGCTTGAATGGACATGTTGTCTCACATTGGTTGGAAATGCTATCCCTGCTTGAATGGACATGTTGTCTCACATTGGTTGGAAAGCTATATCTGCATGCATGGACATGTGGTCTCACATTGGTTGGAAATGCTATATCTGCATGCATGGACATGTTGTCTCACATTGGTTGGAAATGCTATCCCTGCTTGAATGGACATGTGGTCTCACATTGGCTGGAAATGCTATATCTGCTTGCATGGACATGTGGTCTCACATGGGTTGGAAATGCTATCCCTGCTTGAATGGACATGTGGTCTCACATTGGTTGGAAATGCTATCCCTGCTTGAATGTACATGTGGTCTCACATTGGCTGGAAATGCTATATCTGCTTGCATGGACATGTGGTCTCACATTGGCTGGAAATGCTATCCCTGCTTGCATGGACATGTGGTCTCACATTGGTTGGAAATGCTATACCTGCTTGTATGGACATGTGGTCTCACATTGACTGGAAATGCTATCCCTGCTTGAATGGACATGTGGTCTCACATTGGTTGGAAATGTTATCCCTGCTTGCATGGACATGTTGTCTCACATTGGTTGGAAATGCTATCCCTGATTGCATGGACATGTGGTCTCACATTGGTTGGACATGCTATCCCTGCTTGCATGGACATGTGGTCTCACATTGGTTGGACATGCTATCCCTGCTTGCATGGACATGTGGTCTCACATTGGTTGGACATGCTATCCCTGATTGCATGGACATGTGGTCTCACATTGGTTGGACATGCTATATCTGCTTGCATGGACATGTGGTCTCACATTGGTTGGACATGCTATCCCTGCTTGCATGGACATGTGGTCTCACATTGGTTGGACATGCTATCCCTGATTGCATGGACATGTGGTCACACATTGGTTGGAAATGCTATATCTGCTTAAATGGACATGTGGTCTCACATTGGTTGGAAATGCTATCCCTGCTTGCATGGACACGTGGTCACACATTGGTTGGAAATGCCATCCCTGCTTGCATGGACATGTGGTCTCACATTGGTTGGAAATGCTATCCCTGCTTACATGGACATGTGGTCTCACATTGGTTGGACATGCTATCCCTGCTTGCATGGACATGTGGTCTCACATTTGTTGGAAATGCTATCCCTAATTGCATGGACATGTGGTCTCACATTGGTTGGAAATGCTATCCCTGCTTGCATAGACATGTGGTCTCACATTGGTTGGAAATTCTATCCCTGCTTGAATGGACATGTGGTCTCACATTTGTTGGAAATGCTATCCCTGCTTGAATGTACATGTGGTCTCACATTGGTTGGACATGATATCCGTGCTCGGATTGGCTAATGCTGATCTCTGCTTTACTGGAAATGTGATCCCAGCTTGGAGGGGCCGGCATATGTTTTCCACATTGGCTGGACATGTGATCCTTTCATGAGGGGTATGTTCTCCCACTTATTTCATGAAGGAATACATCCCCATGAGGGAGAGAGAAGGGTCAGTGTAGTTTTTAGCATCATGTCTAAGGGAACTACCATCTTGGTCCAGACGGGGCTCAAACTATCAACATCCCAGTTGCAAGCATGCATAATAAGGGGACTGGTGTATAAATAAAACAACATTGTGGGGATATAGAAACTGGACGCTTAATGGAGGGGATATAGAAACTGGACGCTTAATGGAGGGGATATAGAAACTGGACGCTTAATGGAGGGATATAGAAACTGGACGCTTAATGGAGGGGATATAGAAACTGGACGCTTAATACAAGTTGGCTGCTTAATGGAGGGGATATAGAAACTGGACGCTTAATGGAGGGATATAGAAACTGGACGCTTAATGGAGGGGATATAGAAACTGGACGCTTAATGGAGGGGATATAGAAACTGGACGCTTAATGGAGGGGATATAGAAACTGGACGCTTAATACAAGTTGGCTGCTTAATGGAGGGGATATAGAAAATGGATGCTTAATGGAGGGGATATAGAAACTGGACGCTTAATGGAGGGGATATAGAAACTGGATGCTTAATGGAGGGGATATAGAAACTGGATGCTTAATGGAGGGGATATAGAAACTGGATGCTTAATGGAGGGGATATAGAAACTGGTTGCTTAATGGAGGGGATATAGAAACTGGATGCTTAATGGAGGGGATATAGAAACTGGATGCTTAATGGAGGGATATAGAAACTGGATGCTTAATGGAGGGGATATAGAAACTGGATGCTTAATGGAGGGGATATAGAAACTGGTTGCTTAATGGAGGGGATATAGAAACTGGATGCTTAATGGAGGGGATATAGAAACTGGATGCTTAATACAAATTGGCTGCTTAATGGAGGGGATATAAACTGGACGCTTAATACAAGTTGGCTGCTTAATGGAGGGGATATAGAAACTGGTTGCTTAATGGAGGGGATATAGAAACTGGATGCTTAATGGAGGGGATATAGAAACTGGATGCTTAATACAAATTGGCTGCTTAATGGAGGGGACATATAAACTGGTTGCTTAATACAAGTTGGCTGCTTAATGGAGGGGATATAGAAAATGGATGCTTAATACAAGTTGGCTGCTTAATGGAGGGGATATAGAAAATGGATGCTTAACACAAGTTGGCTGCTTAATGGAGGGGATATAGAAAATGGATGATTAATACAAGTTGGCTGCTTAATGGAGAGGATATAGAAAATGGATGCTTAATACAAGTTGGCTGCTTAATGGAGGGGATATAGAAAATGGATGCTTAATACAAGTTGGCTGCTTAATGGAGGGGATATAGAAAATGGATGCTTAATACAAGTTGGCTGCTTAATGGAGGGGATATAGAAAATGGATGCTTAATACAAGTTGACTGCTTAATGGAGGGGATATAGAAAATGGATGCTTAATGGAGGGGATATAGAAACTGGACGCTTAATGGAGGGGATATAGAAACTGGACGCTTAATGGAGGGGATATAGAAACTGGATGCTTAATGGAGGGGATATAGAAACTGGACGCTTAATGGAGGGGATATAGAAACTGGATGCTTAATGGAGGGGATATAGAAACTGGATGCTTAATGGAGGGGATATAGAAACTGGATGCTTAATGGAGGGGGCATAGAAACTGGATGCTTAATGGAGGGGATATAGAAACTGGTTGCTTAATGGAGGGGATATAGAAACTGGACGCTTACTGGAGGGGATATAGAAACTGGATGCTTAATGGAGGGATATAGAAACTGGATGCTTAATGGAGGGGATATAGAAACTGGATGCTTAATGGAGGGGATATAGAAACTGGATGCTTAATGGAGGGGATATAGAAACTGGACGCTTAATGGAGGGGATATAGAAACTGGATGCTTAATGGAGGGGATATAGAAACTGGACGCTTAATGGAGGGGATATAGAAACTGGATGCTTAATGGAGGGGATATAGAAACTGGTTGCTTAATGGAGGGGATATAGAAACTGGATGCTTAATGGAGGGGATATAGAAACTGGATGCTTAATGGAGGGATATAGAAACTGGATGCTTAATGGAGGGGATATAGAAACTGGATGCTTAATGGAGGGGATATAGAAACTGGTTGCTTAATGGAGGGGATATAGAAACTGGATGCTTAATGGAGGGGATATAGAAACTGGATGCTTAATGGAGGGGATATAGAAACTGGATGCTTAATACAAATTGGCTGCTTAATGGAGGGGATAGAAACTGGACGCTTAATACAAGTTGGCTGCTTAATGGAGGGGATATAGAAACTGGTTGCTTAATGGAGGGGATATAGAAACTGGATGCTTAATGGAGGGGATATAGAAACTGGATGCTTAATGGAGGGGATATAGAAACTGGATGCTTAATACAAATTGGCTGCTTAATGGAGGGGATAGAAACTGGACGCTTAATATAAGTTGGCTGCTTAATGGAGGGGATATAGAAACTGGTTGCTTAATGCAGGGGATATAGAAACTGGATGCTTAATACAAGTTGGCTGCTTAATGGAGGGGATATAGAAACTGGTTGCTTAATACAAGTTGGCTGCTTAATGGAGGGGATATAGAAACTGGATGCTTAATACAAGTTGGCTGCTTAATGGAGGAATATAGAAAATGGATGCTTAACACAAGTTGGCTGCTTAATGGAGGGGATATAGAAACTGGATGCTTAATACAAGTTGGCTGCTTAATGGAGGGGATAATGAAACTGGATGCTTAATACAAGTTGGCTGCTTAATGGAGGGGATATAGAAAATGGATGCTTAATACAAGTTGGCTGCTTAATGGAGGGGATATAGAAACTGGATGCTTAATACAAGTTGGCTGCTTAATGGAGGGGATATAGAAAATGGATGCTTAATACAAGTTGGCTGCTTAATGGAGGGTATATAGAAACTGGATGCTTAATACAAGTTGGCTGCTTAATGGAGGGGATATAGAAAATGGATGCTTAATACAAGTTGGCTGCTTAATGGAGGGGATATAGAAAATGGATGCTTAATACAAGTTGGCTGCTTAATGGAGGGGATATAGAAAATGGATGCTTAATACAAGTTGGCTGCTTAATGGAGGGGATATAGAAAATGGATGCTTAACACAAGTTGGCTGCTTAATGGAGGGGATATAGAAACTGGATGCTTAACACAAGTTGGCTGCTTAATGGAGGGGATATAGAAACTGGATGCTTAACACAAGTTGGCTGCTTAATGGAGGGATATAGAAACTGGATGCTTAACACAAGTTGGCTGCTTAATGGAGGGGATATAGAAACTGGATGCTTAACACGAGTTGGCTGCTTAATGGAGGGGATATAGAAACTGGATGCTTAAGACAAGTTAGCTGCTTAATGGAGGGGATAGAAACTGGATGCTTAATACAAGTTGGCTGCTTAATGGAGGGGACCACTAACACAGGTTTGACTATGTATATACACTCAACAAAATTGCTAATCGATCACCTGGTATTTTATAATATATGGAGCCTATTAATAATCATACAATAGAAATATGTTCTAATTGTCATTTAATGCATTTTATCAGAAATGAGCATACAAACAAAATCATTGCATAACGATCTGTCATAAAATAGAACCAATAAGATGATATGAATATTGATTTACAGTCAAACCTGTGTTAGTGGTCACCTCTATTAAGCAGCCAACCTGTATTAAGCAGCCAGTTTCCAGATTCCCAATATGCTGTTTTATTATACAGTTGACCTCTATTAAGCAGCCATCTGTGCTAAGCAGCCACTTTCTGTGAATACCGTGGCTGGCTGCTTAAGACAGGTTTGACCGTCTGTATTTGGTTTTTATTTTGCTCGAAATACTGTAAAACATCAGGTGACCGATTATAGCATTTTGTTGAGTATATATATATATATGTAGCGAAATTGGTATTTGATGTATTTCGCAGGGCTTGATTGAAGTCTGATCCCCGCGATTCGATCATGTATTTACAAGTTCTGTTTACTCCTATGGATTGCTCCTTCCATGGACTGCTCCTTCTGTGGATTGCTCCTTCCATGGATGGCTCCGTCCAAGAGATCCTTCCATTGTCTATGTACATACCTGTTTTGTTTAGTATCATGATGTTTTCATGATTTACATGCATATTAGTTCAGAGGGAGCATACCTACCATATATATACTCTCGCATTGCATTATTTGGGAGAGAGTTTGTATAGCAGTAAGTGTGTGTGAGGAATAAATTGATACGTAGCAGAATCGTGTTGTATGCTAGCACTCGTTTCATATATATATATATCGAGATTCGAGAATGTGTGTCCTTCCCGAATTAATCACTGAGACGTTTGCCTGAAGGCCCGTGCAACACGTGCTAAATGTTTTCGGATTAGGAAAGCAGCCATTGTCTGGACAAATATAGCTATCCTGTTAAATGTTGGTCTTGTAGGTTAATGATTGTATTTACGGGCACTGATATTGTCCTAGCTTTCTGCGATGAAAGTGATGAATACTGTCTATATACTCCCAGATCCAATGTGGTTGATGCTAAGCGTTAACATTCGTTTAACTCTTTCAGCGCCAATGTCGCATAAAAGCGACTTTGTAAAAAAAGTAGAGAACCCGATCGGACAGAACAGAACATGCCGTCTGATCAGGCTATATGCTGATTGCTCTTCAGACAGTGGAGCTGAAGCACTTGTCCGAATAGCAAACAACATAGTTCCTGATCAGACGCGGCGTTACGCCGCGGCTGATGTGGATCTATGTTGTTTGCACATGCTCTGAATTTATTAGGCGCTGAAAGAGTTAATCATATTGTATTGCTTGATTCGTTTTACGTGAATACAAAACATGACACATTAAATAAAGGCAAACGGGTCGGGCCACAAGTTCTAGCAACATTAGTTACGGCCCTAGTATCGGTAGGTAGCCTGCCTCGCGTAGACTACCACTAATTACGCCATAGTATTTATGAGATCGGCGCTGACAGCTTGAACCCGAAAACGCTCGCGTTGACAACATTTCAACATTCAGCGGCTAGATACTAGTCTGGGTTCCAGTCTGTCGATTTTTCACTTTTTAACTTCTGGCAAAAAGTTGTATCAACATTGCAGTGCCTCACTTTCGATTCAAGTACGTCATTAATTAAGTCACGTGCTAATAGGTCTATTACTAGGATTACTGCTAGTCAATAATTACACGTCCAGTTTCCCCAGGCGTTGATATGATCAGGAACTCAATACGGTCCAATTAATAGTCTCGGTGTTAAAACATATTTTTATTTGACTGACCAGGCAAAATATATCGACGCATGTTCCCAGGCTAGCTAGATACCATACGTGCAAACCAGCGATAAATATAATATGTTATTCAGCTGCTTTTAAACAGTGGAATAACACATTTTATTTCACTGATAAATTTCTATATTTCGTTTGAATAAAATAAAACAGAAACATTTAACAGATTGCATCGTCTAGTTGTTTTATTAATCATTACACGAGAACCCCCGAAGGGTCGGTAAATATACTAGCGGATATAGAAAACGCACACTTCAGATAAGTGTGTTTTACATGAAAAACAATAACTATATAAATACATAGTTTTAAAGCAGCATTACATCGTATGAAATTTTTACGTATGGGTAGCAATGCTGCTACACATTCTAACATTATACTTTGAACATTATATTCCACGTTGCCTCTTCTCTCTCCCTCGTGGCGATGGATTCCATCAGGAATGAGGTCTCGAGAGTGATTTATATAAGTTGAAATAACTTGTTTCGCAATCGAGCTAAAATAAATTTGTATAAACTAACATTATACTTTGTATGCTATGTTCATTTGGTAAACAGTGTTTTTTTGCGATAAAACAAACTCGAAACCGAAAGTAGGACTTTCCGAGTCGATCGGTCACGCACTTGATTACAACCGGAACGCATCGTCCGCACTTGTTTACATTCGGAATGCATCGTCCCCATTTGTCCCAGGTTGTCTTTTTTAATTAAATTACTTATATGTTGATTCATACCTCTGTTAGCTAAGTCTTTTAGAGACATTTCTACATCCCCGCGAGGGGTTCGACATTAGAGGAAGATAGATAGATAGTCTTTCATGTTCAAAATATATACGTTGTTTTCTACATCCTCTGTTGTTTCACGCATGCGCGCTGTGTGTGTTTACATTTCGTGTGTTGATAAACAAATTCGCGTATACGACAGTTTAAATTTATTGGAATTTTATCGTTTCTGAGCGACTATTTCGATTTTTGTAAACACACACACATTATTATTTATATTTTACCCAAAACATCCTTTATTACGATGTAAGCTGCTTTAAACATTTTGGAATATTTTTAGTTGTTCAGTTTGTGTTTTGTTATAAAGATGTGATATATCTTTGATGGAATCCTTCGTATTTCGTTTTCATGTAATAATAATCATATAATGTAGGTGTGCGTTTTCTATGTCCTCTAGTACCCTGGGTATACCGGTAACCGTGACATAAGCAATAGCCTGTGTATTTTTATTCCAAAACGAGGCTGTGCAAATAATGTTCACTCTCAATTAAGCATAATTATATTTATTTTATTGTATGCAATATTAGTTAGTATGAAATAAATCATAACTCAATCAAAAACAAAGTGAAAGCAACAGCACATGCCTCCATCTTTTATTTACGCGGTGATACCAATGACCGGTGGAGATGTAAATTTCGCCTCAAGTTCATACCAATAGCAATAAATGCCATATAAGGCTATCATGTGACGTCACATGAGTAGCGGGCACCTTAAACATGTCAAATGCAGCCAATAGATAACACATCCATTGAAATTCACCTAAATAGTGACTACATGAACGAAAACTTACGAGTGTAAGAGGAGAAAACAAGTTTTGCCTGTAAAATGACATTTCAGCTAGTTTTTGCTATGGACAGTTGAAGAAATTCGACGGAAATTGTCAATAGTAAGCACACAATGAACATGTGTGGTTCATTTGGATTAATTCTGATATCACCGCTTATTAGTAATCACCTATATTAGGTTCACTGGGGATATATGTGTTACTGCGAAATGAGCCGAGATATTGAGTTCAATACTTGTATCAAGGCCATAGCAACTGCATTGGATGACGAAACAAATTATATATAAATTTAACACGAAGATTTAGTTCCCAAGTAATTGCAATTGCAACTATCAATATGTGTCGCATTTAATGGCGTTGCCGATTTGTTCCTACAACGGTGCATTTAATGGCGTTGCCGATTTGTTCCTACAACGGTGCATTTAATGGCGTTGCCGATTTGTTCCTACACCGGTGCATTTAATGGCGTTGCCGATTTGTTCCTACACCGGTGCATTTAATGGCGTTGCCGATTTGTTCCTACGACGGTGCATTTAATGGCGTTGCCGATTTGTTCCCATGTTTCATGTAATAATCATCATATAATGTAGGTGTGCGTTTTCTATGTACTCTAGTATACATCAGCTATAGAAAATGAACATAATAGTTTAATCAGAAATATTGCAGTCATACCATATGTCGCAAGCCCTCCAGGTGGTAGTTTCACTTGCAGCACAATTATACGTGTCTCGGTGTCACACTATGACGTGAATGTCATTTCATTTATATATTGTAATACGTGTGTTTATGTTTATTTGACGTCGCTACCGGTTGCCCATATGAGCGACGCCTCCTGAAGAGATTAGTCATTTTATATTTTTGGAGGATAGTGCAATGATACAGACAGATTCCAGAATCTCCTCGGGTTCTTTTACGTGCACGATGTAAAGCACAGACACGAGACCTCGGTCTGAAATACTTTTAATTTTATTAGGGCCAGGCGGGTGATCGAACCTGCGATCCCTGGATTCCCAGTCCACCGTGTTAACCACTGGACTTCATATCCGCCTATTTCAAGGCGATCTATTATAAACATTATTCTGAATAGCTGCCAATAAGAATAATTTCCTGTCTATATATCTACGCGACAGCCCGTCGCAATATATCGTTTTACCATGTACTTAAGTGTTGGGTAGCAATTAGTCACGTCGGCAGCACAATGGGTGTGCAGTGGTTAAGACGTAGGACCGTAAATCCAGGGTTGTAGGATCGATTCTCAGTTCCACCATACTCATAGCAATTACATTCTAAATGTACCGGGCAGAAAAGGACCTGACTGGACTGAACAGAATATAACTGGACTGGACTGAATAGAACTGGACAGAACTGGACTGAACAGAACTGGACTGAACAGGACTGAATAGAACTGGACTGAACATAACTGGACTGAACAGAACTGGACTGAACAGAACAGGACTGAACAGAACAGGACTGAACATAACTGGACAACAGAACTGGACTGAACAGAACTGGACTGAACATGACTGAACAGAACAGAACAGAACTGGACTGAATAGAACTGGAATGAACATAACAGAACTGAACATAACTGGACTGAACAGAACTGGACTGAACAGAACTGGACTGAACAGAACTGAACAGAACTGGACTGAACAGAACTGGACTGAACAAGCCAGAACAACAGGCTATCTAACTCTCTACCTCTGGTATCGTGTTATTTTGAAGTAATTTGCTCACTGTCTCTTCCAGTGATGCCAAGCAGCGGAGCCCCGTGGTGCACCCGATACAATATCATCCTCGTAACTCCGTAACCACAGGGTTGTGAGTTCTAGCCGCGTCAGACCCGCGGACCCACAGTTCATGTCATTGTTCAAAACACATTGCACGAGGTCTCGAGAGCACTTAGTCTAAGGTTCTACGAATGCGAACTGGTTGTTTGGCAATTGAGTTAAACTAATTTGGTACAAACCGATGACAGACATAATGTTATATAATATCTGTAATAGTTATATAATATCGTTAATAGAACAATTTACTCGCTCAACCTTTTGTGGTAATTGTTGGCCTTGACATAGTGTATGTGTGGTGATCGTGAGGATTGTGAAATGCATATTGTTGGGATATAACATAACATAATATAAAGTTTATTTGCATAACACATTTACATGTTTATAGCCTTATGGTGAAATATAAATTCGCAAGTATAACTAGCATTAGCAAGGAAGAACTCATTATATACCAGTCATAATCAAATAATGCTGCATGAGATGAAACGTCATAGTAATATATATTACCTTATTTGTGCTCTAAGTTTGAAAGCATGATATACAAATGTAGCTGTACTGTTAATAACTATATCGCTGTTAGCATTCATAAGAGATACACATTTGTTAGTAGTGGGCCATCTACAAAAATATGGTTTGAAATATTTTAGTCTAAGATTTCTATATTTGGGGCAAACTAGAATGAAATGGTATTCACTTTCGACTACATTCATATCGCAGTATAAACAATTGCGATATTGCCTGTCAACATTAGTATACCTGCCTGTTTCTATTGCTAGATCGTGTGCCGAAACTCTTAGTTTAGTGAGGGCTATTCTATACTTATTTTCATTTATACATGACAGGTATTATTTATGTTTAAACAAGCAGTATGTAGATAGTTTACTTAAATTATTGATTCTAGCATACCAAGATTGTTTATATATATATGTAATGGTGTTTTGATGTTGTTCTTGTATGCACATGTCTGTACACGCCTGTCATGTCATGCTCGTATTTTTTAAATGTAAGTTTATTTAACGTTGTTACCGATTGCCCATTTGAGCGACGGGCAGTTTACCTAACAACACATTTCCTGGGCAGTCTCCAGCGGTTAACCATTTTTTTAATACAAATTTATTTTAGCTCGATTGCGAAATAAGTTATTACAACTTATATTAATCACTCTCGGTGCCTCATTCCTGATGGAATCCATCGCCACGAGGGAGAGAGAAGAGGCAACGTGGAATTTAAATGCCTTGCCTAAGGGCACAATCGTAACGGTTCCAACGGGGTTCGAACTCCGGACCTTTCGCACCTGAAGCGAACGCGCATCCACTGCCCTATCTAAGCGGTTAACCAGTACTTGGTGCACCAACCTGCGTAACAAACGGCCAACTGTTTCATATAAAGAACCACGGTATGAGCGGGGCTCGAACCCGTGACCATCAGTGATGATAGGCTACAGTGGTATACAAGTCAGCGACTGTAATCACTCAACCATGGAGGTGGACTAATATAGTTTATGTTTGCTATGTTTGGTGTGTGTTTTACGTTTATTTATCGTCGCTACCGGTTGCCCATATGAGCGACGCCTCCTGAAGAGATTAGTCATTTTAGAGTTTGGAAGATATTGCAATGATACAGACAGAGACCCATTCCAGAATCTCCTCTGGTTCTTTTACGTGCACGGTGTAAAGCACTGTATCATTGCAATATCTTCCAAACTCTAAAATGACTAACTGGTAGCGACGATAAATAAACGTAAAACACACACAGCTGTTTGATGCGACGTTAAACCGAAAAAACAAACAAGCAAGTAAACAAACACCACAGAAGCTCCAACTGCAACCAGTTGAATAATGATAGAGCATATTTCATCCTCTCAGCACCTCATTCATAATACTATAATGCCAGGATCAATGCGTATAATAGACAACAACGACAATAGGTCGTACATCAACTATAAATAGTCTATAATTGTGTTGTACAATAGGACGATGTACCAGTACAATAATCGAATTGATTCTTGTTTATTGCCTGCAACCAATATTAGTTGATCACGAGATTACTCGAATTATTTTTCAGACCAAGCACAATTCGATGAATGGAACGGAAGGTTCTGAATACAATCCACGGATCTCTGGCATTAGAATTTCTCACCATGTAGTAATATAAAATTATTTCCTCTTCTTAATGAGCATGTATATTGCAAGTCGCTTAATGTCGTATTGAAAAACGTGACATGTTGCGAGATCGATTCCAGTCAATTATAATTGATCAACAGCCCAGGTTACGGGGGGATAGACATTTTCTGCCAATATGAGCTCTACACACGGCAGTGGTAGCGCGTATTGGATAGTTGTGTTCATCACTGCTCCAGTCGCGACAACGTTATTCTTTCTTGCCATTGTGTATATTTATTGCACTCGGAGATCACGCTTGAATTGGTACGAAAAGGCGTTATTGGACGATGATGATGAGAGACAATGTGATGCCGGAACACCAGAACACGCGGGAAGCAGTAATAGTTGTGAGTATTCTGGTGTGAGCAGGGCTTACAGCGGACGCAGCCGTAATTATTCTGGAAATATTAAACGTCCCAAAGCAATCGTGGAGGTCATTAAAAGTTTGAAAAAGTTGACAACGAGACTCAAGTCGTCCGGGGAGAAGGAGCCTCGAGATCATGAGAACAAAACTGAGTGGATAGTATGCTCGAGGAAAGGAATGGGTTCGAGTCCAAGTTCTCCGGTACGTGACCCGGCAGAGGAGACGTTCTGGGTCCCGCCCACGGTGCTGGATAGGAAGCGGGCGCAGAGTCTAGTTCCTACAACAACCCAACATGACAGCGAGGAAGGTAAGTGGATTGTTTCTTATTATTGTCTGACACTGTGTAATTGATTTTTGGTTACACGTGTGCATACATCAGCCCGATTTCGGAAACCCGCACAGCAATGGCGATGTCGTCTAAGCATCGAATACAGGTTTCGAACTCGCATGAATGTAGTGTGCAAAAGGTATATACTAATATGTGTCGCATAGGAGTCTTCTCTATTGGAATACAGACGGGTAGTGTAGTGCAGTGGTAACACGCTGGACTGGTAATTCATGGATCGCAGGTTCGATCCCCCGTCTGGCCCTATTAAAATTAACAGTCTTTCTGATGGGGACTTTAAACCGAGGTCTCGTGTCGGTGCTTTACACCGTGCACGTAAAAGAAACAGAGGAGACTCTGGAATGGGTGTCTGTCTGTATCATTGTACTATCCTCCAAAAATCTAAAATGACTAATCTCTTCAGGAGGCGTCGCTCATATGGGCAACCGGTAACGACGATAAATACACGCAAAACATCATCAACAGAGTTTTTTGATGTGATAAGGGAGGGAATTCCAAAAGTGTGACCCTGACTATAAGAAAGATTTCCTAAACACTTCAGTAGTGGTTTAGGAGGGTACAGTTGGAGATTGGCGGATGATCGCAAGTTTTGAGTTCGAACATCGGAAGTAAATCTGAATGACTCTTGTAGTTAGACAGGTGCTAGGCAATTGAGTGTTTTAAACATTAAGACTGCTTTTTGAAAGCTAACCCTTTCTGGGAAAGTCATCCAATTGAGAGTTGAGAAAAGTTCCGCACATCAAAGCTTTATATATCAGGTGGTGCAAAGAACAGACCAATAACCTAATAAACTGATAATTTACAATTATACACGAATATAAGTATTCGTACTTGCGGCTTATATCTTATTTCCTATGAAAGTTTTACTGGTTACCGTTTACATGTTTCATTATGCTATTTCGTGTTTTAATTTGTTGAGAGCCTCATGGTAGACTTAATTGTTAAAATGAGTTCTCTCGTTAAATAAAGTCTTTATTATTATTATTATTATTATTATTATTGCATGTACTAGCTCCAACATAGGAGCAAGCATAAAACAAACTATTTAGCCTGTTGCCTTTTTGTGAAAAATAGTGCAGAAATCGGGACAACTATTAATATGAAACATAGTCGAGAGTTGGTGACGGTCGAGAATTAGTACCCTAGGGTACCAGGAACTGAGCATAGCCATATATTAAAAGTAGATCGGCTCCGTGTGCACCCCCATATGCTCCAGACACTACACACTGAGTAGTCCACCTCAGTGGTCGAGTGGTTAAGGTCGCTGACTTGTATACCACTGTAACCACTGTAATCACACTCAGATTATATATATATGTATGAACAAGTTAGCAGTCCCTTACGAAGGTTGGTCGACCAAGTTCTGGCTAAATGATGGAGCCAGCCTAGGAAGGTCGGTCTTGATTGCCCTTCGCTCAAATGGGCAACCGGTAACGACGTTAAATGAACTTAACCCTTTCCTTCATAGAGATTTAGGTTAATATACTATTATATCTCCATACAAACGACAGCCATTTAGCTATCATGCAGTGGATAAGTAGTCGCCATATCTATGCCACCTCCATATATATTACTGGGACTTCATAGAGATTTAGGTTAATATCCTATTATATCTCCATACAAACGACAGCCATTTAGCTATCATGCAGTGGATAAGTAGTCGCCATATCTATACCACCTCCATAGATATTACTGGGACTACATTTATTATGAACATTGATTTGGCTACTACATTGTCAATGTATGTCGTATTGGTAATGGCCTCAAGAAGTGCTTCTATGAGGGAAAGGGTTAATGAACATTGATTTGGCTACTACATTGTCAATGTACGTCGTATTGGTAATGGCGTCAAGAAGTGCTTCTATGAGGGAAAGGGTTTATGAACATTGATTTGGCTACTACATTGTCAATGTATGTCGTATTGGTAATGGCGTCAAGAAGTGCTTCTATGAGGGAAAGGGTTTATGAACATTGATTTGGCTACTACATTGTCAATGTATGTCGTATTGGTAATGGCGTCAAGAAGTGCTTCTGAGGGGAAAGGGTTAAATAAATAAAAATGTTGTACATCGGCGTTTACACCGTTTAGATAATTGATTTTCTCGTTCCTCTCGGATTTAAGTTCAATACTACATATCAAACATGTACTTAATACACAGAACTTTCGCCAGGAGTGTGTATAACTGGGGGCCACGTGCATCAGAGGAGCATGGAATGTCTACCGTATAGTGTATCGAAATTAATTGTATACGCCTGCCTGCCTGCCCGATAGCTTGATCCAGCGTGAAAGCCCTCCTGCCGCGCCTGTCAGCCCAATAACGCACGCCGGCGAATCCGCTCGCCAAGTCTGCCTGTCAGACATCACGCCCGCCCACCAGCCTGCCCGACATCATGCCTGCCCACCCGATATCACACCCGCCCACCAGTCTGTCTGCCTGTCAGCCAGACATCACCCCCGCCCGCCCACCATCATGCCTGCTTGCCCGACATCACACCCGCCCATCAGTCTACTTGCCAGTGTGACATCACACCCGCCCACCAGCCTGCCCGCTCACCAGCCTGCCTGCCCGCCAGACATCACGCCCGCCCACCAGCCTACCCGACATCACGCCCTCCCACCAGCTTGCCTGCCTGACATCACGCCCGCCACCAGCCTACTTGCCTGCCCGACATCACGCCCGCCCACGAGCCTACCCGAAATCACACCCGCCCACTAGCCTACCCGACATCACGCCCACCCACCAGCCTACTTGCCTGACCGACACCACGCCCACCAACCAGTCTGTCTGCATGTTAAATTATGAAGTTAGCTCTTTAATGCTTACGTTTGTACTCGTTTTAAGACCCGATAAAAGTTTAAACAAAATAATAACGGTTAGTGTATATTAAAACATGTCACAACATATTAGTATTGTGAATGTACTGGGGAAATTGCATATGTACATGATCAATGAGTCCATAGTGAGGAAAATGCATTAGTCACACGTGCTCTCGTACTTGTCTACATATTAAAATATAAACATGGGCGACTAAAACGACATACTGTTGTACTTCTATTTTATATTCGTATTTGAGATGGCTGTTTGTGTGTGTTTTACGTTTATTTATCGTCGCTACCGACTGCCCATATGAGCGACGCCTCCTGAAGAGATTAGTCATTTTAGAATTTTGGAGGATAGTGCAATGATACAGAGACCCATTCCAGAGTTTCCTCTCGTTCTTTTACGTGCACGGTGTAAAGCACCGACACGAGACCTCGGTTTAACGTCCCATCTGAAAGACTTGTTAATTGTATTAGGGTCAGACGGGGTATCGAACCTGCGATCCCTGGATTACCAGTCCAGCGTGTTACCACTGGACTACAGATCCGTCTGTGAGATGGCTGTTTTAAGTCACAGCTCCTATTTATAAGGGTCTACGTTATTCAAATTGACAAAGTTCTGGTGTAAATTAATGAATTGTTAACCAATAAAACACAGTTAACACGTGAGAATCCGGCAATCAGACTTATTTCCAGGCCTAATCGCAGTATATGGCAACAATGCTGTCATAATTAAATCATTAAACTTTATCTATTTTACAACGATTGCGAGGCAAGTTCTAACAACTTATATTAATCACTCTCGTTGGCGCGGATGAAAGCGTAAATGTTGTGTGGGAGGAAACCGGAGTACCCGGAGAAAAAACTCACCTGTCCGATCTGGCAACCACCGTACCATCTTACATACTTCCCGGTCCGAGGATCGAACCCGGGTTGCATTGATGAGAAGCGAGCGGGCTAACGGTTCCAGGCCTCGACAATTTTTTAATTTCTTACTCGTCCTACTGGGCGAGTGATGCCACTGTTCCACTCGTCCAGATTGGACTATCACTCGTCCCATGTATTTTAGGAAAATTAAAAATCGTCGGAATTGCACTTTAATTTATTAATAAATGCAAACAATTATGTGGCAGCATAAACACATTAAAATATCCTCGGTGATTTCCCATTATCACGCCTGGTAATCATTCCGAAGAAAGTAAAACGGATATTATTTTATTTTGTTCCTTCGATTTATATTGGATATTTAGCTGAAATTTTCACTCGTCCGACTGGGCAAGCGACTTGGAATTTCTACTCGTCCAGATCGAAAAGTCACTCGTAAATACGAGCGGACGAGTGGATTTGTCGAGCCCTGTAACCACTGGCGCTAATCGGACAGCTGTAAAACCGTCTTCATTCAAGCCAGTGTGATCTAAGGTCTATGATGACGACATTATTAGTAATTATTACGTAGAACATATGACGTCATTTAATAAATTGTCCATCGTTGTCCATATTTCTTTTGTTGTAAATGGCCAAAGGCAATATAGTTGCTGATTATGCCAATACATTTGAAACTTGTGCTACAACACGATTTGTACACCGTCATGGGAACAAATCGACAGTGTCATTAAATGCGACACATATCGATAGTTGCAATTACTTGCGAACTAAATCTTCGTGTTAAATATTTATATTTAATTTGTTTCGTCATCCAATGCAGTTGTTATGACCTTGATACAAGTATTGAACTCAATATCTCGGCTCATTTCGCAGCAACACATATACTAGAGGAAATCGTGATAGCGCAGTGGGTGGGCGTTCGCTTCAGGTGCGAAAGGTCCGGAGTTCGAGCCCCGTTGGAGCCGTTACGAGTGTGCCCTTAGGTAAGGCATTTAACTTCCACGTTGCCTCTTCTCTCTCCCTCGTGGCGATGGATTCCATCAGGAATGAGGTCTCGAGAGTGATTAATATAAGTTGAAATAACTTGTTTCGCAATCGAGCTAAAATATAGAACATAGAAAACGCACACCTACATTATATGATTATTATTACATGAAAACGAAATACGAAGGATTCCATCAAAGATATATCGCATCTTTATTACAAAACACAAACTGAAAAACTAAAAATATTCCAAAATGTTTAAAACTATGTATTTATACAGTTATTGTTTTTCATGTAAAAACACACTTATCCGAAGTGTGCGTGGTCTATGTCCTCTAGTATATGTATCAGGAAGTGTGCGTGGTCTATGTCCTCTAGTATATGTATCAGGAAGTGTGCGTGGTCTATGTCCTCTAGTATATGTATCAGGAAGTGTGCGTGGTCTATGTCCTCTAGTATATGTATCAGGAAGTGTGCGTGGTCTATGTCCTCTAGTATATGTATCAGGAAGTGTGCGTGGTCTATGTCCTCTAGTATATGTATCAGGAAGTGTGCGTGGTCTATGTCCTCTAGTATATGTATCAGGAAGTGTGCGTGGTCTATGTCCTCTAGTATATGTATCAGGAAGTGTGCGTGGTCTATGTCCTCTAGTATATGTATCAGGAAGTGTGCGTGGTCTATGTCCTCTAGTATATGTATCAGGAAGTGTGCGTGGTCTATGTCCTCTAGTATATGTATCAGGAAGTGTGCGTGGTCTATGTCCTCTAGTATATGTATCAGGAAGTGTGCGTGGTCTATGTCCTCTAGTATATGTATCAGGAAGTGTGCGTGGTCTATGTCCTCTAGTATAGATTCCGCCATGCGTGTGCGTCTCTCAAATGAATCGAAAACATGATATCACTATAATTTCCGCCAGCTTTGATGTATATGGTTTGTTCACTGTTTGATTTGCCACATATAGAGTTAATTAAGCCATGTAGTAATTATCTGCGGAGAATCATAGGTCTGTTTTTGCATACGAATACAATGTTGATAGATGGTCACGTCGTGTATCATTTTATGTCTACTTCTTAAATCGAGAATCATATTTGGTTCTTGGAAGTCTAGAATCATGTTTGGTTCTTGGAAGTCTAGAATCATGTTTGGTTCTTGAAGTCTAGAATCATGTTTGGTTCTTGGAAGTCTATACTCATGTTTGGTTCTCGAAAGTCTAGAATCATGTTTGGTTCTTGGAAGTCTAGAATCATGTTTGGTTCTTGGAAGTCTAGAATCATGTTTGGTTATTGGATGTCTATAATCATATTTGGTTCTGTGAAATCTATAATCATGTTTGGTTCTTGGAAGTCTATAATCATGTTTGGTTCTTGGAAGTCTAGAATCATGTTTGGTTCTTGGAAGTCTATACTCATGTTTGGTTCTCGAAAGTCTAGAATCATGTTTGGTTCTTGGAAGTCTAGAATCATGTTTGGTTCTTGGAAGTCTAGAATCATGTTTGGTTATTGGATGTCTATAATCATATTTGGTTCTGTGAAATCTATAATCATGTTTGGTTCTTGGAAGTCTATAATCATGTTTGGTTCTTGGAAATCTATAATTATCTAGAATCCTGACTGCCGCATTCTGATGTGCGTCACGTCTTGAATGTAGTTTCAAACTGTATTCACACCTGCCAAATATTTAGCCCCACTTGTCCGTAAATATATTCAGTATGCCCACGCTTAATATTTGAATGTTCTTATATAAAACTTGTTTCGCAATCGAGAGCTAAAATAAATTTACATAGACGAGCTCATCACTTAGCATGATAGAATTTGTCATATCCTATGGCATTGATTTATCTGTTTCTATTTCTATTGTAATACAATATATTACGATTGTGAATGTTGTAAATCAATATACTTCATCTTTATTTCAGTGTCATCTATGATATGATAATATTTTATTGCTATATACATACCATACCATACCACATACCATAGCACATACCATACCATACCACATACCATACCATATACCATACCATTATACAGGCCCGTCGCTGGGCATACGCAAGTACACACGTGCGTATCATTGGTCTCAGAAAACGAAAAAAATGAAAACTCCAAAAATGCATTAAAACCCCGGGGTGGGCTTGTAGGGATACATAGGCGCCGTGATGTGTGTAGTGATGGAATAATTGAGCCCACTGCAAATATTATGCATCTCAAAATTTAGTTTGTGCTATTTTACGTGCTTGTTTAATTGATAAGGGCGATAGATCATCAACAAATTTCCGGGGGGCATGGCCTCGGACCCCCCTAGCGTACTCGTTCGCTATGCTCACTCGACAAACAAGCATATTTTGGCCGTGCGTATCATCAAAATAGCTCCAGCAACGGCCCTACCAACGGCCCTGCCATACCATACCATACCATACCATACCATACCATACCATACCATACCATACCATACCATACCATACCATACCATACCACATACCATACCATACCACATACCATACCATAACACATACCATACCACATACCATACCATACCATACCACATACCATACCATACCATACCAATACCATACCATACCACATACCATACCATACCATACCAATACCATACCATACCATACCACATACCATACCATACCATACCATACCATACCATACCATACCATACCATACCATACCATACCATACCATACCATACCATACCATACCATACCATACCATACCATACCATACCATACCATACCATACCATACCATACCATACCATACCATACCATACCATACCATACCATACCACATACCATACATACATACCACATACCATTACATACCATTACATACCATTCATACCATACATACCATACATACCATTACATACAATACCATTACATACCATACATACCATACATACCATACATATCATACATACCATACATACCATACCATACATACCATACCATACCATACCATACCATTACATACCATACATACCATACCATACACACCATACCATACCATTACATACCATTACATACCATTACATACCATACATACCATTACATACCATACATACCATACATACCATACATACCATACATACCATACCATACATACCATACATACCATTACATACCATACATACCATTACATACCATACATACCATACCATACATACCATACCATACCATTACATACCATTACATACCATTACATACAATTACATACCATACATACCATACCATACATACCATACATACCATACATACCATACATACCATACATACCATACCATTACATACCATTAAATACCATTACATACCATACATACCATACCATACATACCATACCATACCATTACATACCATACATACCATACCATACCATTACATACCATTACATACCATTACATACAATTACATACCATACATACCATACCATACATACCATACATACCATACATACCATACCATGCATACCATACATACCATACCATTACATACCATACCATTACATACCATACATACCATTACATACCATTACATACCATTACATACCATACCATACCATACCATACCATACCATACCATACCATACCATATACCATACCATACATACCATACCACTACCATACCATACCATACCATACCATACCATACCAACCATACCATACCATACCATACCATACCATACCATACCATACCATACCATACCATACCATACCATACCATACCATACCATACCACATACCTACCATACCATACCATATACCATACCATACACATACCATACCATACCACATACCATACCACATACCATACCACATACCATACATACCATACATACCATACCACATACCATACCAATACCATACCATACCATACCATACCATACCATACCATACCACATACCATACATACCATACCACATACCATACCATACCATACCATACCATACCATACCATACCATACCACATACCATACCATACCACATACCATACATACCATACCACATACCATACCACATACCATACATACCATACATACCATACCACATACCATACCACATACCATACCATACCATACCATACCATACATTCCATACCACATACCATACATACCATACCACATACCATACCACATACCATACATACCATATCACATACCATACATACCATACATACCATACCACATACCATACCACATACCATACATACCATATCACATACCATACCACATACCATACATACCATACCATACCATACCATACCATACCATATACCATACCACATACCATACACCATACCATACCATACCATACCATACCATACCACATACCACATACCACATACCATACCACACCACATACCATACCACATACCATACCACATAACATACCATACCACACCACACCACATACCATACCACATACCATACCACATAACATACCATACCACACCATACCATATACCATACTATACCACATACCATACCACATACCATACCACATACCATATACCATACACCATACCATACCATACCATACCACATACCACATACCATACCACACCACACCACATACCATACCATACCATACCACACCACATACCATACCACATGACATACCATACCACATACCATACCATACCACATACCATACCATACCACATACCATACACATACCATACCACACCATACCACATACCATACCACATACCATACCATAACACATACCATACCACATACCATACCATACCATACCACATACCATACCATACCATACCAATACCATACCATACCACATACCATACCATACCATACCAATACCATACCATACCATACATTAAAGTTTAAACGTTATTTATTTTACGATTGCGAAGCAAGTTTTAACAACTTATATTAATCACTCTCGTTGGCGCGGATGAAAGCGTAAATGTGGTCATTCGTGTGGGAGGAAACAGGAGTACCCGGAGAAAATCCACCTGTCCGATCTGGCGACCACCGTACCATCTCACATACCTCCCGGTCCGAGGATCGAACCCAGGTTGCATTGGTGAGAAGCGAGCGCGCTAACCACTGCGCTAATCGGACAGCCTATTTATATATATACATACATGCATGTAACAATTACAATCAGATTACAAATACATAAGTATCAAATGGGTTGTTCAACATGTTCTAACAACATGATTAAAAGTTTCACCTATGTACATTACATCACGTTAAACAATTAGAATTGGATTGCCAGACCAACGTGTTAACCAGTGGAAGCCGTGATAGCGCAGTGGATGCGCGTTCGCTTCAGGTGCGAAAGGTCCGGAGTTTGAGCCCCACTGGAGCCGTTACGATTGTGCCCTTAGGCAAGGCATTTCAATTCCACGTTGCCTCTTCTCTCTCCCTCGTGGCGATGGATTCCATCAGGAATGAGGTCTCGAGAGTGATTTATATAAGTTGAAATAACTTGTTTCGCAATCGAGCTAAAATAAATTTGTATAAACTAACCACTGGACTACAGATCCGTCTGTGTACATGCACAAACAAACACAATGTTAATATCGCTCGCCCATATGGTTCGCCGGAGGCGAGGGTGAATAAGCTCAATCATCATCATCACTGTTACATTAATAGCTGGTCCTTAGGATGCGTTTAAATGGAAACATTTGTCAAACATAATAAATAAATAATAATAATAATAAAGACTTTATTTAACGAGAGAACTCATTTGAACAATTAAGTCAATCTACCATGAGGCCCTCAACAAATTAAAACATGAAATAGCATAATGAAACATGTAAACAGTAACCAGTAAAACTTGCATAGGAAATAAGATATAAGCTGCAAGAACTAATACTTATATTCATGTATAATTGTAGATTAGCAGTTTATTAGGTTATTGGTCTGTTCTTGGTGCAGTGTGGAACAGAATGTGCTGCTTTGGAGTGTGGAACAGAATGTGCTGTTTTGAGGTTTGGAAGAGAATGTGCTGTTTTGAGGTTTGGAAGAGAATGTGCTGTTTTGAAGTGTGGAACAGAATGTGCTGTTTTGAAGTGTGGAACAGAATGTGCTGTTTTGAGGTGTGGAACAGAATGTGCTGTTTTGAAGTGTGGAACAGAATGTGCTGTTTTGAAGTGTGGAACAGAATGTGCTGTTCTGAGGTGTGGAACAGAATGTGCTGTTTTGAGGTGTGGAACAGAATGTGCTGTTTGAAGTGTGGAACAGAATGTGCTGTTTGAAGTGTGGAACAGAATGTGCTGTTTTGAGGTATGGAACAGAATGTGCTGTTTGAAGTGTTGGACAGAATGTGCTGTTTTGAGGTGTGGAACAGAATGTGCTGTTTGAAGTGTTGAACAGAATGTGC
>CM026400.1:8804547-8874787 GCA_014843695.1 Archivesica marissinica | reverse complement strand
ACTCGAGCCATTAATTGGGGATCCATCTATGTTGATAGACTGGTTAGTGGTTACGGAAACGTCAGGGTAGTAACTCGAGCCATTAATTGGAGATCCATCTATGTTGATAGACTGGTTAGTGGTTACGGAACGTCAGGGTAGGTAACTCGAGCCATTAATTGGAGATCCATCTATGTTGATAGACTGGTTAGTGGTTACGGAAACGTCATGGTAGGTAACTCGAGCCATTAATTGGGGATCCATCTATGTTGATAAACTGGTTAGTGGTTACGGAACGTCAGGGTAGGTAACTCGAGCCATTAACTGGGGATCCATCTATGTTGATAGACTGGTTAGTGGTTACGGAAACGTCAGGGTAGGTAACTCGAGCCATTAACTGGGGATCAATCTATGTTGATAGACTGGTTAGTGGTTACGGAAACGTCAGGGTAGGTAACTCGAGCCACTAACTGGTGATCCATCTATGTTGATAGACTGGTTAGTGGTTACGGAAACGTCAGGGTAGGTAACCCGAGCCATTAACTGGGGATCCATTTATGTAGATAGACTGGTTAGTGGTTACGGAAACGTCAGGGTAGGTAACTCGAGCCAGTAACTGGGGATCAATCTATGTTGATAGACTGGTTAGTGGTTACGGAAACGTCAGGGTAGGTAACTCGAGCCACTAACTGGGGATCAATCTATGTTGATAGACTGGTTAGTGGTTACGGAAACGTCAGGGTAGGTAACTCGAGCCATTAACTGGGGATCCATTTATGTTGATAGACTGGTTAGTGGTTACGGAAACGTCAGGGTAGGTAACTCGAGCCATTAATTGGGGATCCATCTATGTTGATAGACTGGTTAGTGGTTACGGAAACGTCAGGGTAGGTAACTCGAGCCATTAATTGGATCCATCTATGTAGATAGACTGGTTAGTGGTTACGGAACGTCAGGTAGGTAACTCGAGCCTTAACTGGTGATCCATCTATGTTGATAGACTGGTTAGTGGTTACGGAAACGTCAGGGTAGGTAACTCGAGCCATTAACTGGGGATCCATTTATGTAGATAGACTGGTTAGTGGTTACGGAAACGTCAGGGTAGGTAACTCGAGCCAGTAACTGGTGATCCATCTATGTTGATAGACTGGTTAGTGGTTACGGAAACGTCAGGGTAGGTAACTCGAGCCATTAATTGGGGATCCATCTATGTTGATAGACTGGTTAGTGGTTACGGAAACGTCAGGGTAGGTAACTCGAGCCACTAACTGGGGATCAATCTAAATGGTCAGTAGTCCAGTGATTGATAAACACGCTGGACTGTGAATCAAATGTATCGCAGGTTCGATCACCCGCCTGACAATAATAATATTAACATTTTCAGGTGGCTCTATAACCCGTGCCCTCGTGTATCTGTGATATACATCGGGCATATAAAAGCACCAGAGATGCTTCCGACATTTGAGAGTCTTCTGTATTTTGCACTCTCCTCCAAATCATAGAATGACTACTATAGTTCTGGTGGAATCAGATTAATAAGGGATTGTTGATGCTATACATAGCGTATGTAATTGTATATACGATGCCGACAGTAAATACAATTTGAGTTGAGGGGGTAACAAATAAGTACAGTCAAACCTGTCTTAAGCAGCCAGCAAAGGGATTTACAGAACGTGGCTGCTTAGAACAGGTTGCAGTTGGTGGCTGCTTAATAGAGGTCATATGTATAATAGAACAACATATTGGGAATCTGTAAACTGGCTACTTAATACAGGTTGGCTGCTTAATAGAGGTGACCACTAACACAGGTTGGACTATATGTACAATATGAATACATTATGCCTGATAGATCTGTGCTCAGTACCATACTGTATGCCTACTATGAACATCAGCTACAATCAATATATGTTGGCATTTCGTTCTTGTCTGCATTCTTGTGAATGACCAATGTCAGTGCCACTCCCCCCCTTACCCCCTTACGATCTACGATGTATTGCATTTTTCGCAGTTATTTAATTTCCATTTTCAGCAACTGTCAAAAGCCTAGACTAGCTACGCGCCTGAAATGTCAATAGCAAACGTATCCAAAAGAAACAGCCTACTGTTTTAAAATTCTGAAACCAACATATTTTTTCCGATAGACAATAACACAACTAATCACATACTAACAGTGAAATACTAGTAATGAAGCTAGTAATATATATTGTTCAAACTGTTCGATTAGCGCAGTAGTTAGCGTGCTCGCTTCTCACCAATGCAACCCGGGTTCGATCCTCGGACCGGGAAGTATGTGAGATGGTACGGTGGTCGCCAGATCAGACAGGTGGGGTTTCTGCGGGTACTCCCGTTTTCTCCCACATGAATGTCCATATTTACGCTTTCATCCGCGCCAACGAGAGTGATTAATATAAGTTGTTAGAACTTGCTTCGCAATCGTTGTAAAATAAATAAGGTTTAAACTATTGTTCAAACATGGTCTTTGGATACGTCCGTTTATCGTGGCCCCCTGATTAATCGGGGCAAAACCTCCAGGCGTATATTAGTCATGTCCCCACCCCAAACGATACACTGTGTAATTTCGTGTTGTTATTAGCAATATGACTCCGTGGCTCTAGTTACCTCCCCTGACGACCCGGTCACAGAAATATAAGGATTGTTAATGATGTGATAATAACGTTCTTCTGTTGGACTACGTAATTACGTGATTGGGAAGTAATTCTGCTCTGTGTGTTTTTTACGTTTATTTATCTGCTGTTGCTAAGCAATTCTCGTTTTGTTACAGCGGCGTAATTCCCTGAAGGCGAAATAACGTTGGTATCACTAAGAAATTCTCATCTTATATGAAGTGGCGTAATTTCGTGAAGGGGAAGTAAGTCTGCTACTACTAAATTTAAGACAATATTGTGCTTCCCCTGAAAATATTGCAAATGGTGTTATTTTCAAAAGGGAGAGTACTAGACCTGAGAAACAGAACTGTAAAATTATACGAATTTATGTCGCCCCATTGTAAGTATGCTATGACAAGCGATTGGATAATATACCAAGTCGTTATGCTTATTTTCATGTAGCAAGAACATCATACATTTACATTGTTACTAATAAACATGCAAAGCCCGGTATGCTCCCTCGTGTCTGTGGCTGGCTTGCAAGACTTGTACCACTTGCATCATCGTTATCACGACGCGATGCTACATGAGTCTTACTCTTCACAATGTCCTTGCTATACGGACGGACGAACTTTGACAAACCGATCTCAACATATATATTATGTTTATTATAAAAGTAAAGTAAAGCGTTTGTTTATTATTGTGAAAGTCAGCCTTCTTGGTCGAGTGATTACGGTCGCTAACTTGTATACCACTTTTCGGCTGTCCGATTAGCGCAGTGGTTAGCGCGCTCGCTTCTCATCAATGCAACATGGGTTCGATCCTCGGACCGGGAAGTATTTGAGATGGTACGATGATCGCCAGATCAGACAGGTGGGTTTTCTCCGGGTACTACGGTTTCCTCCCACACGAATGACCACATTTACGTTTTCATCCGCACAAACGAGAGTGACTAATACTAAAACGTGCTTCGCAATCTTTGTAAAATAAATAACGTTTACACTTTGAACCTATCAGCAATGATGGTCACGGGTTCGATCCCCGCTCAGGCTGTGTCTCATCTATATGCAAATGTTGGCGGTTTCTTACGGAGGTTGGTGCACCAAGTACTGGTTAACCACTTTTGAGCCTGCCCAGGTAAGGTGTTGTTAGATAAACTGCCCACCGGCGATATAGCCCAAAATGATGCTGACGCCAGCGTATAACCCAAACAAACAGCGCCAGCCATATCTGACTTATGAGACACCCTTTGTATTACCAACAATACTTCCAGAATCATATCCTTGAAGGCCAGGCGCCATGCTGATAGGCAATCGGTATTCGGTAACCAATATGTAACTAGCTGGCGGCTCACCAACAGGTGATATCAGAACGAAACCCTGACGAGGTTCGAGCCTGCGACCACCCGCTCCCTAGGCGAACGTCTAAACTACTAAGCCACGGTGATACTGTATTATATTGTATACGATTTCTAGAGACTGATGTGACATGCGCACTGCAATGGAATTATCAAGATATGTGTGTTGTTATTACCATTTACAGACTTACCCTAGTCTTTGCAAATGTATTTTAGCTCGATTGCGAAACAAGTTCTTACAGCATTAGTTTATTCGCTGTCGACACCTCATTCCTGATGGAATACATCGACATGAAGAAGATAGAATAGGCAATGTGGACTATAGGTGCCTTGCATAAGGGCAAACTCGTAACGACTACAGTTGGACTCGAACTAAGTTACCTATGAGCTCGTAATGCATCACTTGGTACTGGGTGTCATACTCCGTCCTCATACCGTGCACATTGGCAGCAATATACTGGCTCAACTGGCAAGACTGTTCATCGAACACATAGTCAAAACTCGCGCACACAAATGATGCTTCTGCCAAACACAGTTGTGCGCATGCGTCAAGATTTACTCCAAGAACGATTTTCCCGTGAGTTTGAACACCCTCTAGCGTCTGTAGTGAGCCGTATCCATAATTGATAAAGCTTCCGAGAGGGCCATCTAAGGAAAGCAAATATTCAAACTTGTATTTTTATTGCAGGTGAGGTATACTAGAGGACATAGAAAACGCACACTTCGGATAAGTGTGTTTTTACATGAAAAACAATAACTATATAAATACATAGTTTTAAACATTTTGGAATTTTGGAAATTTTTAGTTGTTCAGTTTTTCTTTTGTAATAAAGATGTGATATCTCTTTGATGGAATCCTTCGTATTTCGTGTTCATGTAATACTAATCATATAATGTAGGTGTGTGTTTTCTATGTCCTCTAGTATATAATGTAGGTGTGTGTTTTCTATGTCCTCTAGTATATATAATGTAGGTGTGGCTTTCTATGTCCTATAGTGTATAATGTAGGTGTACGTTTTCTATGTCCTCTAGTATATATGTCCTCTAGTATATAATGTAGGTGTGCGTTTTCTATGTCCTCTAGTATATAATGTAGGTGTGGGTTTTCTATGTCCTCTAGTATATAATGTAGGTGTGCGTTTTCTATGTCTTCTAGTATATAATGTAGGTGTGCGTTTTCTATGTCCTCTAGTATATACAGTATGTGTTCGTTTTCTATGTCCTCTAGTATATAATGTAGGTGTGCCTTTTCTATGTCCTCTAGTATATATGTCCTCTAGTATATAATGTAGGTGTGCGTTTTCTATGTCCTCTAGTATATAATGTAGGTGTGCGTTTTCTATGTCCTCTAGTATATAATGTAGGTGTGCGTTTTCTATGTCCTCTAGTATATAATGTAGGTGTGCGTTTTCTATGTCCTCTAGTATATAATGTAGGTGTGCTTTTTGTTGTTTTGTGGTTTTCTATGTCCTCTAGTATATAATGTAGGTGTGCGTTTTCTATGTCCTCTAGTATATAATGTAGGTGTGCGTTTTCTATGTCCTCTAGTATATAATGTAGGTGTGCGTTTTCTATGTCCTCTAGTACATAATGTAGGTGTGCGTTTTCTATGTCCTCTAGTACATAATGTAGGTGCGCGTTTTCTATGTCCTCTAGTACATAATGTAGGTGCGCGTTTTCTATGTACTCTAGTACATAATGTAGGTGTACGTTTTCTATGTCCTCTAGTACATAATGTAGGTGCGCGTTTTCTATGTCCTCTAGTACATAATGTAGGTGCGCGTTTTCTATGTCCTCTAGTATAGCTACAAATGTCACAAGGGGTCCACGTGGCCGAGTGGTTACGGTCGCTGACTTTAAATTACTGGCACATTACCATCAGTTATGGCCGGATTGTCATACAAGAGCTTTGGATATCTATGTTGAGGCTATGAAGATTTTATTGAAGGTTGTGTGGAATGTACTGTATATTATATACTCAAATCAAGGAATTGAATCTCGGGTTAGTGCTAGTAGTTGCCATCAGGATATGAACGGAAGTTTATGCTTAAATTTAGCTCGAGGGCCTCTTTGTGTTCATGCACCCGACGTATACATCAACCCGCGATTCATTCCTTAATATTACTTAATATTATTAAATATTCAAAGCGTATTCAAGAAAGGCTGCACAACACTGCAAATGCGCATGCCCGTAGTTTCAAGTGCGAATGTCAGCTGCATATCATTAATGAGGAAATTCACACGAAAATAGATACATAGTGTAAAAGTGACATACCATAACAGATAAAGTACATGGTATGAAAATGCAAATGGTTTGGGCCATAAGTTTTAGCAACATTAGATAACGGTCCGCATACGTTCCTCGACCGAAATACAATAGCGATGTAAATATATAGTATCCTTTGACCAAATTACATAGAGCTGTAAGAGAACTACTTTTTCATAAACTCACGGGACTTTCTCTCGTAGTAATCCGTGTTGCTCCTCCTCTTCAGACCACCGACGTCATGCACTACCTTGTCTGTCAGCCAACAATTCCGTCGGCGTTCCTCAAAATCGAACCCGACACATTTAAAGGACATCTCCAGGATACATCTGCGCGCGCACTCTTCCACCGTCAAGCCTCGGATATTTCTGTTGTGACGTAGGGTTATCACGTGATTTGGTATTCTGTTGAAGAGTCGCTCGTAAGCTGCTGTAGATGTAAACAAACACATTCCTTTAGAACGTTAACATTTCTATTGAGAAGCAATTTACAATGAGGTATAAGCAACGAGGTATCCGTATACCCATTGCTAGCCTAAGCAACACCCTAGCATACTTCTTGTCTGGTAAGCATGGAGTGGGGAGAGCTAATCTTTGTGGCTGGGGTGCATGCACTATCTCTTAGTTTTAATTCTTAAGCTCATATTCAAGTCATAAACTAACTGTACGTTTTTCCATTTCTTTGTGTCATTTTTTTTTCGCATATGATATAATAATTAACAAATATTAACCACGAAACTTAAGTTTATGTGTTCTTTTTCTACATCAGATCATACATTACAGAAATTGTTTATCCAACATTGTTTATTTAGTTCGAAGTGACGGGGAGGGCTGTAAATAATGTTGTTATAACTTGTAGCCCAACCCATTTGCTTTTTTCCCCTTGACAAAACAAATGTATCGTATACTGCAATCATATAAGTACATATTAATCTCTGATTTGTTCTTAGTATTGTATGTATATATGTAATATATTGTATAAAAAAATGCAATAAAATATTATTATAAAAGCACACAAAACAATATCTATCACAGAACACCTTTAGTTTATAGTCATTTATTTTAGAGAGAGAGAGAGAGAGAGAGAGATAGAGAGAGAGAGAGAGAGACACGAGGCAATGTGGAATTTAAATGCCTTGCAATCGTAACGGTTCGAACTGTCGCACCTGAAGTGAACGCGCTACCACTGCGCTATCAGTGCGGTTAAACGCCATAAACTCCTCTAAACGTCTCAAGACCGCTAAGCTTCATACAAAATTTAGCTATACGTCTTAACCTGGTAATCGCTATACGTCCTAAAACATGATCCAATACGTCATATAACAAACAAATCCGCTAAACACCATACATATGCAGACATGTACGATCCTATATATCTAGTTCAACATGACGATTAATATCTTATTATATTTTATTTCACTGATACATTTATATTAGCCTGGGTTCCCCAGTTTGTCGATTTTTCAAAATGACAGCCTGGGGAAACTTGTTTCCGATCGTAGCGCCATCTACTTACAGTGTAGATTTGAAGAACGACAACCCTTCTCTACAAGATACTATCGCTAAATATAGAAACGGAATTCTATTTTAACTATTAGGCCTACGTATAGGTGTCGATTCGGCGTAATTGAACTAACGACGACTTAAAGATTGAGTAAATATGTCAAATCGAACGCACATTGTACTTTTTAAAACTATTTATAGTTCCGTTGACCTGTAAACAATGGCGGCCAATTATAAAGTTTTATCAACATTGCTGTGCCTCGCTTTCGATTCAAGTACGTCATTAATTAAGTCACGTGCTAATAGGCCTATTAATAGGATTAATGCCAGTCAATAATTACACGGACAATCCGTCCAGTTTCCCCATGCGTTGATATGATCAGAAACTCAATACGGTCCAATTAATAGTCTCGGTGTTAAAATATATTTATTTGACTGTTTCCAGGCTACATTTATATATACTGACACCAAAACGAAACTACTCACTTGCCGTAGAGGTTAAATTTATAACCTTTTAGAAAACAATATAGGTAAATATAGACGTCTACGCGCTTACTATTGGGTAAATTAGTGCAATGTGTGAAGGATTATTTTCTTGACTCATGGTAAAATGCATAATTCTAAAATTTTGTAAAGAATTTTTTTATTATTATTATTTAATCATATTTTATTGCAAATCAATAGTACATATGTCATACACATAAATATACAATACATAGCATGAACATGTGCCACACATTTTAACAACATTAGACAACGGCCCCGCATCAATATAAAAGTGCACAGTATATAGCACACAATAAAGTGATTTATTTATTATTGTTTATTTATTAACTTTCCTGGTTGTTATTGTTCATACTGATTAAATATCGCGTTACTCTCCATAACTATCTATCTATAGCAACACTTAGTCCTTTCATCACATATGTTCGATGATGAATACCTCAACTCTCTCGGCAACTCCTTTGGCAACTTGGCAACACTCTTCAAACGTGCATTTCATAATTGATTTGCTTCAATACTGTGAACTTTTAATTATTTAGACTGGTTCCCAGCGGGTCTTCACCTTTATGAAGATTTAAACTTGAATTTGGAGCTTAATAAATCAATTGATATGGAAAGCCAGGTCTGAGAATAACGCAAATTAGCAGAAATAAGCATTACTGAAACAAAGTAGACACTTCTTGCTATCTCTTAAATTTGAAACAAGAAAAAAGTATTTTAATTAATTTATGGTAGCATGTAGATGTGTGATCAGATAACTGTAGGTTTTGCGAATGCGCCCTTCGGCAAGACATTCGGCAAATCCGCTTTGCCGCTTCTCTCTCCCTCATAGACGGATATGTAGTCCAGTGGTAAACACGCTGGACAGGTAATCCAGGGATCGCAGGTTCGATCCCCCGGCTGTCCCTAATAAAATTAACAGTCTTTCAGGTGGAACTTTAAACCGAGGTCTCGTGTCGGTGCTTTACTTCGTGCACTTAAAAGAACAAGAGTGTCTGTCTATATCATTGCACTATCCTCCAAAAATATAAAATGACTAATTTCTTCAGGCGGCGTCGCTCATATGGGCAACCGGTAGCAACGATAAATAAACGTAACACACACACTCTCTCATGGCGATGGATTGCACCAGGAATGATGTCTCTAGAGCGGTTACACTAATATTGAAGAACATCGCATAAGCTATGTATGAATACATGTCAATAACTTGTACTACCGTCTATATAGCATGGTATGGACGTATTATTGGGCCAAGCCCGGTCGATCTCCTCACGACGTGCACGTCGTGACCGGGGCACATTCCGCAGCAGCAGCGTAGGATTCTGGGATCTTCTGGTCGTCGATCTTGCGAAGGGAAACTCGCCAGCATGTCGATCCACGGCTATGGCACATCAGGACAGATCCACCATCTCTTCTAGCTTCGCTGGCGTTTTCGATCTTTCTCCTCCGGCGGATGGACGAGACGGCGGACCTGAGGGAGCGGCAACGGTTGTGGCATCCACGCTCGCATGAGTAACAGTTCGACAATCGACGACCAGATGTCTAACTGTCAGATCCGTATAAATGCTGCTGCGGGGTGACCAACAGTGAGGAGGGTGGCCCTACAAGGGACCCATTCGAAAGAGGAAACAGGACTTGTCACCCTGCGAAGAATGAAGATGCCTTCCCAGCTGTCTACATAAACAACTTAGAGATATCTACATAAACTTCTTAGAGAAACCAGTCGCCCAAATGCTCAGGGGTGCTATGATGATTGGTTTAAAGCTTAATATACTTTATTTATTTTACAACGATGGCGCAGTATGATGCTATAAGCGAACCGGTGCTTTACATCGGGCATGTAGGAGAACCGGAACAGGAAGTCATAACACTTTCCTCCTAACTCAAATTCAGTATCAAGCTTTCTGATTGGTTGCAAATCTCAGATGAGACCAATCATATCAGAATGTGTTTGGCTCGTGTAACATAATCATGTGATTACAAATGTCACATCGACCGAACGTGTCACACGTGTGACGAAGAAACAAATCTATGAAGAGATACGATCGAATAAAAGACTACACTGCAGTCAGAATAAGCGTATGTATCGTTCAACAAATGTCAAGTACATTACAAAAGTTCAACGCGAAAGTGTGTGTTTTACGTATATTTATCGTCGCTACCGGTTGCCCATATGAGCGACGCCTCCTGAAGAGATTAGTTATTTTAGAATTTGGAGGATAGTGCATGATACAGACAGATACCCATTCCAGAATCTCCTCTGGGTCTTTTACGTGCACGGTGTAAAGCATCGACACGAGACCTCGGTTTAACATCCCATCTGAAAGACTGTTAATTTTATTAGGGTCAGACGGGGGATCGAACCTGCGATCCCTGGATTACCAGTCCAGCGTGTTACCACTGGACTACATATCCGTCTGTAGATGTTTTAAGGGTTATATACCCCGCTAGCTAGCCCGGAGCTATCACAATTTATTTACTGCACCGTTATCCAATCAAAATACTGGAAACTGCATTGAAGCGTAATAAATGTGGCATAGTGGTTAAGGCGTCCGCCTACGGAGCGGGAGGTCGAAGGTTTGAATCTCGTCGGGTGTTTGTTCTGATATGGCCGGTTGGTGAGCCACCAGCTAGTTACATAATGGTTACCGATTGCCTACAAGCCTGTCGCCTGGCATACAGGTATTGGATTCGGTACTGATGTTCATAAGTCAGAAATGGCTGGCCCTTTAAATAGGGGTGCCATTATAATAAACAAACACTTTATACACGTGAATACAAAACACGACAATTTAAAGAAAGGCAAACGGGTCGGGCCACAAAATGAGGAATTGCATTACCGCAAAACTTGAGCATAAAATTTAAACTTTATTTATTTTACAATGATTGCGAAGCAAGTTCTAACAACTTATATTAATCACTCTCGTTGGCGCGGATGAAAGCGTATATGTGGTTATTCGTGTGGGAGGAAACCGGAGTACCCGGAGAAAACCCACCTGTCTGATCGGGCGATCACCCTACCACCTCACATACTTCCCGGTCCGAGGATCGAACCCAGGTTGCATTGGTGAGAACGCTAGCGCGCTAACCACTGCGCTAATCGGACATCCAACTTGAGCATAAACTACCAAAACAAACGAAATAAAATATATAGCAGTATCTAAGAGGTAATAGCTATGTTACAGAACTCTATAAATCTCACGAAAATGCACACAATAAATGAGCCGTATCAAGACAATGTCAGCTCGTGACTTATGAGTTGTTGAGACAATGGATTACTTCGCCATATCACGTACGAGAGGAACACATCACTCAAACCAGGCTCATAAATACAAGAGATCGATTACTTAAAGATTCAATTCGATTCTTTTTGGGTGTTCATGCGATTAACAACATCTAATAGACTAGTTGAACGTCTTGGCCGCTATCCGTGAAGCGCGCTGGCGTTGTTTTTACTTTGACTGCAAGTTGGACTTGTATGTTCTTGATGGCAATCTGACAGGCCAAACATATTGTGACAATGTGCTCGCTCCACGCCTGGTCCCCCATTTCGACAACCACGCGTTGGCTGACAGGCCAATGTTCATGGATGACAACGTTAGGTTTATATGCTCGTGGGGTAGTTTTGTTTAGTATTTGAACATATCAGTTCTTGGTTTATATGCCGGTTGGCTCGTGTGGTAGCTTTGTTTAGTATTTGAACATATCAGTTCTTGGTTTATATGCCGGTTGGCTCGTGGGGTAGCTTTGTTTAGTATTTGAACATATCAGTTCTTGGTTTATATGCCGGTTGGCTCGTGGGGTAGCTTTGTTTAGTATTTGAACATATCAGTTCTGGTTTATATGCCGGTTGGCTCGTGGGTAGTTTTGTTTAGTATTTGAACATATCAGTTCTTGGTTTATATGCCGGTTGGCTCGTGGGGTAGCTTTATTTAGTATTTGAACATATCAGTTCTTGGTTTATATGCCGGTTGGCTCGTGGGGTAGCTTTATTTAGTATTTGAACATATCAGTTCTTGGTTTATATGCCGGTTGGCTCGTGGGGTAGTTTTGTTTAGTATTTGAACATATCAGTTCTCGGTTTATATGCCGGTTGGCTCGTGGGGTAGCTTTGTTTAGTATTTGAACATATCAGTTCTCGGTTTATATGCCGGTGTTCATGCGATTAACAACATCTAATAGACTAGTTGAACGTCTTGGCCGCTATCCGTGAAGCGCGCTGGTGTTGTTTTTACTTTGACTGCAAGTTGGACTTGTATGTTCTTGATGGCAATCTGACAGGCCAAACATATTGTGACAATGTGCTCGCTCCACGCCTGGTCCCCCATTTCGACAACCACGCGTTGGCTGACAGGCCAATGTTCATGGATGACAACGTTAGGTTTATATGCTCGTGTGGTAGCTTTGTTTAGTATTTGAACATATCAGTTCTTGGTTTATATGCCGGTTGGCTCGTGGGGTAGTTTTGTTTAGTATTTGAACATATCAGTTCTCGGTTTATATGCCGGTTGGCTCGTGGGGTAGTTTTGTTTAGTATTTGAACATATCAGTTCTTGGTTTATATGCCGGTTGGCTCGTGGGGTAGTTTTGTTTAGTATTTGAACATATCAGTTCTTGGTTTATATGCAGGTTGGCTCGTGGGGTAGCTTTGTTTAGTATTTGAACATATCTAATTATATTTTTCTAAATTAAACCGACATTTTTTTAAGTTCCATTAACATTCAAATATTGTCACAGAAACGGGAAAACATCTAATAAATTTAGCATAGTCTTATTGTATTGTATATGTATGCATGTATTGCATTTGTCTTGCCATGTTCATGTTCTATGTAACCTCGTGAACCTTATTGGCGTGATGGAATATTGAAAATAAACTTGTTACATATATATGTATGCATGTATTGCACTTGCCTTGCCATGTTCTATGTAACCTCATGAACCTTATTGGCGTGATGGAATATTGAAAATAAACTTGTTACATATATATGTATGCATGTATTGCACTTGTCTTGCCATGTTCATGTTCTATGTAACCTCATGGACCTTATTGGCTTGGTGGAATATTGAAAATAAACTTGTTACATATATGTATGTATGTATGTATGTATGTATTGCACTTGTCTTGCCATGTTCATGTTCTATCATCTATGTAACCCCATGGACCTTATTGGCGTGATGGAATATTGAAAATAAACTGATGACATATATATGTACGCATGTATTGCACTTGTCTTGCCATGTTCCTGTTCAATGTAACCTCATGAACCTTATTGGCTTGGTGGAATATTGAAAATAAATGTGTTGCATATATATGTATGCATGTATTGCACTTGTATTGCCATGTTCATGTTCTATGTAACCTCATGAACCTTATTGGCTTGATGGAATATTGAAAATAAACTTAAGCTTAAACTTATACGCAACTTGTTAACCTGTGTTGCATTGTTGTAACGAGAAACGAGCGTGTATCGAGAAACGAGTGTGTATCGAGAAACGAGCGTGTACCGAGAAACGAGCGTGTACCGAGAAACGAGCGTGTACCGAGAAACGAGTGTGTATCGAGAAACGAGCGTGTACCGAGAAACGAGCGTATACGAGCGTGTACCGAGAAACGAGTGTGTATCGAGAAACACATGTTTGTTTGGTTTGCTTGTTTGGGCTTAAATCTTATGTCCGGCTATTATTGGTGGGTGCCGTATTGTAGGCACCAACGGGTACCCGGGTACCACCGAACCTACCGTAAGCCAGCTGGATACCTTCCTCACTTGCAATAATCCGATACCTACTGCAAAGTATAGGATTCGAACCTACAGCGGTGAGAGATACGTGATATGAAGCCACCGGCATTGACCAACGACCTTAACTGAGGAAGTCGTGATAGCGTAGTGGTAGAGCGTTCGCTTCAGGTGCGAAAGGTCCGGAGTTCCAGCCCCGCTGGAGCCGTTACGATTGTGCCCTTAGGCAAGGCATTTAAGTTCCACGTTGCCTCTTCTCTCTCCTTCGTGGCGATGGATTCCATCAGGAATGAGGTCTCGAGAGCGATTAATATAAGATGAGAGAACTTGTTTCGCCATCTAGCTAAACTAAATTTGTATATACTAACGGCCTTAACCATTTCGCCATGGAGGCCCCATCCGATCTACATAAACCACTCGGCCTCTATCGAGAAACGAGCGTACGAACTACGGCACTAATCAGACGACTGAAAGATGCTTCTTAGTTGTGGAGAAATAATACCAAACAAACTTACTTCGGTAATGATCGAACCCTCTTGCATGCTGAAGACCAATCAGAGGCTCACTGTGGGTGTGGTTGTGAAGATGGCATTCCTTGTTCCGGTTAGCAATGTCAAAAGATTTACATTCAAACTCTATTTCCATCGCGCAGTGAGCGGAGCAGATCTCAACGGTGGCATTCTCGACCACCTTCTGTGGTATAGCCTTCAAGTAGTTGTCAGGTATACGACGGTATATTGACTGGAAATCCGTTTCCTTGCCTGCATAAAAGTATATAAAGGTACCATATTTAGGTTGTTATAGATGCTAAACTATCTACTGTCATAACTGTTTTAAGCAGCCAGCCACGGGAATCACAGAAAGTGACGGGCTGCTTAGCATAGGTCGCTGCTTAATCATTTCCTTCATAGATATTTAGGTTAATATGCTATTTTATCTCCATACAAACGACTGCCATTTAGCTATCATGCAGTAAATAAGTAGTCGCCATATCTATCCCACCTCCATAGATATTACTGGAACTACATAGAGATTTAGGTTAATATACTATTATATCTCCATACAAACGACAGCCATTTAGCTATCATGCAGTAAATAGGTAGTCGCCATATCTATCCCACCTCCATAGATATTACTGGAACTACATAGAGATTTAGGTTAATATACTATTATATCTCCATACAAACGACAGCCATTTAGCTATCATGCAGTAGATAAGTAGTCGCCATATCTATCCCACCTCCATAGATATTACTGGGACTTAATAGAGATTTAGGTTAATATACTATTATATCTCCATACAAACGACAGCCATTTAGCTATCATGCAGTGGATAAGTAGTCGCCATATCTATCCCACCTCCATAGATATTACTGGAACTACATAGAGATTTAGGTTAATAAACTATTATATCTCCATACAAACGACAGCCATTTAGCTATCATGCAGTGGATAAGTAATCGCCATATCTATCCCACCTCCATAGATATTACTCGAACTACACAGGATTCTGGCCTTTATTATGAGCATTGGTTTGGCTACTACATTGTCAATGTATGTCGTATTGATAATGGCGTCGAGAGGTGCTTCTATGAGGGAAAGGTAACACGATGGACTGGGAATCCAGGGATTGTAGGTTCGATCCTCCATCTGACCCTAATACAAATAACAGTCTTTCCGATGGGACGTTAAACCGAGGTTTCGTGTTTGTGCTTTACACCGTGCACGTAAAAGAACCAGTGGCGACTCTGGAATGGGTATCTGTCTGTATCATTGCACTATCATCCAAAATTCTAAAATGACTAATCTCTTCAGGAGGCGTCGCTCATATGGACAACCGGTAGCGACGATAAATAAACGTAAAACACACAATAAACGAGTATGTTAATATTATCCCTTCTACGACCCAATGTAAAATGACAATAAATGGTGTAAAAGTTGTGTTAAACGTGTATTTACGCCATTTTATTTCAATTCATGGAAGAGCGACGTTACTGCACCGTGTGGTATTATTTACAACGTTGTAACGTTATAAAAACGTGTTCCATTTGTGACGTCAAACAACTTTAAGCGTCACAGGGTGAACAAAAATGTGCGTGTCAAATTTGACAGAAAATAGATGTTTGTAGTTTCATGGTAATATTTCAATGGTTTTCGTGTATCTAAGTCAGTGATTGTGTTTTATTCGTGATAAATGTGTAGCGGAGAGCATGATTTCGATTATTAAATGAAAGTCGTGATGGCGCAGTGGGTGCGCGTTCGTTTCAGGTGCGAAAGGTCCGGAGTTCGAGGCCCGCTGGAGCCGTTACGAGTGTGCATAGGCAAGGCATTTAAATTCCACATGCCTCTTCTCTTTCCTTCATGGCGATGGATTCCATCAGGATTGAGGTCTCGAGAGTAATTAATATAAGTTGAAAGACCTTTGCAATCGAGCTAAAATAAAGTTGTGTAAACTAAATGATCAAATTCATATCAAAGTAATAAAGACGTTATTACGTGGCTAGTTTCATATCAGCCTAGGTATCGACCCGAGGTACCTTGATATTTACAAAAGTATATGTCTCAGGCTGGTATGAAGTTACCTCGGGTCGATACCTAGGCTGATATGAAACTATTTATGTTATGTTATATTTCGGGTTTTACGCCTGCATCAGCACCATTTTGGGCTATATCGCCGGCGGGCAGTTTACCTAACAACACCTTTCCTGGGCAGGCTCCAGCGGTTAACCAGTACTTGGGTGCACCAACCTCCGTAAGAAACTGCCAACTTTTTCATATAAATGAGACACGGCCTGAGCGGGGCTCGAACCCGTGACCATCAGTGATGATAGGTTACAGTGGTATACAAGTCAGTGACCTTAACCACTCGACCACGGAGGCGGACTGATATGAAACTAGCAACGTAATAACCTCTAAATATATACATACATAATTATGCTTGTACAAAAATGAGACGTAAATAAACATTTATCTCTCTATCTATCATACATATCTGAAAATAAAGATTATAAAGCAGTTGAGGATTTCCATATTTAATCACGTTTATATTTCTGTCCTCGATGCCTGATACTCGTCTGGCAATTAGAACTCTGAGCAAACTAACTAGACAACACCGTAATTCCGTAATAAAATATACAGCTATCATTTCTCAGACTCCGAGCGCGGATGGCGGTTTATCTTTTATGGCCATGTGTCAGTAATATTCCATCTCAGAACAAGACTAATATAAATGTTCGGTGTTGGCAGCATGCGGACACGTTCAACGCAAGAGAACTATTCGTGAATATTCGGGCAATAGACATTTTTCTATTTCCAAGAACCATTCAGCTGTCAGAAATTAAATTTCCTTTCTGCCTCAGTGACCAATAAAGGATGTTATTGCGATAGTAATTAGCAGGGGCAATTTAGAATAATACGGCTTATGTTATACATGCCAATTTTCGATCAATATTTATAACATTCGATACTATCGTATTCTTCTTCATTAATTAATTCTAGCTCGTGTGTCGGGAGTAGGAATTCGGCACCAGGGCCGTAGCCAGCCTTTAGTTGTATAGGAGGAACATTCCAAATATTGGTTGGCGGTCCGGAGATTGGAGGGGGTTTTGCATTCCTTGGGGAAAGTGTTTAGATCATAACTGGCAGTTCCTGGGTTTACCTGGTATTTGTTAAGCTTTTCTAATCGATACAACTACTTTTTATTACAATTTATTGATGCTGAACACGTGCTATCGATGCAGGCAATGGTATATCTCTGCACGAGTAGTTGATATTTGTGGGATAAATAACGGTTTTTAGTATTTATTTGAGGGATAAATAACGGTTTTTAGTATTTATTTGAGGGAGAAATAACGGTTTTTAGTATTTATTTGAGGGATAAATAACGGTTTTTAGTAATTATTTGAGGGTAAATAACGATTTTTAGTATTTATTTGAGGGATAAATAACGGTTTTTAGTATTTATTTGAGGGATAAATAACGGTTTTAGTATTTATTTGAGGGATAAATAACGGTTTTTAGTATTTATTTGAGGGAGAAATAACGGTTTTTAGTATTTATTTGAGGGTTAAATAACGGTTTTTAGTAATTATTTGAGGGTAAATAACGATTTTTAGTATTTATTTGAGGGATAAATAACGGTTTTTAGTATTTATTTGAGGGATAAATAACGATTTTAGTATTTATTTGAGGGATAAATAACGGTTTTTAGTATTTATTTGAGGGATAAATAACGGTTTTTAGTATTTATTTGAGGGATAAATAACGATTTTTAGTATTTATTTGAGGGATAAATAACGTTTTAGTATTTATTTGAGGGATAAATAACGGTTTTTAGTATTTATTTGAGGGATAAATAACGGTTTTTAGTATTTATTTGAGGGTAAATAACGGTTTTTAGTATTTATTTGAGGGTAGATAACGGTTTTTAGTATTATTTTAGGGATAAATGGGCCCGGAGGGATGTTGCCCCTTAAAATTGTTGGGGTATAGAAGCGATTTCCTGCGTTTTCTGATTTAATGAGTTTAGACGTATAATTATGTACTGACCTCTCACCTCTCTAGCAGTCAACATTTTATACAGCAAAGGGGTATTTTTTAGCATTTTATTTACTTAATTATTAATTATTTTATTTGGCTATGGAAATTTTAACTGAGGCTGCTGCCTGGATGTGCCTCAGTGTGGCTACGGGCCTGCTTTCTTTAAAATTGTAGTGTAATACTCCGTTTACATTTTCAAAACTGTTTTTGATATATGCAAATTTAAATAATACCTGCCTCGGTGTGCCTCAGTGCGGCTTTAGTTTAAACAAATTTATTTTAGCTCCATTGCGAAACAAGTTCGTACAACTTTTATTAATCACTCTCGAGACCTCATTCTTGATGGAATCCAGCGCCACGAGGGAGAGAGAAGGGGCAACGTGGAATTTAAATGCCTTGCTTAAGAGCACAATCGTAACGGTTCCAGCGGGGCTCGAACTCCGGACCTTTCGCACCTGAAGCGAACGCGCAACCACTGCGCTATCACGACTTCCACAGCCTCAGTGCGGCTACGGGCCTGATATGAATCTACATGGGCTACACTATATGTATTCATCATTCAATAATACCACAGAAAAGAACATGCATATGATAAATAATCTACCCTATGACACACCCATATATATACAGACGGATCTATAGCCCAGTGGTAACACGCTGGACTGGTAATCCATGGATCGCAGGTTCGATCCCCCGTCTGGCCCTAATAAAATTAACAGTCTTTCAGATGGGACGTTAAACCGAGGTCTCGTGTCGGTGCTGTACACCGTGCACGTAAAAGAACCAGAGGAGACTCTGGAATGGGTCTCTCTCTGTATCATTGCACTATCCTCCAAAAATCTAAAATGACTAATCTCTTCAGGAGGCGTCGCTCATATGGGCAACCGGTAGCGACGATAAATACACGTAATAAAAAAACACCCATATATCATTTTAAGAGATAACTCATTTAACAAAAGTAATCTACCATGATGCCCTCAAAATATATACAAATCAAATGCAATTAAAAGGTAGGACTATAAGTGAAAACTGCACATTTGAATTATATAGTAATGTTAAAACTGAAAACTATATATAGTATGTTATGGAATATGGTGATATATGGAATTGTCTAGTAGAGAAACTATATATAATATGCTATGGAATATGATGATATATGGAAGTGTCTAGTAGAGAAACTGTATATAATATGTTATGGAATATGATGATATATGGAGTTGTCTAGTAGAGAAACTATAAATAATATGTTATGGAATATGATGATATATGGAATTGTCTAGTAGAGAAATTGTATATAATATGTTATGGAATATGATGATATATGGAATTGTCTAGTAGAGAAACTATATATAATATGCTATGGAATATGATGATATATGGAATTGTCTAGTAGAGAAACTATATATAATATGCTATGGCATATGATGATATATGGAATTGTCTAGTAGAGAAACTATATATACTATGTTATGGAATATGGTGATATATGGAATTGTCTAGTAGAGAAACTATATATAATATGTTATGTAATATGATGATATATGGAATTGTCTAGTAGAGAAACTATATATAATATGCTATGGAATATGATGATATATGGAATTGTCTAGTAGAGAAACTATATATAATATGCTATGGCATATGATGATATATGGAATTGTCTAGTAGAGAAACTATATATAATATGTAATGGAATATGATGATATATGGAATTGGCTAGTAGAGTAGAAAAGGGGAATGAGACAATTTATGACAATAAATATATCACAGAATGTGCAGATATGATATATATAGATATCTTGAACATAATAATGAAATCAGCTTAAGGGCAGCAATCCGCAGAATCTAGTAACTATAGCACTGGTAATGCTCAAACGTGCTACATACTGTGTACACTATCATCTGAAGTAATAAGGGTAGAAATATGTGATTAGCTTGTATTGTTATTGGTCCACCTTTTAGTGGTAGCGCGGTGGCTTCAGGTGCTAAGTAGAGCGTTTTGAACGGTTAGATAGTTGCATGATTTTGAACTGAGCGAGGCAATGAATTCCAAATAGATGATCCTAAAAATGCAAATGTATTACGAAATAATTCAGAGTTTGGTCGTGGTGTGTATAACTGATAGTTACTGTCATACTCATGTCATCGCGTTTATATTTGTTACATGCACGTGTTGTGCTAACCGGGTAACACTGCCAAACATCCTCGTTCGTTCGTGCGTTCAAATGAAGTTCGTTCGTCCGTCCGTCCGTCCGTCTGTTCGTTCGTTCGTCCGTTCGTTCGTTCGTTCGTTCGTTCGTCCGTTCGTTCGTTCGTTCGTTCGTTCGGTCGCTCATTCATTCGTCCGTTCGATTATAACCCATATCATAACGGCGACGTGGTTGCGCCACCTCCATAGCTCCGAACATACGTTTGAACTACTAGTAATCACGCCGAAAGGACGTTCAATTGAGATGTTTGTTAGTTACACGATATGATTGCACGCCCCGGGTTGCACGACGTCGAGTTGTGTACATATAATTATTAATCAACAGCATTCTTGCGACAACCACACACTGAATAATCGGTGTAGAACTGTAGGCAATATTTTCCATTGACCCTTAATTGGACTTTCTGTATCTATTAACGGAAGCGTAATAACACAACCGCTGGTGCTGTTGAATCGACACGTTCTCCATTGACGACCATTCAATACGTGTTACGACGGCTTATTATCAAACTTAATCAAATGTAAAGCGAAGCCAAAGGGGATTGCCGTACCATTAATGTATTGACCAATACCTCTGGACATGACCAATACCTCTGGACAATGGTTTGGTGGACCAGAATAACCGATGAATCACAAACCAGATGGTTCAATACAATTTTATTATCTTCGGGAATATCAGAGTACAACCGCATATGATAACTAGTTTATGCACACGTTATGTTAGCTCGATCGCGAAACAAATACAGTCAAACCTGTGTTAGTGGTCACCTCCATTAAGCAGCCAACCTGTATTAAGCAGCCAGTTTCCAGATTCCCAATCGGTTGTTTTATTATATATTTGACATCTATTTAGCAGCCACCTGTGCTAAGCAGCGACATTATCCGACTCCCTAGGCTGGCTACTTAAGACAGGTTTGACTGTAGTTGCATTAGAGTAATCGCTCTCGAGACCGCGTTCCTGATGGAATCCGTGCACTTATGTAATTGTTTGTCTTTTCTTATCAAGATCCGTCATTTTGTTTAATTTTACATTTATATGACAATCTGGAGCGGGCCGTTTTCTAATGTTCATTAAAACGTGTGTCCCAAACCATTTGTAGTATCATGCTATGTTCCTGTACTTATACTTTGTATATTATAATTATCATGCTATGTTCCTGTACTTATGCTTTGAATATTATAAGTATCATGATGTATGCAATAAAATATCATTACACTAAATGGAATCCATCGCTATGAGGAAGAAAGAAGAGGCAGTATGGATATAACCGTCCTATGTGAGGACACCAACACCGTGGTTCTGACAGGGCCCGCACTCATAGCTGTATCCTATCACCGTTTAGAATGGTCCTCGACATCCTATTGATCACATCGTACAGACGCTCTATGAAATAATACAATTTTTATCAATCGCTCCCTTTATTCCACTGTATCCATTACCCCTGGGAGGCCCCACTCCACATTGCACCTGGGAGGCCCCATTCAGCATTACCCCTCGGAGGCCCCACTCTACATTGCACCTGGGAGGCCCCATTCGGCAATACCCCTCGGAGGCCCCACTCCACATTGCACCTCGGAGGCCCCATTCGGCATTACCCCTCGGAGGCCCCACTCCACATTGCACCTGGGAGGCCCCACTCCATATTAAACCTCGGGGGCCCCACTCCACATTGCACCTCGGAGGCCCCTCTCCACATTGCACCTGGGAGGCCCCTCCACATTGCACCTGGGAGGCCCACTCCACATTGCACCTCGGAGGCCCCACTCCACATTGCACCTCGGAGGCCCCACTCCACATTGCACCTGGGAGGCCCCACTCCACATTGCACCTGGGAGGCCCCACTCCACATTGCACCTCGTAGGCCCCACTCCACATGCACCTCGGAGGCCCCACTCCAAATTACCCCTCGGAGGCACCACTCCATATTACACCTCGGGGGCCCCACTCCACATTACCACTCGGAGGCACCACTCCACATTACCCCTCGGAGGCACCACTCCACATTGCACCTCAGAGGCCCCACTCCACATTGCACCTCGGAGGCCCCACTCCATATTACACCTCGGGGGCCCAACTCCACATTACCCCTCGGAGGCACCACTCCACATTGCACCTCGGATGCCCCATTCCGCATTACACCTCGGACGCCCCACACACTCCACATTACACCTTGGAGGCCCCACCCACGCCACATGACAATTTGCGACTGAATTAAATATATTAAAATATAATCATTGTACGGCTGGTAGGGTGGTCGTCGACCACTACCCGATATATGACGACGTGTACACCTCGACCACTACCCGATATATGACGAATTGTACACCTCGACCACTACCCGATATATGACGAAGTGTACACCCCGACCACTACCCGATATATGACGAAGTGTACACCTCGACCACTACCCGATATATGATGAAGTGTACACCTCGACCACTACCCGATATATGACGAAGTGTACACCTCGACCACTACCCGATATATGACGACGTGTACACCTCGACCACTACCCAATATATGACGAAGTGTACACCTCGACCACTACCCGATGTATGACGACGTGTACACCTCGACCACTACCCGATATATGACGAAGTGTACACCTCGACCACTACCCGATATATGACGAAGTGTACACCTCGACCAGTGCCCGATATATGACGAAGTGTACACCTCGACCACTACCCGATATATGACGAAGTGTACACCTCGACCACTACCCGGTATATGACGAAGTGTTCACCTCGACCACTACCCGGTATATGACGAAGTGTTCACCTCGACCACTACCCGGTATATGACGAAGTGTACACCTCGACCACTACCAGATATATGACGAAGTGTACACCTCGACCACTACCCGATATATGACGAAGTGTACACCTCGACCACTACCAGATATATGACGAAGTGTCCACATGAACATTAGCCAGATAAAATGTGACATAAAAAGTCACATAATGAAATGCTATGTATGAGACTTTAGATTCCTCTATTGGAAATAACCTGGTAATACACGGCACTTGTTTGACGAATGTAAACTATATTTGTAAGAAAGTGTTGCACTATCGAGCTAAAAGGGAAATGTGTAGACTAATGCAGAGATCGTGCGATCAAATCGCTGTGAATTTTTTTTTTTCATTTCGATTATTTTGGTTGGTTTATTATTTCGTCTTATAATTATGGAAATTTCTCTTTAAAATAATGTTTTCGTTTTGGCGGCTGTCGGGTTACCAGTCCAGTACGTTCGTACAAAATCAAGACAGCTGATGTTCTGTTGCAACAGACGGATATGTAGTCCAGTGGTAACACGCTGAACTGATAATCCAGGGATCGCAGGTTCGATCCACCGTCTAACCCTAATAAAATTAACAGTCTTTCAGATGGGACGATAAACCGAGTTCTCGTGTACACCGTGCACGTAAAAGAACCAGAGGAGACTCTGGAATAGGTCTCTCTCCCTCTCTGTATCATTGCACTATCCTCAAAAAATCTAAAATGACTAATCTCTTCAGGAGGCGTCGCTCATATGAGCAACCGGTAGCGACGATAAATAAACGTAACACACACACTTTTCGAAGTGACCATCTTTTGTGTATATGCACACACAGTTGCATTCCATACCAATAACTTAATATGTATTGCAAACTAGCAACGCTATCTATAATTGGAATCAAATTAATTAAACAGTTGGCATAGTAGAATATGATAGCTTCTCTTGGATGGGAATATTCCCCCCAGGGGGCGTATAATTCGCGTATAAATTGAATATCCTTGTCGAGAGCATATAATTAACAATGTCTTGTTTTCCGGAACCGGAAACGAGAAATTCTTTGTCTGAACGTTTTCCGTCTTTTTTGTGTCGATGCGTTTTATACTAGAAGACATAGAAAACGCACACATATATTAAAATTATGATTATTATTACATGAAAAAGAAATACGAAGGATTCCATCAAAGATATATCACATCTTTATTACAAAGCACAAACTGAACAACTAAATATATTCCAAAATGTTTAAAACTATGGATTTATAGAATTATTGTTTTTCATGTAAAAACACACTTATCCGAAGTGTGCGTTTTCTATGTCCTCTAGTATATGTATCGTCGACCACATAGTTAATCAAGGTCACATCCCAAGCAACATACACGTCATTTTATTGTTTTGTAGGATGGTGCAGGAATTCTAGACGCATCCTTCGTTCCTTTACATGTACAGCATATACACTGAACCGAATTTCTAAACGTCCACCTAATAAATTGTGAGTTTAGGGTGACGGTTCTGTGTATTAGTCCAAATATTGGTAGTCTATTGTTATCCACCATACTCTATCAATGTACACTAAGAAAACACCAATTTATTGTCATGGCTGACCAAGCGGAACGGAAGGTTCGAATCCTAAGTGTTGGCATGAGGACCACGTGCACGGCATGGTGAGTGCTCAATTTGATTGCAATTTATTTGTGCGACCCGTAACCGAAAAAACAGAAACTATGACGAGAATGACCATTGAGGAACGCGGGCGAGCCGTCGGTATGCTTGATACAGGCACTTCTATCAGACAGGTATGTTCAGCGTTGTAATTAAGTTCGATATTTCAAGTACATTTTGCAATGAATCATACAATGTCATATTTTAATATCATTCTAAATCATTTCCATCGTGTTTCCATGTTGCACGACTTTTCAACAGACGGCATTCTACTATGGTCTTTACTTGTTGATTGTCTTCAACTGTTATACAACATCAGGTGGACGTTTAGAAATTCGGTTCAGTGTATACTGTAGAGCAGTGTATAGCACGGATACACGCGACCTCGGTGAATAATTCGATCTGAAACACTGTTATTAAAGTCAGACTTGGGATCGAACCAGCGATACACAGATTCGCAGTCCAACGTGTTAACCCTGCCCTCTTTCATGACCCATGTCTTTGTAGATTATCTAGACAAAACCTAATGACTAAATCATATTGACCCGTATCTCTGAACATATACCCAAGACTGTCAACAAATAGTCTTTTATTCCTCGCTGATAGATGGATCGGATGTGTATATTGCTTTTGCTCGTTGTGTTTGCTCACTGTGTTTATTCCAATAACTGGAGATTAATGTTATCAATTTGTTTAGGGAAATAATTAATTATTCACAACTTGTGAACGTATGAATGCGTTTCCATTGATACTTCTTGTCATATGGTGGTAGATAGAAAATGTGGAAGTCGTGATAGCGCAATGGTAGCGCGTTAAGGCCTGGAGTTCGAACCCCGCTGGAGCCGTTACGATTGTGCCCTTAGGCAAGGCATTTAAATTCCACGTTGCCTCTTCTCCCTCCCTCGTGGCGATGAATTCCATCTGGAATGAGGCCTCGAGAGTAATTAATATAGGTTATAAGAACTTGTTTCGCAATCGAGCTAAAATAAATTTTAGAGAAAAAGATAGAAAATAATTCATTGACATTATGTTCAAGAAATATCATCTAATTTTTATTCCAGCAAATAAATATAAACAGACCGTCTGTCGCTACCGGTTGCCCATATGAGCGACGCCTCCTGAAGAGATTAGTCATTTTAGACTTTGGAGGATAGTGCAATGATACAGACAGAGACCCGTTCCAGAGTCTCCTCTGGTTATTTTATGTAAAGCACCGACAAGAGACCTCGGTTTAACGTCCCACCTGAAAGACTGTTAATTGTATTAGGGTCAGACGAGGGATCGAACCTGCGATCCCTGGATTACCAGTCCAGCGTGTTAACCACTGGACTACAGATCCGTCTGTTCCAGTAACATGTATTAGGGTGATGTATTTATTTGTTTCTGTAAATTGGAAATGAAATGTTCCTCGGTTTTAATATGTAAATACAATAATATGTCAGTAGACAGTGATAGTTTTATTATCTATGATAAGGTTAGTCTCTTATAATTCTTTTATAATGAATGGTGTTGTACTTTGCCACGATCATTTGTTGTGTATATTTTATGTATACAACGATGAGACTGAAATAAATAAAGGATATATATTTTTTATTAATTTCCAGCTAGGCTTGCAAGTTAGGCCTTTTACGTTCAGTTAGGCTTGCAAGTTAGGCCTTTTACGTTCAGTTAGGCAAGCAAGTTAGACCTTTTACGTTCAGTTAGGCTTGCAAGTTAGACCTTTTCCGTTCACTTAGGCTTGCAAGTTAGGCATTTTACGTTCATTTAGGCTTGCAAGCATGCAAGTTAGGCCTTTTTCGTTCAGTTAGGCTTGCAAGTTAGGCCTTTACGTCCAGTTAAGCTTGCAAGTTTGCACGTTAGACCTTTTACGTCCAGTTAGGCTTGCAAGTTAGGCCTTTACGTCCAGTTAGGCTTGCAAGTTAGGCCTTTACGTCCAGTTAGGCTAGCAAGTTAGGCCTTTACGTCCAGTTAGGCTTGCAAGTTAGGCCTTTTACGTTCAGTTTGGCTTGCAAGTTAGACCTTTTACGTCCAGTTAGGCTTGCAAGTTAGGCCTTTTACGTTCATTTAGGCTTGCAAGCATGCAAGTTAGGCCTGTTACGTTCAATTAGGCATGCAAGTTAGACCTTTTACGTTCAGTTAGGCTTGCAAGCTTGCAAGTTAGGCCTTTTACGTTCAGTTAGGCTTGCAAGTTAGGCCTTTTACGTTCAGTTATGCTTGCAAGTTAGGCCTTTTACGTTCAGTTAGGCTTGCAAGTTAGGCCTTTTACGTTCAGTTAGGCTTGCAAGTTAGACCTTTTACGTTCAGTTAGGCTTGCAAGTTAGGCCTTTTACGTTCAGTTAGGCTTGCAAGTTAGTCCTTTTACGTTCAGTTAGGCTTGCAAGTTAGACCTTTTACGTCCAGTTAGGCTTGTAAGTTAGACCTTTTACGTCCAGTTAGGCTTGCAAGTTAGTCCTTTTACGTTCAGTAAGGCTTGCAAGTTAGACCTTTTACGTTCAGTTAGGCTTGCAAGTTAGACCTTTTACGTCCAGTTAGGCTTGCAAGTTAGGCCTTTTACGTTCATTTATGCTTGCAAGCATGCAAGTTAGGCCTGTTACGTTCAATTAGGCATGCAAGTTAGACCTTTTACGTTCAGTTAGGCTTGCAAGCTTGCAAGTTAGGCCTTTTACGTTCAGTTAGGCTTGCAAGTTAGGCCTTTTACGTTCAGTTAGGCTTGCAAGTTAGACCTTTTACGTTCAGTTAGGCTTGCAAGTTAGGCCTTTTACGTTCAGTTAGGCTTGCAAGTTAGTCCTTTTACGTTCAGTTAGGCTTGCAAGTTAGACCTTTTACGTCCAGTTAGGCTTGCAAGTTAGACCTTTTACGTCCAGTTAGGCTTGCAAGTTAGTCCTTTTACGTTCAGTTAGGTTTGCAAGTTAGACCTTTTACGTTCAGTTAGGCTTGCAAGTTAGACCTTTTACGTCCAGTTAGGCTTGCAAGTTAGGCCTTTTACGTTCAGTTAGGCTTGCAAGTTAGTCCTTTTACGTTCAGTTAGGCTTGCACGTTAGTCCGTTTACGTTCAGTTAGGCTTGCAAGTTAGTCCTTTTACGTTCAGTTAGGCTTGCAAGTTAGTCCTTTTACGTTCAGTTAGGCTTGCAAGTTAGACCTTTTACGTTCAGTTAGGCTTGCAAGTTAGACCTTTTACGTCCAGTTAGGCTTGCAAGTTAGGTCTTTTACGTTCAGTTAGGCTTGCAAGTTAGTCCTTTTACGTTCAGTTAGGCTTGCAAGTTAGTCCTTTTACGTTCAGTTAGGCTTGCAAGTTAGGCCTTTTACGTTCAGTTAGGCTTGCAAGTTAGGCCTTTTACGTTCAGTTAGGCTTGCAAGTTAGGCCTTTTACGTTCAGCTAGGCTTGCAAGTTAGGCCTTTTACGTTCAGTTAGGCTTGCAAGCTTGCAAGTTAGACCTTTTACGTTCAGTTAGGCTTGCAAATTAGGCCTTTTACGTTCAGTTAGGCTTGCAAGTTAGACCTTTTACATTCAGTTAGGCTTGCAAGTTAGGCCGTTTACGTTCATTTAGGCTTGCAAGCATGCAAGTTAGGCCTTTTACGTTCAGTTAGGCTTGCAAGTTAGACCTTTTACGTTCAGTTAGGCTTGCAAGTTAGACCTTTTACATTCAGTTAGGCTTGCAAGTTAGGCCTTTTCCGTTCATTTAGGCTTGCAAGTTAGGCCGTTTACGTTCATTTAGGCTTGCAAGTTAGACCTTTTACGTTCAGTTATGCTTGCAAGTTCGGCCTTTTCCGTTCATTTAGGCTTGCAAGCATGCAAGTTAGGCCTTTTACGTTCAGTTAGGCTTGCAAGTTCGGCCTTTTACGTTCAGTTAGGCTTGCAAGTTCGGCCTTTTCCGTTCATTTAGGCTTGCAAGCATGCAAGTTAGGCCTTTTACGTTCAGTTATGCTTGCAAGTTCGGCCTTTTACGTTCATTTAGGCTTGCAAGCATGCAAGTTAGGCCTTTTACGTTCAGTTAGGCTTGCAAGTTAGGCCGTTTACATTCATTTAGGCTTGCAAGCTTGCAAGTTAGGACTTTTACGTTCAGTTAGGCTTGCAAGTTAGGCATTTTACGTTCGGGTAGGCTTGCAAGTTAGGCATTTTACGTTCGGTTAGACTTGCAAGTTAGGCATTTTACGTTCAGTTAGGCTTGCAAGTTAGGCCTTTTACGTTCGGTTAGGCTTGCAAGTTATGCCTTTTACGTTCAGTTAGGCTTGCAAGCTTGCAAGTTAAGCCTTTTACGTTCAGTTAGGCTTGCAAGCTTGCAAGTTAGGCCTTTTACGTTCAGTTAGGCTTGCAAGTTAGGCCTTTTACGTTAAGTTAGGCTTGCAAGTTAGACCTTTTACGTTCAGTTAGGCTTGCAAGTTAGGCCTTTTACGTTCGGTTAGGCTCGCAAGTTAGGCCTTTTACGTTCAGTTAGGCTTGCAAGCATGCAAGTTAGGCCTTTTACGTCCAGTTAGGCTTGCAAGCACATGAGTACATACATACTATATAGTGTGCTTTATTTTGCTTTAAGTATTTTTCATTCTATATCAACTTAATAAGATTTTAAATTTCAATTAGCGACTGCTTTTCAGCTTTATCTGAAACATGTAGTTATAGTTAGAGTAGTGCAATATGTTAAAGATGAATGCTGTATATATACATAGTCTCTTGTAACTCTGAGTTGAGTGGCAATGTACTTTTCAATATGTATTAACTATAGTTTGGATTTGTTATATGCTGTACATTGATGAGACTGAACTAAATAGCGTGTGCGTTCAATCCCAAATCTGACCATAATAAAACTAACAGTCTTTCAGAAGGGACTTTAAACAGAGATCTCGTGTCGGTGCTGTACACCGTGCACATAAAAGAACCAAAGGAGACTCTGAAATGGGTATCTGTCTGTATCATTGCACTATCCTCCAAAAATCTAAACTGACCATAATAAAACTAACAGTCTTTCAGATGGGACTTTAAACAGAGATCTCGTGTCGGTGCTTTACACCGTGCATATAAAAGAACCAGAGGAGACTCTGAAATGGGTCTCTGTCTGTATCATTGCACTATCCTCCAACAATCTAAAATGACTAATCTCTTCAGGAAGCATCGCTCATATGGGCAACCGGTAGCGACGATAAATAAACGTAAAACACACATGTGCCCACACTTGTGCAATTGTTGCATATTTATAGAACATGACCGACGTTGCTGAAAATGGAACGAAATATGAAAACTACAGGGTTGATGTTGTGTGTTATTAAGTCGTAAAAGATGATCTAGTAACATATTGCATAAAACATAATATTGATACATTGAAAGCAGATGGGACGGATAGGGATATGACACATAACATTTATCTCATGGATCTCTGATAGTTTCCTTGAGATTTGAAAAATCGCCAGATCTCACCAAATCATGCAACATTTCCCAAATATCAAAAGAGAGAGAGAGACTGCATTGCACTATCCTCCAAAAATCTAATATGACTAATCTCTTCAGGAGGCAACGTTCATATGGGCAACCGGTAGCGACGATACATAAACGTAAAACACACATGTGCCCACACATGTGCAATTGTTGCACATTAATATTATAGAACATGACCACGTTGTAAAATACAACGGCTGTGCGACTGGTATGCGTGTATATACACTACAGCAACTGCCACTACATGATTCACAATAATTGTAAACATAATATGTAAATAATTGTTTCCGATCCTCCAAGGACTTGTTTCTAACGATGCAGATGCATAAGACAAGATACTGCTCCTATTCCAAGACGTCAGAACATAAATTGATTTTTGACCCTCGGGGCCACTTAATGAATTTACGGGAACGCGCTAACAAAGTTATCTTTTAGGGAAACAATGTCAAACAATAGCAATTCATTTCCCAGGCGTACTCATTGATGTTATGCAAAGCCTAAACACTTGTGATGTAACATAAACATGGCAATAGCGTAGTGGCCTAGTAAAACAACACACAACACGCACATACATATACCGTCTCCGTGGCCCAGTGGTTAAGGCGTCCGCATACGGAGCGGGAGGTCGAAGGTTCGAATCTCGTCAGGGGTTCGTTCTGATATGGCCGGTTGGTGAGCCTCCAGCTAGTTAAATAATGGTTACCGATTGCCTACCAGCCTGGCGCCTGGCATACAAGCATAGGATTCGGGAAGTACTGCTGTTCATAAAGAGAGGTTTCTCATAAGTCAGAAATGGCTGGCCCTTTAAATAGGGGTGACACTATAATAAACAAACACTTTACTTTACTTTTATAGCTATATATATATATATATATGTGTGTGTGTGTGTGTGAAACATGCAACTACGCATGCCATTATAGATTAACTATTAGACGTACAAACCCACGATTATGCACACACCTACACAATTTGTTTATCCTTTCTGTCAAGAGTGAATTGTGGAAGTCGTGATAGCGCAGTGAAAGCGTGTTTGCTTCAGCTGTGAAAAGCCCGAAGTTCGAGCCCCGCTGGAGCCTTTACGATTGTGTCATTAAGCGACGATAAATAAACGTAAATCACACACACCCAAACTGATTGAGTCGCGTTGAGTTTCTGAGCATAGCAACAAATGTCATTTTGCCAAAAGCTAAAAAGTGAAAAATCGACAGATTGGAATCCAGGTAATATTCTGTAATACATTTTCTATGAAAACATATAGGTTTTATGCATATATTTTACATATATTAATGAAGTTTTTGTTTTAAAGAGCATAATTTATGTTATATCTGTGTTACTGGTTATGTGTAAATATTTATGTTATGTTATATTTCGGGTTTTACGCCTGCATCAGCACCATTTCGGGCTATATCGCCGGCGGGCAGTTTACTTAACAACACCTTTCCTGGGCAGGCTCCATCGGTTAACCAGTACTTGGTGCACCAACCTCCGTACGAAACTGCCAACTTTTTTATATAAAGAGACACGGTCTAAGCGGGGGGCTCGAACCCGTGACCATCAGTGATGATAGGTTACAGTGGTATATTAAAATGACTAATATCATAGTATTTCGCGGTCTCGTGTCGGTGCTTTACAGTACACGTAACAGAACGAGAGGATCCTCTGAAATTGGTCACTATCCTCCACTGTACTATCCTCCATTACACTATACGCCGTTGCACTATACTGCAGTCCACTAGTCTCCACATCTTAAAATGACAAATGATGCGCTGTTCATGTGGGCATCCGGTATCGACGATAAATAAACGCCAAGTTCAGTCGTATCTGTCTTCTGTTTCTTTGATCTCTGGAGCATTATCGCACACATTCAGTCTGTTGTGGTGGAGAAGACCACCCACATTTCCTGGAGATAAACCAGTATTCCCAAACCACCGCGCGCGACTGACAACTTTCTCACATATCAAAACGTTTCGCTTGTTTTCTATTTAAGTTTATTTAACGTCGCTATTAATATACAACACCTTTCCTGAGCAGGCTCCAGTTAGTCAGTACTTGGTGCACCAACCTCCTTAAAAACGTGTTCATATAGTTGAGACACGGTCTGAGCGGGGCTCGAACACGTGACCATCAGTGGTGATAGATTATAGTGGTATACAAGTCAGCGACCGTAACCACTCGACCATGAAAGTGGTTCCTCCGCACGCGACTGACAACTAGTGATAAACCGATTATCGCTAAGTCGCCGACAATCGTTCGCCGGCATTGACATCGGTGATAATCGATTGTGAAAATGTGTAATCGATTATAATCGACGAGTCTTTATTTTTGTCTCTTACTTTTATGTTTGTTTATACCTCAAATAAAACCACGATTTACTATTGGCTGTATTTTATTAGCATTGCACGTTTGCAACAACAATTCTAACTGTATCAAGTACTAGACTTTTCACTAGTATGTCACTAAGCGTTCTATCCTCTATTAACTTAAAAACTAATTTTATATCAGGTGGCAGTCCGGTAACTTAAAGTCTAGTACTCAGATGTAACTGAGTAACTAATTTGTCGAAACTAGTAACTTGTAAGTAATTTATTAGTACTAAATAGATTGTTAAACTCACAAATTAGATGGGATGATTTTGATTTATAACTATATCAATTGCCCGATTAATAATCAATTATCTAATCGGTTTACCCGTCCGATTATTCCGATTAATCGATTATGGATTTTGAAACCACTACTGACAACTTTCTCACACATGAAAACGTTGCGTTCTGCACTGACATTGCACACACATACGGGAGTATTTCTAGTCCTATACATTTATCGAGTGAGAGCGCAGTTCGTTAGGCTCGTTTCAAGTAATTTCACAATTTCAGTATCAGTTTATCACTCAAGTAGCATTGAACGCGACAGATTTGCAATCTAATTTGCTGATCTTCTATCGATCGATGCGGTTGGGCATCGCGTTATCAATTCCTAAAATCAAATCAAATCCTGTCATTTAAAGTTATTAATAATCAACAGATTAAAGCGACATTATATCGCAAAAACCAAAAATGCATGTTTTCACGTTTAACCCTTAACCTGCCAATCACGATTAGAGTCGCTTTTGCAAAACAATATAGAGTCGGATCAGACGGCGCAGAATGTGCCGTCTTATCAGGATCTATGCTGTTTGCTATTCGGATAAAGGACCCAAAACACTTGTCTGAATAGCAAACATCATATATCCTGATTGGACGCGGTACTACGATGACTGACTATTAAATTTATTTAAAGTCGCCACCGCATAAATGCATTTGCACGACTGAGTTTTCTAAGATGATTAAAATACACATAATCTAAAAGTGATGGTTTTGCCTATCGTAATTATTATAACTAGATGCTTAAAGGGCTATGAGGGCTGTTGTATTCTCAGTGTGTGTTCGGTTTTCATATCTCCAGCTGTCGCTCACACAAGAATGTGTGCCAACGATAGTCGGGGGTAGACCGTGTGAATACAATACCCGGTGCATGTATACTTGTCTAAGATGTCTAAGACTGCATATATATAAATATATGCTTAGCATTTCTATTACGGTTATGTGACGAGAATACCTTGTTACATGTGCATTGTCGTATTATACTATATTCTAACACGACCCAGCTAATAACATACATACTTGTAGAGTAAAATCTACCTCGGGTTATTCTGCGATATACCTACCTTGAATTATGCTGCGCGCGCACCGTGTTTTGGCTATTCCATTTATACAATGCGTGTACAGTTTATGAATGAAAGTCACGTGATGTTTGTAAAAAATACCGTGGGAATTCACGGAAGTGAGCTATTTTTAGAATCAGATAATCTCGTGTCCGTCTTGTTTTTCTGTTAAGTAACGTTTCAGTTACTATTCTGTACAGTTTTATTTGACAACATAAATAAAATTATTGATCAGTTACAACTATGCACTAGATTGATATTTTCCATAAAAAATAATGTCATCACCCCTTACGCGGGAGGAAATTTCGAAAACCAAATGCAGCGGCGTTTGAAGAAAATATTCCTTTAAAATTATTAGAAGTAAGTCGTGTTAGAATCGAAATAATAAGTATCAACCATGGTATATCGCCGAATAACCCTCGTTTGTCGTTCTTATGCGTAGAAATATATCACGAAGGCCTTTTTTTAATGCATATTTCTACGCATAAAAACTTCAAACTCGGGTTATTCTGCGATATACCACGGTTGATACTTATTATTTCTTAAATAATGTGATTACGATGGTATTTTCCGCAGATATATCGCCAGAGTTATCTCCCATCTATGTTGTGCATGCCTATGCGTGCGCATTCTAAAATGTGCTCAGAATGAACGTCACGTGTCTTTAAAAACATTATTTGGTATTATTCTGCTGTTTATCACGCGAGACCACCTGCCTACATAAACCAATGTTGTCATCCTCGTAATGACAACAGACGGATATGTAGTCCAGTGGTAACACGCTGGACTGGTAATCCAGGGATCACAGGTTCGATCCCCCGTCTGACCCTAATAAAATTAACAGTCTTTCAGATGGGACGTTAAACCGAGGTCTCGTGTCGGTGCTTTACACCGTGCACGTAAAAGAACCAGAGGAGATTCTGGAATGGGTCTCTGTCTGTATCATGCACTATCCTCCACAATCTAAAATAACTAATCTCTTCAGGAGGCGTCGCTCATATGGGCGAGCGGTAGCGACGATAAATAAACGTAAAAACACACACACTCGTAATGACACAGACGGATCTGTAGTCCAGTGGTAACACGCTGGACTGGTAATCCAGGGATCGCATGTTCGATCCCCCGTCTGACCATAATAAAATTAACAGTCTTTCAGATGGGACGTTAAACCGAGATCTCGTGTCGGTGCTGTACACCGTGCACGTAAAAGAACCAGAGGAGATTCTGGAATGGGTCTCTGTCTGTATCATGCACTATCCTCCAAAATCTAAAATAACTAATCTCTTCAGGAGGCGTCGCTCATATGGGCAACCGGGAGCGACGATAAATAAACTTAAAAACAAACAACTCGTAATTACATTTAAAGACAGATGTGACATTTTAGATATTTTTAATTTTTTATCATGACCAATGAAAGTGTGTCTTATTGGTAAATTATTAATTACTCTCGTGGGATTCGAACCCATGCATTTTACTGAAAGGTCGTACTACACCACCACTGCCATACCAAGAAGAGTGTACGCAAACAGTGTTAGTAGGCAGTCATTAAGTTTAATAATATTTTATTGCATTTTTTCATACAATATATACATAATCAGAGATTAATATGTAATTATATGATTGCAGTATACGATACATTTGTTTTGTTGAGGAGAAAAAAGCAAATGGGTTGGGCTACAAGTTATAACAACATTATTTACAGCCCTCCCCGTCTACAGCCCTCCCCGCCGTAGGCAGTCATTAACAAGGGGCTTGGCTAGCCATGTGGCATGTGTATGGGAGGGGTATGGGGGCATGCTCCCGGGCCAGGAATATTTGAATCCTAGAACGTTGATTGAGACCATTATTTACGTTCAAATTTCGATATTTTTCAAAGATGTATTTGTCAAAATTATACCAACTTAAGGCTAAAATTGCAATAAGAGATGAAATGCCACACAGTGACTATATATGTGGTCAAGTTATCTATACCATATAGATTTTCATTGTATTTTTTTGTGTCTACTTTAAGTTTGCATTTTCTCTGACAATCTGCAGGCCATGGTATTCAGTGCCGAATATGAGCTACGCGCCTGTTATTAACCTCACAACCCGTTTTCTCTAAGCGTGTCTAAGCAATATACCACAAACAGAACATTTGTCTAATTGAGTGACAGTTCGCATCTACATGTTTTTTCCAAAAGCCATCAAATACAAATGCAGATAAATTGATTGTGTTCATCAACGAGATAGCGAATAGTTTCCCCAGCCAGCTCAGTCTGAAATGTATTAATTGTGCCCACAGATGATGTGCTAAATAGCATTTAACGTCAGAGAAGATATCTCACAAGGACGAAGACGACATTGTTTAATTGGTTTCCTTCTGGGAAGAGCAGTGTAGAACAGGACTTTTATTTACTATTTACACAAGACTAAAACGAGAAACTTTTATTGCATTTAAGTCTTCCGATGATAAGAAACGAGCAATAAAAGTAGTGGATGAAAGTAACTCGGAATTTCAGCTTTATTTCGTTATTTATCACCGCTACACACGTTCCACCGTGAAGTTGGGGGGGGGGCGGTTTGTAGTTAAGCTTTGTTAATGCAAAATTAATTTGAGCTCGATTGCGAAGCAATATTTTTACAACGTTAGATCAATCGCTCTCGATACCTCATTCGCTGATGGAAGCCATGTGAAAGTTTTTAATCTTTATTTAGTTTACAATGATTGCGAAGCAAGTTTTAACAACCTATATTAATCACTCTCGTTGGCGCGGATGAAAGCGTATATGTGGTCATTCATTTGGGAGGAAACCGGAGTACCCGGAAAAAACCCACCTGTCCGAGCTGGCGACCACCGTACCATCTCACATACTTCCCGGTCCGAGGATCGAACCCGGGTTGCATTGGTGAGAAGCGAGCGCGCTAGCCACTGTGCAAATCGGACAGCCATAGCCACGAGGGAGAGAGAAGAGGCAATGTGGATTTAAGTGTCATGCCTAACTACCACCGTAGCTCGCGGGGGGGGGCTCGAGCTTACAACCGCTGGGTTACACGACGAATACCGCATACACGACCCCACATCCATGTAATCTCTTATAATTATACTGTGTTTACGTTTATTTATAGTCGCTACCGGTTGCCCATATGAGCGACGCCTCCTGAAGAGATTAGTCATTTTAGATTTTTGGAGGATAGTGCAATGATACAGATTCGATTCCAGAGACCCATTCCATAGTCTCCTCTGTTCTTTTACGTGCACAGTGTAAAGCACCGACACGATACATCGGTTTAAAGTCCCAACTGAAAGACTGTTAATTTTATTAGGGTCAGACGGGGGATCGAACCTGCAATCCCTGGGTTCCCAGACAACTTCCACAATCCACTCTTAACAGAGTTAAGATTACAAGTCCAACGTGTTAACCACTGGACTACAGATCCGAGTCAGACGGGGAATAATTATACTAAATTTCATAATGGCATATCTACTGTGTATTACTGTTGGAAATGGGGTATCTGTATAACTGTGTCCTTAGTTTAATCATGTTTTATTTTGCTCTATGATGACACGGAATATACATACAATATATGCAAAGAAAGCAAAAATGGGTCGAGCCACAAGTTCTTACAACATTAGAGACGGCTCTTCCCAAATAATGATTCATAACAAGTTCATTTATAGAGCAAAAATAATTATATGGTTACGTTTGCAGTGCTATATTGATTTACGTTTGTTGAAAAGATAATTATGTATAGTAAATGACATGTGAGAAGGGGAGAGAGAGCGAGAGAGAGAGAGAGAGTGGGAGGAGAGAGGAGCGAGAGAGAGAGGGGGAGAGGGATATAGGGGGAGAGAGAGGGGGAGAGAGGGGATATAGGGGGAAGGAGAGGGGGGAGAGAGGGGATTAGGGGGAGAGAGAGGGGGAGAGAGGGGATGGGAGGGAGGGGGGAGAGAAGGGAGCGAGAAAGAGAGAGGAGAGAGAGGAAAGAGGGAGAGAGAGAAGAGAGGGGGTGAGCGATAGAGAGAGAAGAGAGGGAGAGAGAGAGGGAGCGAGAGAGGGGAGAGAGGGATATAGGGGGAGAGAGGGGGAGAGAGGGATAGAAGGAGAGGGAGGGAGGGAGGGAGGGAGGGGGAGAGAGAAGGGGAGCGAGAGAGAGAGAGGGAGAGAGAGGAAGAGAGGGGGAGAGGCTACATATTACATATTATTTTACATATTGGATCGTTTTCGGCTTATATCTTATACATATAACGACTGCCTAGTTTCCATTAGACAATCAGATCGAATTGACCTAAGCTGTGTTGTTGAAACCAAACGAACAAAACAAACTTATTCTCTCCATTACAGGTAAACACTCGCTTCTCACCAATGCAACCCGGGCTCAATCCTCGGACAGTGAATGTGAGATGGTACGGTGGTCGCCAGATCGGACAGGTGTGTTTTTTTCGGGTACTGCGGTTTCCTCTCACACGAATGACCACATTTACGCTTTCATCCGCCCCAACGAGAGTGATTAATATAAGTTGTTAGAACTTGCTTCGCAATAAATAAAAATAATAAAATAAATAAAGTTTAAACGTAAACGCCTTGCTATAACGGTAACGCACAAACATGGATGCGTATCAAACGCTACAACTGGACTTGGATCGTGTTCGACTTATAGCCTATACTTATAACGTCAGTTGATCATCATCACAGCTCCTATGATGTGTTATTATTGCCAGCATTATAGATTAAGTTGTTAATAGTTTGATATTAATTATTCATGACCTGACAGAACACTTCAAGTATGGATCAGTAATTTTATCCTTATACCAATAGTTGCTAAATGCTTTGAATATAATAAATTCAGAGTTTCTTGCCGCGGTAGAACATGTGATACCAATAGTTGCTAAATGCTTTGAATACAATAAATCCAGAGTTTCTTGCCGCGGTAGAACATGTGATACCAATAGTTGCTAAATGCTTTGAATATAATAAATTCAGAGTTTCTTGCCGTGGTAGAACATGTGGTCTTTGCTCTACTCAAATAAGAAACACAAACACCATATGCATGACCAGACGGGAGTGTTTATTAGAAGCGTGAACTATTTGCAGCCGCACAATATACAACTGGATGCAAAATGCACCGAAATGAAATATTTTGGTCACACTAAAATAATAGCATACGTCTCTTGCCCGGTATACAAGTTAATAAGTGCAACTTATTTTACAGAATACCAATCTAAGCACGCACATGCGAACCGACTCGCCCAGGAAAAACACAGAGATCATACTTTTTTTTTTTAAATGTATTTGCTCTGAGAAACCTGTGTCCATTTGTCATTTTGGTGTCAGATCGCCCAATGTCGGACCTCATTTTATCTGCGTAGACGTATGCTATCATTGTGAATATGTATATAAAATAATTTGAGAATAAAGTAAACAAGACGTGTACTGTGCGAAGTCGTCTGGTAGAATGACAAGTTACAACACATATCCCTTACACGTACGCGTATATTTACGCATTGCTGCACCTGACCACTATTCATAATCACCCTTTGCAATGCGTTCCGCGGATAGACAAAAATGTCACGCTATTTCTAATCGAACCGCGTGAAATAATTAATACCAATAGTTGCTAAATGTTTTAAATATAATAAATTCAGAGTTTCTTGCCGCGGTAGAGCATGCTATACCAATAGTTGCTAAATGCTTTGAATATAATAAATTCAGAGTTTCTTGCCGCGGTAGAACATGTGATACCAATAGTTGCTAAATGCTTTGAATATAATAAATTCAGAGTTTCTTGCCGCGGTAGAACATGTGGATAGTGTATAGTTTATTACTATCACAGTTTAAAAGTTGGAAGCGATGTGTCATATTGTGGGGTCTTGAACACATAATTCCAGTTCACAATATCCAGATGCTGTTATTGGCAATTAAAAATAAAATAATACTGTAAGACCTTGTTTCCCAATCGAGCTAAAATAAATTTGTATACACTAAATTAGTGTAACTTGGCCTTTTGATTGGTGATACAACTAAGAGACATTGTATTTAGTTTATACAAATAAATGTTTTGAATATAATAAATTGCCGGTGTAGAACATGCTCTCTAATATAGTTTTACCGACAGTCCGAATAGCGTAGTGCTTAGTTTAACTCTTTCACCGCAAATGTCGCATAAAAGCGACTTTGCAAAAAAAAGCAGAGAACCCGATCCGACAGAACTGAACGTGCCGTCTGATCAGGCTGTATGCTGTATGCTGAGTGCTCTTCAGAGAGTGGAGCTGAAGCACCTGTCCGTGTAGTAAACAACATAGATCATGATCAGACGTGGCGTTGCACTGCGGATGATCTGGATCTATGTTGTTTGCACATGCTCTGAATTTTCATCGGCGCTGGTTAATATGAAATATGAAAAAGTGTCACTATGTTAATAGATTGCACTATATTGTACTATGCTAATAGATTGCACTATAGTGCACTATGTTAATAGATTGTACTATATTACACTATGTTAATAGATTGTACTATATTGCACTATGCTAATAGATTGCACTATGTTACACTATGTTAATATATTGTACTATAGTGCACTATGTTAATATATTGTACTATATTACACTATGTTAATAGATTGCACTATATTGCACTATGCTAATAGAGTGCACTATATTACACTATGCTAATAGAGTGCACTATATTGCACTATGTTAATATATTGCACTATATTACACTGTGTTAATAGATTGCACTATATTGCACTATGCTAATAGAGTGCACTATATTACACTATGCTAATAGAGTGCACTATATTGCACTATGTTAATATATTGTACTATATTACACTATGTTAATAGATTGTACTATATTGCACTATGTTAATAGAGTGCACTATATTGCACTATATTGTACTATGTTAATAGATTGCACTATATTGTACTATGTTAATAGATTGTACTATATTACACTATGTTAATAGAGTGCACTATATTGCACTATATTGTACTATGTTAATATATTGCACTATATTGTACTATGTTAATATATTGTACTATATTGCACTATGTTAATAGATTGCACTATGTTAATAGATTGCACTATAGTGCACTATGTTAATAGATTGCCCTGTATTATACTATACTCCATTAGTAGTATTATATTATATTTCATTATATACACCCGTATTATATTACGCCAATCCAAAACATTGCAAAGCACTATATTTCTTATACACGAATGCAAAACATACTGCAATAAAACATATTACATTGGATCATATACCATATTACAATTTAATATAGTTGATATAATCATTCTGTGGAGGATGCACAGATAGTTAGACAATGTTATTTAGATCGAATTTCTAGTAATCAGTGCTTCCTTAATGAATTTACACAATATAACAAGATCTGATTTAGTTGAACAAGACAGCAATTGGTTATACAGTCTACATCCGCTATGTCGAATTCCGTCGGACCGAACAAAATACTTCGACATAATCGAAATTTGACGTAACGAAATTCGATATAAACGGAGCCAGTATATGTAACAGTCATGATAGTATCTGAAATGGGACTTTGATCCGACTTCGAGATAACCGGATAATTCGATATAACCGACTTTGACATAACAGATGTAGACTGCATTTATAAACAGAGGGGTGTACATAATATACATGAATATATTTTCTTCTTATTTCAGCAAAACCTGAGCAATTACAACCAAAATGGTACTCGTCTTCTATATCTACAGTATGACAACATAAACAATACATATCTTCTCAAGGTGTGTTATTTCTTGCGTATCTACCAGTCTGTATTCATAAAGGAATTACAGAGACTCTGAGCTTGGTAAAGTAAGACATCTAACACCTTAGGATAATATCTAAGTACCTCCTCCTCCGTGGTCGAGTGGTTAATGTCACTGCTACCAATGCAACATATCATCACTGGTGGTCACGAGTTCGAGCCCATTACATTCTTTATATGAAAAAAGTTGGACGTTTCTTACGGAGGTCGGTGCGCCAAGTACTGGCTACCCGCTGGAGCCTGCCCAGGAAAGGTGTTGTTAGGTAATTACCCGACGCTCAAATGGGCAACAGGTATAGCGACGTTAAATACACTACGCTCGATGAGTAGTTCAATACACAGTCTAGTCCAGTCCCTTGGAGGGGCGTAGCTTGACTGGAATCGATGTGTAGGCCAACTTAAAACTTAAGATGGGAGAGGAGTCCGGGGGTCGTCCACAGGAAAACTATTTATAGCGTATATAATTTAATCATGGCATCCCGATTTTTGTTGCAGATTTGGCATTTTTATTTTTTCGATTTCTCGGGGAAAAGTGTAGGCCACGGCCTACGCGGCCTATAGCAAGCTACGCCAATGCCTTGCACGTTTCAAAAATGCTTTGCAAGTATAAATGTTGAGTTAATAGTATATTTGAATAAACTATATTTAAACTAAAATAAAATTTAAACATAATATGAGAGTATTTGTTTGTTTAAAGCAGCATTACATCGTAATAACGGATGTTTTGGGTAAAATATAAATACTAATATGTGTGTGTTTACAAAAATCGAAATAGTCGCTCAGAAACGATAAAATTCCAATAAATTTAAACCGTCGTATACGCGAATTTGTTTATCAACACACGAAATGTAAACACGCACAGCGCGCATGCGTGAAACAACAGAGGATGTAGAAAACAACGTATATATTTTGAACATGAAATACTATCTATCTATCTTCCTCTAATGTCGAACCCTCGCGCGGATGTAGAAATGTTACCAAATGAACATAAGCATACAAAGTATAATGTTATAATGTGTAGCAGCATTGCTATCCATATGTAAAAATTGAATTTTTCAAATATCTTTTATTTCATACGATGTAATGCTGCTTTAAGGGTACGTAAGATCGAATTATATTTTGTGGAGGGCCGTAACTAATGTTGTTAAAATGTGTGGCCCGACCCATTTGCTTCAACATAATATTGACAATCCTTGTACAAACAATGTCACGAATCGTATATTATGCTTACTTATACGGAGCGGGAGGTCGAAGGTTCGAATCTCGTCAGGGGTTCGTTCTGATATGGCCGGTTGGTGAGCCGCCAGCTAGTTAAATAATGGTTACCGATTTCCTACCAGCCTGGCGCCTGGCATACAAGCATAGGATTCGGGAAGTACTGATGTTCATACAAAGAGGTGTCTCATAAGTCACAAATGACTGGCCCTTTAAATAGGGGTGACACTATAATAAACAAACACTTTACTTTACTTTTATATAATGTGTTCATTTGTCTTGTATTGTACACTGTATATATAGAATGAATGCAATAAAATATGATTAAACTAAATTATATTTTACCGGATGAACATTGAAAGCATTATCACGAGTAATGCTAGCCAGGAATACAAACTCTCTATATACTATGTTCTTGAGTGAAATAGTCATCCATCATTCACTTAAGCACATAAATATTATTTTTATTGCATGCTGACAATTATTTTATTATGATACTAAACGATGCAACATTGGGGCTAAATGGCGATATGACGTGGTGTTTAGACGAACGCATATATGCCTACTAGAGGACATAGAAAACACACACTTCGGATAAGTGTGTTTTACATGAAAAACAATAACTATATAAATAAATAGTTTTAAACATTTTGCAATATCTTTAGTTGTTCAGTTTGTGTTTTGTAATAAATATGTGATATATCTTTGATGGAATCCTTCGTAGTTCGTGTTCATGTAATACTAATCATATAATATTGGTGTGCGTTTTCTATGTCCTCTAGTATACATGACATCACCGGCTGCTTGAATCCGAAATAGTTTGCGTTGACAACATTTCAACATGCAGCGGCTAGGTACCACACGTGCAAAGCAATGAGGAATAAAACTTGTAAATTCCACTGCTTTAAAAACCAGTGGAATAACACGTTTTATTTTTCACTGATTAATTTCTATATTTCGTTGCAAAGCATAGAATAGAAGGCGACATACAGTACGATAATACAACATTTTAACTAAAGCTAACTGACCTTTAATTTGGTTAACAACCACGCATAGCAAATATAAAACAGCCCCCTGAGTAAAGTCCATGACTGCCGATAATAGCATGTAAGACTAGAACAGTACACGCCGATGTACAGGAATGCGAAGCGACTATAAGAGAAATTGACTCAGAGAAGTTATTGGAAAATCGAAATGGAATTTCAATTGATAATTATTGTGATCAAGCTGAATGGTCATACTGTATTGTGTCCAACTGTAGTTTATACACATTTATTTTAGCTCGCTTGCGAAACAAGTTCTTTCAACTTATATTAATCACTCTCGAGACCTCATGATGATGATGATGATGATGGTGGTGGAATCCATCGCCATGAAGGATAGAGAAGAGGCAATGTGGAATTTAAATAAGGGCACAAACGTAACGGCTCCAGCGGGGCTCGAACCCAGGGCCTTTCGTACATGAAGCGAACGCGCTTCCACAACGCTATCACGACTTCCACGTCCAAATGTTCACGACGCATGCGTGTACATTGTCTTCTAATTAATGTGTGAATATGCTCACATGTCTTTGATCGAAACAGAAGGTACGAAATATGATCAACAGAAGCCCACTCAATTTCATTGTTTCCAAAAACATGAATTAAAAAGACATACAGAACATTTCCAGTTGTAGGCGCAAGGTGACGGAATGCACCTGGTAAAAACTGAAATAAGAACAAAATGAAACGGACGTAGTCCAGTGGTTAATGCAGCATTACCTCGTATGAAATAAAATATATTTGAAAAAATAATTACGTATGGGTAGCAATGCTGCTACACATTCAAACATTATACTTTGTATGCTTATGTTCATTTGGTAAACAATGTTTTTTTTGCGATAAAACAAACACGAAACCGAAAATAGGACTTTCCGAGTCGATCGGTCACGCACTTGTTTACAACCGGAACATATCGTCCGCACTTGTTTACATTCGGAATGCATCGTCCCCATTTGTCCCACGTTGTCTCTTTTAATTAAATTACTTGATATGTTGATTCATACCTCTGTTAGCTAAGTCCTTTAGGGACATGTCTACATCCCCGCGAGGGTTCGACATTAAAGGAAGATAGATAGCTAGTCTTATGTGTTCAAAATATATACGTTGTTTTCTACATCCTATGTTGTTTCACGCATGCGCGCTGTGCGTGTTTTTTTTTTATATTTCGTGTGTTGATAAACAAATTCGCGTACACGACGGTTTATATTTATTTGCTTTTATCGTTTCTGAGCGACTATTTCGATTTTTGTAAACACACACACACACACACACACACATTAGTATTTATATTTTACTCAAAACATCCTTTATTACGACGTAATGCTGATTTAACAAGATCAACTAGGTATCCAGGGATCGCAAGTTGAATCCCCCGTCTGACCATAATAAAATTACCAGTCTTTCAGCTGAGATTTTAATCCGAGGTCTCGTGTCCGTGCTTTACACCGTACATGTAAAAGAATGGGTATGGAATGGGTATCTGTCTGCATCATTGCACTGTCCTCCAAAAATATAAAATGGCTAATCTCTTCAGGAGGCATCCCATCTGAAAGACTGTTAATTTATTAGGGTCAGAATGGGGATCGAACCTGCGATCCCTGGATTCCCATCGTGTTAACATATGAACAGATAAATGTATGTATGGACAATAAAACGTTCACTCCCAACACTGCACCAAACAATAATTTTAAATACGGTGTGAAATAGTGAAATGTTCGAACATCGCAATTTAATTTGAAAATTGTGAAGTATGAAGTAACTGTACGAAACTACATAAGTTCACAGTTCATAATAAATATTAAATAAGCAATTTGTAAATTTAAAGCGTATCCTCTTTAAAAACAATATATATCTATTCTAATCTAAATGGTCTACTCAAAACAACATGATTATTTTAATTTACTTGTAGTACATTGATCACGTGTAAATAGTATGTATATAATGAGAGACATCGGTCAGTTACTGCCCCTGAATACTCCCTATAAATAGATAGGTCCTATTAAGTGTTTTCCTCTGTTTTTATCGTTGTTTCCTTTGCACAACATGCCAACAATTTTATACCACTATTACTTCTTATGATTATTAAATTACTATATCTCAACAGATTTCCTACGGTATATGCAATGTGTACTTATTTGTAAAATAATGTGATCACTTAATTAACACGTTTTTGATAAAATCACATTTATCATACCGCAACATCTGGTTAAGGAACAACAGTAAGAACAAAGGATTCTAACTAATTAACCCCATTCACATATTGGGGAAATCAGACTTTATCTGGCAAGGGAAGTAATTGAAAATTAGAGATGTCTCTCATTATGACTATGTACTTAAGAAATAATAAGTATTTGAAGTTTGAAGTTCTTATGCATAGCAATATATCACGAAGGCCGAAGGCCTGAGTGATATATTTCTACGCATAAGAACGACAAACGATGGTTATTCTGCGATATACCACGGTTGATACTTATTATTTCGATTCTAACACGACTTACTTCTAATAATTTTAGACGTGAATCAAAGGAGTATTTCCTTCAAACGCGGTGCTACTCCGCTGCATTTGGCTTTCGAAATTTCCTCCCACGTAAGGGGTGATGACGTTATTTTTTTATGGAAAATATCAATCTAGTGCATAAATGAACAAAAGTTGTAACTGATCAATACTTTTATTTATTTTGTCAAATAAAACTGTACAGAATAGTAACTGAAACGTTACTTAACAGAAAAACAAGACGGACAAGAGATTATCTGATTCTAAAAATAGCTCACTTCCGTGGATTCCTACGGTAGTATTTACAAACACCACGTGACTTTCATTCATAAAACTTTACACGCATTGCATAAATAGAATAGCCAAAACACGGTGCGCGCGCAGCATAGTTCAAGGTAGGTATATCGCAGAATAACCCGAGGTAGATTTTACTCTACAAGTATGTATGTTATTAGCTGGGTCGTGTTATATAATATATACGTCTAAATAAACGTCTGTTCTGTTCCAAGAAGTGTATCACAGAGTGCAGCCGGTTCAATAATGCGAGTGTATCCAAACCTACATTATATTTATGAATGTGAAATAATGAATCCGTACATAGTTACCATGATGAAAGCATTATTCCTTTCCTGTGTTGTCTTTTCTGGCATAAAACAAAATGATATGTAGTCGTTGATTAGTTCCTAGCACGTTTTACGGGAGTAGATCTTCTCCGCGTTATGTAGTTTAAGATAGTTCTCGACGTTACAAATTAAATTGCTTTTTGTCTCGTGAGACTAGTTAAGAAGAACGTATTTATTGGAATATAACGAATTTGTCGCTCGGGGATACATTACAGACACAAGATAATTTATCGTTAATTAATCCATATTTTGTCGTAAAATGAGTCTGTTCTAACGCATGCCAACAATTTTAAACATGTCCTTTGTGAAATCAACAATACCGCAACAAGAAGCAAATTTAAACCGAAGCAGTCTAAGGAGGCCGGGGGGTATTGTCCCCCGTGACAAATAAATGGGGGTATATAAGCGATTACCTGCGTTTACTATTTGAAGACAGACGGATCTGTAGTCCAGTGGTAACACGCTGGACTTGTAATCCAGGGATCGCAGGTTCGATCCCCCGTCTGACCCTAATAAAATTAACAGTCTTTCAGATGGGACGTTAAACCGAGGTCTCGTGTCGGTGCTTTACACCGTGCACGTAAAAGAACCAGAGGAGATTCAGTCACTACCGGTTGCCCATATGAGCGACGCCTCCTGAAGAGATTAAGTCATTTTAGATTATTGGAGGATATTGCAATGATACAGACCGAGACCCATTCCAAAGTCTCCTTTGGTTCTTTTACGTGCACGGTGTACAGCACCGACACGAGACCTCGGGTTAATGTCAAACCAGAGAACAACATTTTATACTGCAAAGGAATATTCGTTTGCAATTTATTTATTAAGTTAGTTGATTGGCTTCATGCATTTTAACAGGTGTATCTTCATCGATGTTCCTCAATGTGGTTAGAGGCCCGCGTTATTTGTTTTGAGTTTATTTATCGTCGCTACCGGTTGCCCATATGAGCGACGCCTCCTAAAGAGATTAGTCATTTTCGATTATTGGAGGATAGTGCAATGATACAGAGACCAATTCCAGCGTCTCCTCTGGTTTTTTTACGTGCATGGTGTAAAGCACCGATTCGAGACCTCGGGTTAAAGTCCCATCTGAAAGACTGTTAATTTTATTAGGGTCAGACCGGGGATTGAACCTGCGATCCCTGGATTACCAGTCCAGCGTGTTACCACTGGACTACAGATCCGTCTGTGAGGATAGTGCAATGATTGAACCCCATTCAATAGGTTCCTCTGTTCCGCTTGCGTGCAAGGTGTCAGGCAACGTCATGAGACATCGGTGTTTAAGTCTCACAGCAGAATAATTTATAACGTGAATAGTTTTTATCCGATTCGATATAGCCATAACTACTTTCATTATATTACATAAATAAGAAACGAATCGCGTGACTTGTATCACTACGCGTGATTACAAACACACATGTTTCACTTGTCTTCAACTCGAAATTATCATTTACTTGCGCTTTAAGATTTGTTAAATACAGAACAGACATGATGGTTTATTACACTTACGCATTATGTAGCGCATAGGATTCAGTATGGGTATATCGCGGTACTAGCTATTAAAAACCAAACTACAGATATACTATTATGTACCTGAATTTAAAATTCATTTTGCATCATCTTATGACTTCTCCACTTCAACATTACACATACACAAAGAAGAAATACTATTGGGAATCACTTGTGTTTATCATGTGTTTGATGCCATCGTGTCAGCAGTTACGTAGTCAGTAGTTCCGAGTATACCGCGGCAAATGGCCGAGGCCCTGATTTGGGTGTTTATACAAAGGTAGTCATAATAAAATTATGTGAGTATTTGATAGAGATCTTAATCTGTATAATATGTAAATCTAGCAGTAAATTTGCCATTTTAACATAACACATGAATATCTTTTTAATCACCCACCAGAAAACAACAAACAGCCTTAGGCCCACGATGGGCCTACTTTTTATGAATAATAAAATGCGGGAATCTGGCTATATCACCACATGTGAATAGATGTACATCACGGAAGAAAGTTCCATAGATATGAACATCAACTTGTTTTTAATAAAAAATACTAAATTTGGGGAGGGGGACTGTTTTGAAAAATAATCATCCAATAGAAAAAGCGCGTCTCGGACCGTAAAATTATGCCCATATTTGGTAATACGGGAATTACGTAGTAACCTATACACGTGATCAAAACTGCTTCATTCATAAATACCAGGTAGCAGACCGCCATTTTACAAAGTTGGAATGAACATAAATATATATTATGGACATTTGGAGCATTTGATCAGATAAAGGGGTGGGGTAATTTTGCATAGATCTTGATATTCAGGTAAGCATCTTGCATCAGTAATTTTCGAACCACTTACGTTGACAGTTTATGATTTCGTGTTTATCAACACATGTTTACCTTTCTGTGTCAACATTGATCCAATGGAAATAATGATAGATGGCGTTATTTTACCTCGTTCTGAAAAAGTGTGGATGCCTCGGTATGTTACGACCAGCGGTATGTTAAGAAACGTATACATGTTACAATTATACAGTTATATGTACTACTTTTCACGTTTATATACTCATGTTGGTGTTGTTAGGTTGTTGAATCTAGCACGGAGGATCGTTGGAAAACAGGCGGATTAAATTAAATATTATGTAATCTAAATTGTCAATGTATCATTCACATTCTCTGACAAGCAGGGTCGTAGCTTGGCTGGAATCGATGTGTAGGTCAACGTAGAACTTAAGACGGGAGGAGGGTCCGGGGTCTTCCCAGGAAAACTATTCATAGCCTATATAATTTTCGTTGCAAATTTTGAATTTTTATTATTTTTTCGATTGTTCGGGGGAAGAGTAGGCCACGGCCTACATGACCTATTGGAAGCTACGCCAATGAAAAGTTGGTCAAAATCAATTTAGATTACATAATATTGAATGTGGTACTGCTTGTTATTGACATTAATTGCCGATATAAAAAAATACCCGTGCAAAACGTGTGTCCTTAAGTATATTTAAAACACTGTCGTACTTTCAGCCCATTATTAGTAATATTGGACTGGTGTCAAAAGGCCAGAGTATTATATCAAATCCTAAGCGTAAATGTACGAAATTATCAATTTTAATTAATTGGATTGTGTTATATAAGTGGGTGTTTTAAGATATAAGACTCACACGGACGGATCTAATATGTAAAATATTGGTACTATCTTCGGCGCTACGAGCCTCACACAGTCCAATATTTTATATATTGGATCGTTTTCGACTTATATCCTATACATTTTATTTTTACTGCGAATTGATTCAATTCTTTATGATAAAATTGCGCTTATTGCTTTAGCTCGTTACCGGCTGTGATCAGATTACTAGCTAACCAGACCCCGCCATACGAGACAATTCATGTATCGACCAGGGTATAACGTCCCTGGTGTGGTCAAGCAAAATTGGCAAATGAACAATTGGTCAAACAGATTAAACGATAGGAAATTGAATGATATTCTTGCAGGGCACAGAAATACATGTCTCTTCTGGAGCATAAATAACGGTCACTTGACCAGGGGTGTGTGTGTTTTACGTTTATTTATCGTCGCTACCGGTTGCCTATATGTGCGACGCCTCTTAAAGAGATTGGTCATTTTAGAGGATAGTGCAATGATACAGACAGAGACCCATTCCAGAGTCTCCTCTTGTTCTTTTATGTGCATGGTGTAAAGCACCGACACGAGACCTCGGTTTAAAGTCCCCATCTGAAATACTGTTAATTGTATTAGAGTCAGACGGGGGATCGATCCTGCTAGTGTTATCCACTGGATTACAGATCCATCTCAGACCAGGGGTGTATCAGAATGTTATAAATCAAGTGTCACCCCAACTTGTTAAACAGAAACTTCAAACTACACAACTTACTAAACAGAAACATCAAACTACACAACTTACTAAACAGAAACATCAAACTACACAACTTACTAAGCAGAAACGTCAAACTATACAACTTACTAAGCAGAAACATCAAACTACACAACTTACTAAGCAGAAACATCAAACTACACAACTTACTAAGCAGAAACATCAAACTACACAACTTACTAAGCAGAAACATCAAACTACACAATTTACTAAGCGGAAACGTCAAACTACACAATTTACTCAGCAGAAACACCAAACTACACAACTTACTCAGCAGAAACATCAAACTACACAATTTACTAAGCGGAAACGTCAAACTACACAACTTACTAAACAGAAACATCAAACTACACAACTTACTAAACAGAAACATCAAACTACACAACTTACTAAGCAGAAACGTCAAACTATACAACTTACTAAGCAGAAACATCAAACTACACAACTTACTAAGCAGAAACATCAAACTACACAACTTACTAAGCAGAAACATCAAACTACACAACTTACTAAGCAGAAACATCAAACTACACAACTTACTAAGCAGAAACATCAAACTACACAACTTACTAAGCAGAAACATCAAACTACACAACTTACTCAGCAGAAACGCCAAACTACACAACTTACTCAGCAGAAACATCAAACTACACAATTTACTAAGCGGAAACGTCAAACTACACAACTTACTAAGCAGAAACACCAAACTACACAACTTACTAAGCAGAAACATCAAACTACACAACTTACTAAGCAGAAACACCAAACTACACAACTTACTCAGCAGAAACACCAAACTACACAACTTACTAAGCAGAAACGTCAAACTACACAATTTACTCAGCAGAAACACCAAACTACACAACCTACTCAGCGAAACACCAAACTACACAACTTACTCAGCAGAAACATCAAACTAACAATTTACTAAGCGAAACGTCAACTACACAGCTTACTCAGCAGAAACATCAAACTACACAATTTACTAACCGGAAACGTCAAACTACACAACTTACTCAGCAGAAACATCAAACTACACAACTTACTAAGCAGAAACATCAAACTACACAACTTACTAAGCAGAAACGTCAAACTACACAACTTACTAAGCAGAAACATCAAACTATACAACTTACTAAGCAGAAACATCAAACTATACAACTTACTAAGCAGAAACATCAAACTATACAACTTACTAAGCAGAAACATCAAACTATACAACTTACTAAGCAGAAACATCAAACTATACAACTTATTCAGCAGAAACATCAAACTATACAACTTACTAAGCAGAAACATCAAACTATACAACTTATTCAGCAGAAACATCAAACTATACAACTTACTAAGCAGAAACATCAAACTACACAACTTACTCAGCAGAAACATCAAACTACACAACTTACTCAGCGGAAACGTCAAACTACACAACTTACTCAGCAGAAACGTCAAACTACACAGACCACTGGTGACATGACCATGTTTTATTTATTCTGAGAAACAGCTGCTAATTAGGTCACCCTCAATCTGATTGAGAATGATAATTGTTTTTCTAAGACCATTTCTTAATTGCGCATTAGTGCCCATATTTCCTTCAGTTTCTTAGCACTATGTATAGACTGCTCGTCAGTTTTACAATGTACATAATGCTTTGATTGCATGTAGTGTTATCGGTAAATATGACACAAGTCTCTTGTAATTCTATTTATTGAATGTACGTTGTTAATTTGATATGCGTTTATATTTGCTGTATATACTAGAGGACATTGAAAACGCACACCTACATTATATACTATAGGACATAGAAAACGCACACCTACATTATATACTAGAGGACATAAAAAACGCACACCTACATTATATACTAGAGGACATAGAAAACGCACACCTACATTATATACTAGAGGACATAGAAAACGCACACCTACATTATATACTAGAGGACATAAAAACGCACACCTACATTATATACTAGAGGACATAGAAAACGCACACCTACATTATATACTAGAGGACATAGAAAACGCACACCTACATTATATACTAGAGGACATAGAAAACGCACACCTACATTATATACTAGAGGACATAGAAAACGCACACCTACATTATATACTAGAGGACATAGAAAACGCACACCTACATTATATACTATAGGACATAGAAAACGCACACCTACATTATATACTAGAGGACATAGAAAACGCACACCTGCATTATATACTAGAGGACATAGAAAACGCACACCTACATTATATACTAGAGGACATAGAAAACGCACACCTACATTATATACTATAGGACATAGAAAACGCACACCTACATTATATACTATAGGACATAGAAAACGCACACCTACATTATATACTATAGGACATAGAAAACGCACACCTACAGTATATACTAGAGGACATAGAAAACGCACACATACATTATATACTAGAGGACATAGAAAACGCACACCTACATTATATACTAGAGGACATAGAAAACGCACACCTACATTATATACTAGAGGACATAGAAAACGCACACCTACATTATATACTAGAGGGCATAGAAAACGCAAACCTACATTATATACTAGAGGACATAGAAAACGCACACCTACATTATATACTAGTCTAGTAGAGGACATAGAAAACGTACTCCTACATTATATACTATAGGACATAGAAAACGCACACCTACATTGTATACTAGAGGACATAGAAAACGCACACCTACAATGTATACTAGAGGACATAGAAAACGCACACCTACATTGTATACTAGAGGACATAGAAAACGCACACCTACATTATATACTAGAGGACATGGAAAATGCACACCTACATTATATACTAGAGGGCATAGAAAACGCAAACCTACATTATATACTAGAGGGCATAGAAAACGCAAACCTACATTATATACTAGAGGGCATAGAAAACGCACACCTACAGTATATACTAGAGGACATAGAAAAAGCACACCTACAGTATATACTAGAGGACATAGAAAACGAACACCTACATTATATACTATAGGACATAGAAAACGAACACCTACATTATATACTAGAGGACATAGAAAACGCACACCTACATTATATACTAGAGGACATAGAAAACGCACACCTACATTATATACTAGAGGACATAGAAAACGCACACCTACATTATATACTAGAGGACATAGAAAACGCACACCTACATTATATACTAGAGGGCATAGAAAACGCAAACCTACATTATATACTAGAGGGCATAGAAAACGCACACCTACATTATATACTAGAGGACATAGAAAACGCACACCTACATTATATACTAGAGGACATAGAAAACGCACACCTACATTATATACTAGAGGACATAGAAAACGCACACCTACATTATATACTAGAGGACATAGAAAACGCACACCTACATTATATACTAGAGGACATAGAAAACGCACACCTACATTATATACTAGAGGACATAGAAAACGCACACCTACATTATATACTAGAGGACATAGAAAACGCACACCTACATTATATACTAGAGGACATAGAAAACGCACACCTACATTATATACTAGAGGACATAGAAAACGCACACCTACATTATATACTATAGGACATAGAAAACGCACACCTACATTATATACTAGAGAACATAGAAAACGCACACCTGCATTATATTATTATTATTACATGAAAACGAAATACGAAGGTTTCCATCAAAGATATATCACATCTTTATTACAAAACACAAACTGAACAACCCAAAATGTTTAAAACTATGTGTTTATATAGTTATTGTTTTTCATGTAAAAACACACTTATCCGAAATGTGCGTTTTCTCTGTCCTCTAGTGTAGATGAGACTGAAATATAGATGAACACTTAGGATTTCATATGAAATCTTCCTAATATAAATTATATTATACATGTACAGCCAACCCTGTGTTAGTGGTCACCTCTATTAAGCAACAACCTGTATTAAGCAGCCGGGTTTGAGATTCGAAATATGTATTTTTATTATACATTTGCCCTCTATTAATCAGCCACCTGTACTAAGCAGCCACTCGCTATGATTCCCTAAGCTGGCTGCTTAAGACAGGTTAATGTGCATATTAATTTAAAGTTCAGGGGAAATGGGTCCTTTTGCTGTAATTGTTGCAGCCTGTTGTTGTTGTTGTTTTTTTAATTTAAGTTTATTTAACGTCGCTACCGGTTTCCCATTTGAGCGACGGGCAGTTTACCTAACAACACCTTTCCTGGGCAGGCTCCAGCGGTTAACCAGTACTTGGTGCACCAACCTCCGTAAGAAACTGCCAACTTTTTCATATAAATGAGACACGGTCTAAGCGGGGCTCGAACCCGTGACCATCAGTGATGATAGGTTACAGTGGTATACAAGTCAGCGACCTTAACCACTCGACCACGGAGGCGGACTTTGCCTGTTGTTCTCTCATCAAACAGTGTGTATGCTTATTTAGAAAACATATGTGCCATTCACATATGCTTCATTATACGGGATAGCAATTTACTACTGTTGTTAAAACTTGTTGCACATCTTTGCAATCAATTTTTGATACGTTCTATGTTTGAACTAAGTGTAAGACACGTTATGTAGATGCTGTATGTATGTTCCATATAAGTCAACCCACTTGTGAGGACCTACACATGTTTTCACGGACAGGCTTAACCGACCCAAGCGAGCAATGTGTGTGAGGTGCCTTGCTCAATGACACTACATTAGTGGCTGACCCCAGAGTATCGAACACGGGATCATTCGATTCCAAATCCGACGCTCTATCACTGGACCACGGACGCCACACTGCGATAGCGAGGCGTGTACCATTACCACATAAGAGTATCGCAGTGATTGGACGAATGGAAATTTATGTGATAAGAATTACTGCTATGTATTCGTATTATAGGTATTAAAATTGTTTATTTGTAAACAGGGAACTACATTTAGTTCCACGCTTCCACTGGTGTGCGCATAGAAATACAGGCTTGAGCTGAAATCCAGAAATGGCCAGGTCAATCTATATACGTACACTATTTGGTTCCCATATGATTCGCGGATGTTCCAGCTGGGATGTGTGGTATATACTATTATATTGGAGGGGGGCTCATATTATTGGCAACATGTTTGCATTTAATTAGGAGACTCTGAAATGGGTCTCTGTATCATTGCACTATCCTCCAAAAATCTAAAATGACTAATCTCTTCAGGAGGCGTCGCTCATATGGGCAACCGGTAGCGATGATAAATAAACGACCACACACTCTCTTAGCTTGTTATAGTCATCGTCAGTATACTTCACTGGGAGCAAATCAATTTATTCTTGACAAGATGCAAGCAAGAGTTCCGCAACATTTAAAATGATCGATGAATATGCCAGACGCTTTATGACAAACGCTGCCATGTTTCAGTACTCGAGATCACGGTACTCAAACGCTTATTAATGCAATGCACCCATGGGAATAATAGTTAAAATACATATTACATAATAATTACCGGTAGCGACGATAAATAAACGTAAAAAAACAAACATAATAATTGTCAGGATGTGTTCGTGTATGTTAGCTCGCCCACACGGCGAGGATTAATAAACTTAACTACTACTACTTTGTATCTGTTTTGGTGGGGAGGATAAATAAACTTATCTACTGCTACTTTGTATCTGTTTTAAGGAATGACTCGCAGGTTAATAGTTTCCACCAGGGTATGAACTACATTGAGCTTAGCTTAGCCTAGCCTAGCTTATCTTAGCTTAGCTTAGCCTAGCTTAACTTAGCCTAGGCTTAGCTTAGCCTAGCCCCAGCTTAGCTTAGCTTAGCTTAGCTTATCTTAGCTTAGCCTAGGCTTAGCTTAGCTTAGCTTAGCTTAGCCTAGGCTTAGCTTAGCTTAGCTTAGCTTAGCCAAGGCTTAGCTTAGCTTAGCTTAGCCTAGGCTTAGCTTAGCTTAGGCTTAGCCTAGGCTTAGCTTAGCTTAGCCTAGGCTTAGCTTAGCTTAGCTTAGGCTTAGCTTAGCTTAGCCTAGCTTAGCCTAGGCTTAGCTTAGCCTAGATTAGCCTAGGTTTAGCTTAGCTTAGCTTAGCTTAGCCTAGGCTTAGTTTAGCTTAGCTTAGCCTAGGCTTAGCTTAACTTAGCCTAGGCTTAGCTTAGCTTAGCCTAGGCTTAGCTTAGCTTATCTTAGGCTTAGCTTAGCCTAGGCTTAGCTTAGCTTAGCTTAGACTAGGCTTAGCTTAGCTTAGCCTAGGCTTAGCTTAGCTTAGCTTAGCTTAGCCTAGGCTTAGCTTAGCTTAGGCTTAGCCTAGCTTAGCTTAGCTTAGCTTAGCCTAGGCTTTGCTTAGCTTAGCTTAGCCTAGGCTTAGCTTAGCTTAGCTTAGCCTAGGATTAGCTTAGCTTAGGCTTAGCTTAGCTTAGCCTAGGCTTAGCTTAGCTTAGCTTAGCTTAGCCTAGGCTTAGCTTAGCTTAGCCTAGGCTTAGCTTAGCCAAGGCTTAGCTTAGCTTAGCTTAGCCTAGGCTTAGCTTAGCTTAGCTTAGGCTTAGCCTAGGCTTAGCTAGCTTAGCTTAGCTTAGCTTAGCCTAGGCTTAGCTTAGCTTAGCTTAGGCTTAGCTTAGCTTAGCCTAGCTTAGCCTAGGCTTAGCTTAGCCTAGATTAGCCTAGGTTTAGCTTAGCTTAGCTTAGCTTAGCTGCTAGGCTTAGTTTAGCTTAGCTTAGCCTAGGCTTAGCTTAACTTAGCCTAGGCTTAGCTTAGCTTAGCCTAGGCTTAGCTTAGCTTATCTTAGGCTTAGCTTAGCCTAGGCTTAGCTTAGCTTAGCTTAGACTAGGCTTAGCTTAGCTTAGCCTAGGCTAGGCTTAGCTTAGCCTAGGCTTAGCTTAGCTTAGGCTTAGCCTAGCTTAGCTTAGCTTAGCTTAGCCTAGGCTTTGCTTAGCTTAGCTTAGCCTAGGCTTAGCTTAGCTTAGCTTAGCCTAGGCTTAGCTTAGCTTAGCTTAGCCTAGGCTTAGCTTAGCTTAGCCTAGGCTTAGCTTAGCTTAGCTTAGCCTAGGCTTAGCTTAGCTTATCTTAGCTTAGCCTAGCCTAGGCTTAGCTTAGCTTAGCCTAGGCTTAGCTTAGCCTAGGCTTAACTTAGCTTAGCTTAGCCTGGGCTAGGCTTAGCCTAGCTTAACTTAGACTAGCTTAGCCCAGCTTAGCTTAGCCTAGGCTTAGCTTAGCCTAGCCTAGGCTTAGCTTAGCTTAGCCTAGGCTTAGATTAGCTTAGCCTAGCCTAGGCTTAGCTTAGCTTAGCCTAGCCTAGGCTTAGCTTAGCTTAGCTTAGCCTAGGATTAGCTTAGCTTAGCTTAGTCTGGGCTTAGCTTAGCTTAGCTTAGCCTAGCCTAGCCTAGCCAAGGCTTAGCTTAGCTTAGCTTAGCCTAGGCTGAGCTTAGCCTAGCTTAGCCTAGGCTTAGCTTAGCTCAGCTTAACCTAGGCTTAGCTTAGCTTAGCTTAGCCTAGCTTAGCTTAGGTTAGCCTAGGCTTAGCTTAGCTTAGCTTAGCCTAGCTTAGCTTAGCTTAGCCTAGCTTAGCTTAGGCTAGGCTTAGCTTAGCTTAGCTTAGTCTAGCCTAGGCTTAGCTTAGCTTAGGTTAGCTTAGACTAGGCTTAGCTTAGCTTAGCCTAGGCTTAGCTTAGCCTAGGCTTAGCTTAGCTTAGCTTAGCCTAGGCTTAGCATAGCTTAGCTTAGCTTAGCCTAGGCTTAGCCTAGCCTAGGCTTAGCTTAGCTTAGCTTAGCCTAGGCCTAGCTTAGCTTAGCTTAGCCTAGCTTAGCCTAGGCTTAGAATATCTTAGCCTAGGCTTAGCTTAGCTTAGCCTGGGCTTAGCTTAGCCTAGGCTTAGCTTAGCTTAGCTTAGCCTAGCCAAGGCTTAGCTTAGCTTAGCCTAGCTTAGCTTAGCTTAGCCTAGGCTTAGCTTAGCTTAGCCTAGCTTAGCTTAGCTTAGCCCAGCTTAGTTTAGCCTAGGCTTAGCTTATCTTAGCCTAGTCTATGCATAGCTTAGCTTAGCCTAGGTTTAGCCTAGCCTAGGCTTAGCTTAACTTAGCCTAGCCTAGGCTGAGCTTAGCTTAGCTTAGCCTAGGCTTAGCTTAGCTTAGCTTAGCCTAGGCTTAGCTTAGCTTAACTTAGCCTAGGCTTAGCTTAGCCTAGGCTTAGCTTAGCTTAGCCTAGGCTTAGCTTAGCCTAGGCTTAGCTTAGCTTAGCCTAGCTTAGCTTAGCCTAGGTAACCCTAGGCTTAGCTTAGCTTAGCTTAGCCTAGGCGTAGCTTAGCTTGGCTTACCTTAGCCTAGGTTTAGCTTAGATTAGCTTAGCCTAGGCTTAGCTTAGCTTAGCTTAGCTTAGCCTAGCCAATGCTTAGCTTAGCTTAGCTTAGCTTAGCCTAGCCTAGACAATGCTTAGCTTAGCTTAGCTTAGCCTAGCCTAGGCTTAGCTTAGCTTAGCTTAACCTAGCCTAGGCTTAGCTTAGGCTTAGGCTTAGCTTAGCATAGCTTAGCCCAGGCTTAGCTTAGCTTAGCCTAGGCTTAGCTTAGCCTAGGCTTAGCTTAGCTTGCAGACAGTTAAGCATCAAGTGTGCATTGTATGACAGTTTAGCCGCCTGACTTAAATAGTGTGTAGAGAGTTAAGCATCAAGTGTGCAATGTATGATAGTTTGGCCACCTGACTTCAAAGGTGTGCAGATAAATAAGTCCCAAGTGTGCTTTAGATGCAAATTTAGCCACCTGACTTCAATGGTGTGCAGATAGTTAAGCCTCAAGTGTGTTTTAGATGACAATTTAGTCACCTGACTTAAATGGTGTGCAGAGAGCTAAGCATGAAGTGTTCATTGTATGATAGTTTAGCCACCTGACTTCAATGTTGTGCAGATAAATAAGTCCCAAGTGTGCTTTAGATGACAAGTTAGCCATCTGACTTCAATGGTGTGCAGATAGATAAGCCTCAAGTGTGCTTCAGATGACAGTTTAGCCACCTAACTTCAATGGTGTGCAGACATTTAAGCCCCAAGTGTGCTTTAGATGACAGTTTAGCCACCTGACTTCAATGGTGTTTAGATAGTTAAGCATCAAGTGTGCCTTAGATGACAATTTAGTCACCTGACTTAAATGTTATTTAGACAGTTAAGCACTAAGTGTGCATTGTATGACAGTTTAGCCACCTGACTGCAATCGTGTGCAGATAAATACGTCCCAAGTATGCTTTAGATGACAATTTAGCCACCTGACTTCAATGGTATGCAGATAGTCAAGCATCAAGTGTGCATTGTATGACAATTTAGCCACCTGGCTTCAATGGTGTGCAGATAGTTATGCCTCAAGTGTGATTTAGATGACAATTTAGTCACCTGACTTCAATGATGTGCAGACAGTTAAGCATCAAGAGTGCATTGTATGACAGTTTAGCCACATGACTTCAATGGTGTGCAGATAAATACGTCCCAAGTGTGCTTTAGATGACAATTTAGCCGCCTGACTTCAATGGTGTGCAGATAGTTAAGTCTCAAGTGTGCTTTTTATGACAATTTAGTCACATGACTTAAATGGTGTGCAGACAGTTAAGCATCAAGTGTGCATTGTATGACAGTTTAGCCACCTGACTTCAAAGGTGTGCAGATAAATAAGTCCCAAGTGTGCTTTAGATGCCAATTTAGCCACCTGACTTCAATGGTGTGCAGATAGTTAAGCCTCAAGTGTGCTTTAGATGACAATTTAGACACCTAACTTAAATGGTGTGCAGACAGCTAAGCATCAAGTGTTCATTGTATGACAGTTTAGCCACCTGACTTCAATGGTGTGCAGATAAATACGTCCCAAGTGTGCTTTAGATGACAATTTAGCCGCTTGTCTTCAATGGTGTGCAGATAGTTAATTCTCATGTGTGCTTTAGATGACAATTTAGTCACCTGACTTAAATGGTGTGCAAACAGTTAAGCATCAAGTGTGCATTGTATAACAGTTTAGCCACCTGACTTCAATGGTGTGCAGATAAATAAATCCCAAGTGTGCTTTATATGCAAATTTAGCCACCTGACCTCAATGGTGTGCAGATAGTTAAGCCTCAAGTGTGCTTTAGATGACAATTTAGTCACCTGACTTAAATGGTGTGCAGACAGCTAAGCATCAAGTGTTCATTGTATGACAGTGTAGCCACCTGACTTCAATGGTGTGCAGATAAATAAGTCCCAAGTGTGCTTTAGATGACAATTTAGCCATCTGACTTCAATGGTGTGCAGATAGTTATGCCTCAAGTGTGCGTTAGATGACAATTTAGTCACCTGACTTAAATAGTGTGTAGAGAGATAAGCATCAAGTGTGCAATGTATGATAATTTAGCCACCTGACTTCAAAGGTGTGCAGATAAATAAGTCCCAAGTGTGCATTAGATGCCAATTTAGCCACCTGACTTCAATGGTGTACAGATAGTTAAGCCTCAAGTGTGCTTTAGATGACAATTTAGACACCTGACTTAAATGGTGTGCAGACAGCTAAGCATCAAGTGTTCATTGTATGACAGTTTAGCCACCTGACTTCAATGGTGTGCAGATAAATACGTCCCAAGTGTGCTTTAGATGACAATTTAGCCGCTTGTCTTCAATGGTGTGCAGATAGTTAATTCTCATGTGTGCTTTAGATGACAATTTAGTCACCTGACTTAAATGGTGTGCAAACAGTTAAGCATCAAGTGTGCATTGTATAACAGTTTAGCCACCTGACTTCAATGGTGTGCAGATAAATAAATCCCAAGTGTGCTTTATATGCAAATTTAGCCACCTGACCTCAATGGTGTGCAGATAGTTAAGCCTCAAGTGTGCTTTAGATGACAATTTAGTCACCTGACTTAAATGGTGTGCAGACAGCTAAGCATCAAGTGTTCATTGTATGACAGTGTAGCCACCTGACTTCAATGGTGTGCAGATAAATAAGTCCCAAGTGTGCTTTAGATGACAATTTAGCCATCTGACTTCAATGGTGTGCAGATAGTTATGCCTCAAGTGTGCTTTAGATGACAATTTAGTCACCTGACTTAAATAGTGTGTAGAGAGATAAGCATCAAGTGTGCAATGTATGATAATTTAGCCACCTGACTTCAAAGGTGTGCAGATAAATAAGTCCCAAGTGTGCATTAGATGCCAATTTAGCCACCTGACTTCAATGGTGTACAGATAGTTAAGCCTCAAGTGTGCTTTAGATGACAATTTAGACACCTGACTTAAATGGTGTTCAGAAAGCTAAGCATCAAATGTTCATTGTATGACAGTTTAGCCACCTGACTTCAATGGTGTGCAGATAAATACGTCCCAAGTGTGCTTTAGATGACAATTTAGTCACCTGACTTAAATGGTGTGCAGAGAGTTAAGCACCAAATGTGCATTGTATGACAGTTAACCACCTGACTTCAATGGTGTGCAGATAAATAAATCCCAAGTGTGCTTTAGATCACAATTTAGCCGCCTGACTTCAATGGTGTGCAGAGAGTTAAGCCTCAAGTGTGCTTTAGATGACCATTTAGTCACCTGACTTAAATAGTGTGTAGAGAGTTAAGCATCACGTGTGCAATGTATGATAATTTAGCCACCTAACTTCAAAAGTGTGCTGATAAATAAGTCCCAAGTGTGCATTAGATGCCAATTTAGCCGCCTGACTTCAATGGTGTGCAGATAGTTAAGCCTCAAGTGTGCTTTAGATGACAATTTAGTCACCTGACTTAAATGGTGTGCAGACAGTTAAGCATCAACTGTGCATTGTATGACAGTTTAGCCACCTGACTTCAATGGTGTGCATATAAATAAGTCCCAAGTGTGCTTTAGATGACAATTTAGCCGCCTACTTCAATGGTGTGCAGATAGTTATGCCTCAAGTGTTCTTTAGATGACAATTTAGTCACCTGACTTAAATGGTGTGTAGAGAGATAAGCATCAAGTGTGCAATGTGTGATGGTTTAGCCACCTGACTTCAAAGGTGTGCAGATAAATAAGTCCCAAGTGTGCTTTAGATGACAATTTACCCACCTGTCTTAAATGGTGTGCAGAGAGTTAAGCATCAAGTGTGCATTGTATGACAGTTTAGCCACCTGACTTCAATGGTGTGCAGATAAATAAGTCTCAAGTGTGCTTTTGATGACAATTTAGCCACATAACCTCAATGGTGTGCAGACATTTAAGCCCCTCGTGTGCTTTAGATGACAGTTTAGCCACCTGACTTCAATGTTGTGCAGATAAATAAGTCCCAAGTGTGCTTTAGATGCCAATTTAGCCACCTGATTTCAATGGTGTGCAGATATTTAAGCCTCAAGTATGCTTTATATGACAATGTAGTCACCTGACTTAAATGATGTGCAGAGAATTAAGCATCAAGTGTTCATTGTATGACAGATTAGCCACCTGACTTCAATGGTGTGCAGATAAATAAGTCCCAAGTGTTCTTTATATGACAATTTAGCCATCTGAGTTCAATGGTGTGCAGATAGTTAAGCCTCAAGTGTGCTTCAGATGACAGTTTAGACACCTCACTTCAATGGTGTGCAGACATTTAAGCCCCAAGTGTGCTTTAGATGACAATTTAGCCGCCTACTTCAATGGTGTGCAGATAGTTATGCCTCAAGTGTTCTTTAGATGACAATTTAGTCACCTGACTTAAATAGTGTGTAGAGAGATAAGCATCAAGTGTGCAATGTGTGATGGTTTAGCCACCTGACTTCAAAGGTGTGCAGATAAATAAGTCCCAAGTGTGCTTTAGATGACAATTTACCCACCTGTCTTAAATGGTGTGCAGAGAGTTAAGCATCAAGTGTGCATTGTATGACACTTTAGCCACCTGACTTCAATGGTGTGCAGATAAATAAGTCTCAAGTGTGCTTTTGATGACAATTTAGCCACATAACTTCAATGGTGTGCAGACTTTTAAGCCCCACGTGTGCTTTAGATGACAGTTTAGCCACCTGACTTCAATGTTGTGCAGATAAATAAGTCCCAAGTGTGCTTTAGATGCCAATTTAGCCACCTGATTTCAATGGTGTGCAGATATTTAAGCCTCAAGTGTGCTTTAGATGACAGTTTAGACACCTCACTTCAATGGTGTGCAGACATTTAAGCCCCAAGTGTGCTTTAGATGACAGTTTAGCCACCTGACTTCAATGGTGTGCAGATAGTTAAGCATCAAGTGTGCCTTAGATGACAATTTAGTCACCTTACTTAAATGTTGTTTAGACAGTTAAGCATCAAGTGTGCATTGTATGACAGTTTAGCCACCTGACTTCAATGGTGTGCAGATAAATAAATCCCAAGTGTGCTTTAGATGACAATTTAGCCGCCTGACTTCAATGGTGTGCAGATAGTTATGCCTCAAGTGTGCTTTAGATGACAATTTAGTCACCTGACTTAAATAGTGTGTAGAGAGATAAGCATCAAGTGTGCAATGTATGATAATTTAGCCACCTGACTTCAAAGGTGTGCAGATAAATAAGTCCCAAGTGTGCTTTAGATGACAATTTAGACGCCTACTTCAATGGTGTGCAGATAGTTATGCCTCAAGTGTTCTTTAGATGACAATTTAGTCACCTGACTTAAATAGTGTGTAGAGAGATAAGCATCAAGTGTGCAATGTGTGATGGTTTAGCCACCTGACTTCAAAGGTGTGCAGATAAATAAGTCCCAAGTGTGCTTTAGATAACAATTTACCCACCTGTCTTAAATGGTGTGCAGAGAGTTAAGCATCAAGTGTGCATTGTATGACAGTTTAGCCACCTGACTTCAATGGTGTGCAGATAAATAAGTCTCAAGTGTGCTTTTGATGACAATTTAGCCACACAACTTCAATGGTGTGCAGACATTTAAGCCCCACGTGTGCTTTAGATGACAGTTTAGCCACCTGACTTCAATGGTGTGCAGATATTTAAGCCTCAAGTGTGCTTTAGATGACAATGTAGTCACTTGATTTAAATGGTGTGCAGAGAATTAAGCATCAAGTGTTCATTGTATGACAGATTAGCCACCTGACTTCAATGGTGTGCAGATAATAAGTCCCAAGTGTGCTTTAGATGACAATTTAGCCACCTGACTTCAATGGTGTGTAGATAGTTAAGCCTCAAGTGTGCTTTAGATGACAATTTAGTTATCTGACTTAAATGGTGTGCAGATAGTTAAGCCCCCTGTGTGCTTTAGATGACAATTTAGTCACTTGACTTCAATGGTGTGCAGAGAGTTAAGCATCAAGTGTGCATTGTGTGACAGTTTAGCCACCTGACTTCAATTGTGTGGAGATAAATAAGTCCCAAGTGTGCTTTAGCTGACAAATTAGCCACCTGACTTCAATGTTATGCAGATAGTTAAGCCTCAAGTGTGCTTTATATGACAATATAGTCAACTGACTTAAATGGTGTGCAGACAGGTAAGCATCAAGTGTGCATTGTATGACAGTTTAGCCACCTGACTTCAATGGTGTGCAGATATTTAAGCCTCAAGTGTGCTTTAGATGACAATGTAGTCATCTGACTTAAATGGTGTGCAGAGAATTAAGCATCAAGTGTTCATTGTATGACAGATTAGCCACCTGACTTCAATGGTGTTCAGATAAATAAGTCCCAAGTGTGCTTTAGATGACAATTTAGCCACCTGACTTCAATGGTGTGCAGATAGTTAAGCCTCAAGTGTGCTTTAGATGACAATTTAGTTACCTGACTTCAATGGTGTGCAGAGAGTTAAGCATCAAATGTGCATTGTATGACAGTTTAGCCACCTGACTTCAATGGTGTGCAGATAAATACGTCCCAATTGTGCCTTAGATGACAATTTAGCCGCCTGACTTCAATGGTGTGCAGATAGTTATGCCTCAAGTGTGCCTTAGATGACAATTTAGTCACCTGACTTAAAAGTTGTTTAGACAGTTAAGCATTAAGTGTGCATTGTATGACAGTTTAGCCACATGACTTCAATGGTGTGCAGATAAATACGTCCCAAGTGTGCTTTAGATGACAAGTTAGCCGCCTGACTTCAATGGTGTGCAGATAGTTATGCCTCAAGTGTGCTTTATATGACAATTTAGTCACCTGATTTAAATGGTGTGCAGACAGCTAAGCATCAAGTTTTCATTGTATGACAGTTTAGCCACCTGACCTCAATGGTGTGCAGACATTTAAGCCCTTAATGTGCTTTAGATGACAGTTTAGCCACCTGATTTCAATGGTGTGCAGATAGTTATGCCTCAAGTTTGCCTTAGATTAAAATTTAGTCACCTGACTTAAATAGTGTGCAATGTATGATAATTTAGCCACCTGACTTCAAAGGTGTGCAGATAGTTAAGCCTCAAGTGTGATTTAGATGACAATTTAGTCACCTGACTTAAATGGTGTGCAGACAGCTAAGCATCAAGTGTTCATTGTATGCCAGTTTAGCCACCTGACTTCAATGGTGTGCAGATAAATAAGTCCCAAGTGTGCTTTAGATGACAATTTAGCCATCTGACTTCAATGGTGTGCAGATAGTTAAGCCTCAAGTGTGCTTCAGATGACAGTTTAGCCACCTGACTTCAACAGTGTGCAGATAAATAAGTCCCAAGTGTGCTTTAGATGACAATTTAGCCATCTGACTTCAATGGTGTGCAGATATTTAAGCCTCAAGTGTGCTTTAGATGACAATTTAGTTACCTGACTTAAATGGTGTGCAGATAGTTAAGCCCCAAGTGTGCTTTAGATGACAATATACTCACATGATTTAAATGGTGTGCAGAAAGATACGCATCAAGTGTGCATTGTATGACAGTTTAGCCACCTGACTTCAATGGTGTGCAGATAAGTAAGTCCCAAGTTTGCTTTAGATGACAATTTAGTCACCTGATTTAAATGGTGTGCAGAGAGTTAAGCATCAAGTGTGCATTGTATGACAGTTTAGCCACCTGACTTCAATGGTGTGCAGATAAATAAGTCCCAAGTGTGCTTTAGATGCCAATATAGCCACCTGACTTCAATCGTGTGCAGACAGTTAAGCCCCAAGTGTGCGTTAGATGACAATTTAGCCACTAGACTTCAATGGTGTGCAGAGAGTTAAGCCCCAAGTGTGCGTTAGATGACAATTTAGCCACCAGACTTCAATGGTGTGCAGAGAGATAAGCCCCAAGTGTGCATTAGATGACAATTTATCCACCAGACTTCAATGGTGTGCAGAGAGTTAAGCCCCAAGTGTGCGTTAGATGACAATTTAGCCAACAGACTTCAATGGTGTGCAGAGAGTTAAGCCCCAAGGATGCGTTAGATGACAATTTAGCCACCAGACTTCAATGGTGTGCAGAGAGTTAAGCCCCAGTTGTGCGTTAGATGACAATTTAGCCACCAGACTTCAATGGTGTGCAGAGAGATAAGCCCCAAGTGTGCATTAGATGACAATTTAGCAACCAGACTTCAATGGTGTGCAGAGAGTTAAGCCCCAAGTGTGCTTTAGATGACAATTTAGCCACCATACTTCAATGATGTGCAGAGAGTTAAGCTCCAAGTGTGCGTTTAATGACAATTTAGCCATTAGACTTCAATGGTGTGTAGAGAAAGTTAAGCCCAAAGTGTGCGTTAGATGACAATTTAGCCACCAGACTTCAATGGTGTGCAGAGAGATAAGCCCCAAGTGTGCATTAGATGACAATTTATCCACCAGACTTCAATGGTGTGCAGAGAGTTAAGCCCCAGGTGTGCGATAGATGACAATTTAGCCACCAGACTTCAAGGGTGTGCAGACAGTTAAGCCCCAAGTATGCGTTAGATGACAATTTAGCCACCAGACTTCAATGGTGTGCAGAGAGTTAAGCCCCAAGTGTGCGTTAGATGACAATTTAACCACCAGACTTCAATGGTGTGCAGAGAGTTAAGCCCCAAGTGTGCGTTAGATGACAATTTAGCCACCATACTTCAATGGTGTGCATAGAGTTAAGCCCCAAGTGTGCATTAGATGACAATTTAGCTACCAGACGTCAATGGTGTGCAGAGAGTTAATCCCCAGGTGTGCATTAGATGACAATTTAGCCAACAGACTTCAATGGTGGGCAGAGAGTTAAGCCCCAAGTATGCGTTAGATGACAATTTAGCCACCAGACATCAATGGTGTGCAGAGAGTTAAGCCCCAAGTGTGCGTTAGATGACAATTTTGCCACCAGACTTCAATGGTTTGCAGCGAGTTAAGCCCCAAGTGTGCGTTAGATGACAATTTAGCCACCAGACTTCAATGGTGTGCAGAGAGTTAAGCCGCAAGTGTGCGTTAGATGACAATTTAGCCACCAGACTTCAATGGTGTGCAGAGAGTTAAGCCCCAAGTGTGCGTTAGATGACAATTTAGCCACCAGACTTCAATGGTGTGCAGAGAGTTAAGCCCCAAGTGTGCGTTAGATGACAATTTAGCCACCAGACTTCAATGGTGTGCAGAGAGTTAAGCCCCAAGTGTGCGTTAGATGACAATTTAACCACCAGACTTCAATGGTGTGCAGAGAGTTAAGCCCCAAGTGTGCGTTAGATGACAATTTAGCCACCAGACTTCAATGGTGTGCATAGAGTTAAGCCCCAAGTGTGCATTAGATGACAATTTAGCTACCAGACGTCAATGGTGTGCAGAGAGTTAATCCCCAGGTGTGCATTAGATGACAATTTAGCCACCATACTTCAATGGTGTGCAGAGAGTTAAGCCACAAGTGTGCATTAGATGACAATTTAGCCACCAGACTTCAATGGTGTGTAGAGAGTTAAGCCCCAAGTGTACGTTAGATGACACTTTAGCCACCATACTTCAATGGTGTGCAGAGAGTTAAGCCCCAATTGTGCGTTAGATGACAATTTAGCCACCAGACTTCAATGGTGTGCAGAGAGTTAAGCCCCAAGTGTGCGTTAGATGACAATTTAGCCACCAGACTTCAATGGTGTGCAGAGAGTTAAGCCCCAAGTGTGCTTTAGATGACAATTTAGCCACCATACTTCAATGATGTGCAGAGAGTTAAGCTCCAAGTGTGCGTTTAATGACAATTTAGCCATTAGACTTCAATGGTGTGTAGAGAAGTTAAGCCCAAAGTGTGCGTTAGATGACAATTTAGCCACCAGACTTCAATGGTGTGCAGAGAGATAAGCCCCAAGTGTGCATTAGATGACAATTTATCCACCAGACTTCAATGGTGTGCAGAGAGTTAAGCCCCAGGTGTGCGATAGATGACAATTTAGCCACCAGACTTCAAGGGTGTGCAGACAGTTAAGCCCCAAGTATGCGTTAGATGACAATTTAGCCACCATACTTCAATGGTGTGCAGAGAGTTAAGCCCCAAGTGTGCGTTAGATGACAATTTAGCCACCATACTTCAATGGTGTGCAGAGAGTTAAGCCCCAAGTGTGCATTAGATGACAATTTAGCCACCTGACTTCAATGGTGTGCAGATTAAAATCCCAAGTGTGCTTTAGATGACAATTTAGCCACCAGACTTCAATGGTGTGCAGAGAGTTAAGCCCCAAGTGTGCTTAGATGACAATTTAGTCACATGACTTAAAAGGTGTTAGACAGTTAAGCATTAAGTGTGCATTGTATGACAGTTTAGCCACATGACTTCAATGGTGTGCAGATAAATACGTCCCAAGTGTGTTTAGATGACAATTTAGACGCCTGACTTCAATGGTGTGCAGATAGTTATGCCTCAAGTTGCCTTAGATAAAATTTAGTCACCTGACTTAAATAGTGTGCAATGTATGATAATTTAGCCACCTGACTTCAATGGTGTGCAGATAGTTAAGCCTCAAGTGTGATTTAGATGACAATTTAGTCACCTGACTTAAATGGTGTGCAGAGAGTTAAGCATCAAGTGTTCATTGTATGACAGTTTAGCCACCTGACTTCAATGGTGTGCAGATAATTAAGTCCCAAGTGTGCTTTAGATGACAATTTAGCCATCTGACTTCAATGGTGTGCAGATAGTT
>CM026400.1:8762120-8803547 GCA_014843695.1 Archivesica marissinica | reverse complement strand
TATTATAGTTATACTTAATAGTATAATAGTCTAACATATACGAAATACGTAAACACCGCTTTATGATGAAAGGGAGACAACCACATTCGTTTTACTACATACATTCGAAGTTCGAACACAACATTGAATCATTAAACAATGTTTAAAAATTTATGGCATACACGCTTTCAAAAGTGAAATTAAGATTTCATATAACTGTCATGCTCGCTCCTGAGTTGACGTTTGTTTGTCATTGGAACGAATACTAAACGAGCGATATGTTCGATTAGAGATAGTTAGAAATATCTACATTTATTAGAACGCAATCAGTTGAATAGAAATTTCAATACTCTGATATATTGTCTATCTGTCTATCTGTCTGTCTGTCTGCCTGCCTGTCTGTCTGTCTGTCTGCCTGCCTGTCTGTCTGTCTGTCTGTCTGTCTGTCTGTATGTCCGTCCGTCCGTCCGTCTGTCCGCCTATCCGTCCGTCCGAGTCCGTCAGTCCGTCCGTCTCCGTCCGTCCTTCCGTCCCGTCCGTCCGTCCGTCCGTCCGTTCCGTCTGTCTGTCTGTCTGTCTGTCTGTCTGTCCTGCTGTCTGTTGCCTGTCATTCTGTCTTTCTGTCTGTCTGTCTGTCTGTCTGTCTGTCTGTCTGTCTGTCTGTCTGTCTGTCTGTCTGTCTGTCTGTCTGTCTGTCTGTCTGTCTGTCTGTCTGTCTGTCTGTCTGTCTGTCTGTATGTCTGTCTGTCTGTCCTGTCTGTCTGTCTGTCTGTCTGTCTGTCTGTCTGTCTGTCTGTCTGTCTGTCTGTCTGTCTGTCTGTCTGTCTGTCTGTCTGTCTGTCTGTCTGTCTGTCTGTCTGTCTGTCTTGTCTTGTCTTGTCTGTCTTGTCTGTCTGTCTGTCTGTCTGTCTGTCTGTCTGTCTGTCTGTCTGTCTGTCTGTCTGTCTGTCTGTCTGTCTGTCTGTCTGTCTGTCTGTCTGTCTGTCTGTCTGTCTGTCTGTCTGTCTGTCTGTCTGTCCGAACCTTTTATTCTAAAAAATCATGGGCACCTTATCAATATATCTGATAAGAACTAAAAATGTCGTAGCTCCCATCTAATTTATACGCATATAGGATTAATTGCAACAAGAATAGCAGACGGAATGACTGGAAAATGCAATGTCAAAAATGAGAACGAAATATTTATTTCGCTATAAATCCCGACATGTCTGCTTATCAGTTCAAAGGTATTTTCCAAATATTTCGACTTTGAAACGTTCGGCTAGTTTCAAGTTTGATTTATTTGACATCTTGACACGCGTTCATTTTAACGCGCAAACCCCGCGGTGTATCTCCGCTCAATTATTGTATAACGGTGAAGCTACAACCTGAAAACGCGCTTAAGTCACGTGCGGGCATTTGGAATACATTCTTGAGGTATGATAAGACAATAATTCAGAATGACGGTCATTTGATCAACCGTTAAACAATCATTTATACAGCCACAGTCTATAACGTTAGCTGGCCTAATCATTTCATCCTTTTTATACGCGACTGACCCTGACACGTTCATTCATGGAATATAGTGGCTTATCAGTCGGCAAGCATGGTTAATTAAGATCCACGATTATATCAATTAATTATATGACTGCTGATTTGAATAGCTGTTGATTGGCGACGTTCCTACAGAAGCTTAATACGATAGCAAATAATTCCCGATGCCTCGTGTAACTCTACTTGAAAGACTCATCGGTGTTGGAATCTCCGTTTATTATATGTATATAGAATAGAACTGAGCTGCCTTTAGGTACAACATAACACAAACACATAACTAAATAATGAGACAAGTTAAAGCGAAACTCCACCAGTGAAAACGTAAATTTCTACAGAATGGTATATATATATATATATACAAGCATATATATATATATATACAGCTAATTTACTATATTGAAATATGTACATATCTCATCTTCATACAGGTAGAACTTCATTATATGGGTTTTTAATTAGATTGACGCCTGTCGTAAAAGGGCAGAATGAAATGTTTTTATTACGGGGTAACTCCATCCTGATTGAAATTAAGCCCATTAGATATGAACACGTTCTCATAAATAGAATGTTGTGACCATTGGTAAAGTTTATAAGGCTGTGTGACAGTTCGTGACACAGTGTTGACAACACATGGTCCGTTGAATAATGATTATTTAAATTAAGCACAATATCTACAGGCACTTTCTGTCCACTATTTGTATCCATTTTAAATAATGTGTATCCATATTTATGAACTTGTCCATTATTTTCCAAACGAACTGTCAGTTTCTTGAACGGTACTAATCTCTGAGGTATCGTTGAAACAATAATCTGTAGTGCCTAAAATAAAATAAAAAGATATACGTTTTAATAAACTGTAAAATATTATGCAAGATGTTACACATTTTATCGCATCAAAACAGTGTCATTAACAGCAATTGTGATGTATAAAATGAAACTACTTACTTGACAAACGTGTAGTAAAGCTTTTTCCGAGTTTACTGATTTCGTTCCTTTGAACCTACAACAATTGTCTTTAAATTGACACAGCGTTAATTCGACAAATTGGTCTCCTATAGGTTATTGTCAAATTTGCTGGTAGATATAAGTCTTGAGGTTTCTCCGTGGACGACTGTAATGGTAGATTTCTGTAATTCGTATGTACCATACCCCGATGCGACTAAATATTGTATAATGTCGTGAAATCTAATGAGTATTATAAAAATTGATTTTGCAAAAAATTTTAAAAATTAAAACAGAAAACAGAGAAGGCGTTATAAACTAATATGCCATCCAAAATGGCTGCCGCTCTCGCGTAGAGACTTATACGCTGTTACTAGATCGTCCGAGATGGGCACCGAACATACGCCTTCGTACTCTTTGCTTGAATGGAATCTCCTTTAGACTCCCTTATACTAGGCTGTTTGATACCTGCATTGTCACTTATTAATGTTTACATTGTAATCAGTGATGATAAATAAACGCAAAACAACGTATACACACTATTATTATTACCTCCTTAATCTTTATCATAGTAGACACTGCGAATAAATACAAGAATGATCCCCTTACACAATATGTATACTTTCAAGCAACGTAAACTCATGTAAAACTGGTATTGTCGTTCCCTGTAAATAATATGATTTTATAACCATATTCTGAGTCGCCATTGATATTATGCTGATATTATGTAATATGTGTTATAGTATATGATGCTTTTGCAGTTCAGTATGCGTATGTACCTAAGTTGTTGAATAAAGTTTGAACATTTGAAACCAATACTTAAACTATACATAATAAATTATCGTGGTAATGTAAATAGACATACATTATATAAAATACCCGCAAACAACATACAACCTGATAGAGGGAATCAGTAACTTGCCAAATATTACATTCTTATCACACACGCACGCACGCACGCACGCACATACATACACGAGCACGCACGCACGCACCACGCACAACACGAGCACGCACGCACCGCACACACACACACACACACACACACACGCACGCACGCACGCACGCACGCACGCACGCACGCACACACACACACACACGCACGCACGCACCACGCACACTGTGTTCGCTGAACCCTTTATATATTTTCAACAATATGTATACACACATACATTCTGTGTTCCCTGAGCGCCTTATATATTTTCAACAATATGTACGCATAACGCAACCATCTCCTCATACACACGCACACGCACACACGCACACGCACGCACGCACGCACGCGCGCCCACACACACACACATAACGCAGAGTAGAAAAATTGATGACGTTGTAGGCCGATTCTTTTAACTCCGTTATAAACAGCGTACGCGACTCTACCCCTAATAAAGGCCCTTGCCTAATGGCAGCTACGCGCCTGTATGCTTCTGGAATGGAGCGTATCCTGCAACAAAAATGAATTAACGAATGCACTTTTAGAGGCGTCACCCCTATTAACGAGGGGGTCGATGATAAATAAATAAGGAAGGCTAACAGATGAGCATATTGGAAAGCAACATTTTCTTGTAGCGACCACTCTGTTGTCACACCAGTCTGGACGTATATATTCATAAGCCATGTTCGAACCCTAATCTCCGAGCGACGTCGTCTATCAAATAAAGCATGTATTACCATAAAATAGGCTTCGCGTGAAACTGATAGTATTATGATAACAACATTGACACATACGAATGTTCTTTACAACCGTAATAAAGGATGCGCTATGTAGCACCGATCGCGTGATTAGCATCGGGGATGTAAATAGTTTATACAAATTAATGTTAGCACGATAGCGAAGCGAGTATTTGACATTTAACATTTGTTAATTACATTTACGGATTTCCGCGTCGATTTGTAGTAATTCGAAATTAATTACCTTTAGATTGTAATGTGTATTTGGGACATATTTAACGACGCGAGCTATTTAGAATTAACTGTATGAATGTGTCAGTCTGACTGCCTGCTGTTTTCACTTTGTCTGGAATTTCGCCGTATGGGGAATAATTTGACCTGATAAGCAGACATGTCGGGATTTATAGCGAAATAAATATTTCGTTCTCATTTTTGACATTGCATTTTCCAGTCATTCCGACTGTTATTCCTGTTGCAATTAATCCTATATACGTATAAATTAGATGGGAGCTACGACATTTTTAGTTCTTATCAGATATATTGATAAGTTGCGCATAATTTTTTAGAATAAAAGGTTCGGACAGCCAGCCAGACAGACAGACAGACAGACAGACAGACAGACAGACAGACAGACAGACAGACAGACAGACAGACAGACAGACAGACAGACAGACAGACAGACAGACAGACAGACAGACAGACAGACAGACAGACAGACAGACAGACAGACAGACAGACAGACAGACAGACAGACAGACAGACAGACAGACAGACAGACAGACAGACAGACAGACAGACAGACAGACAGACAGACAGACAGACAGACAGACAGACAGACAGACAGACAGACAGACAGACAGACAGACAGACAGACAGACAGACAGACAGACAGACAGACAGACAGACAGACAGACAGACAGACAGACAGACAGACAGACAGACAGACAGACAGACAGACAGACAGACAGACAGACAGACAGACAGACAGACAGACAGACAGACAGACAGACAGACAGACAGACAGACAGACAGACAGACAGACAGACAGACAGACAGACAGACAGACAGACAGACAGACAGACAGACAGACAGACGACGGACGGACGACGGCCGGACGGACGACGGACGGACGGACGGACGGACGGACGGACGGACGACGGACGGACGGACATACTACAGACAGACAGACATACATACGGACGGACGGACGGACGGACGGACGGACGACGGACGGACGGACGGACGGACGGACGGACGGACGGACGGACGGACGGACGGACGGGCGGGCGGGCGGACGGACGGACGGACGGACGTACGTACGGACGGACGGGCGGGCGGGCGGGCCGGCGACGGACGGGCGGGCGGGCGGGCGGGCGGACGGACGGGCAGGCAGGCAGGCAGGCAGGCAGGCAGGCAGGCAGGCAGGCAGACAGACATACAGACAGACAGACAGACAGACAGACAGACAGACAGACAGACAGACAGACAGACAGACAGACAGACAGACATACAGACGGGCGGACAGACGTACAGACAGACAGACAGACATACAGAGAGACAGAGAGACAGAGAGACAGGTAGGCAGTGATTATACGAATTGTCCACGCCAAGTACGCATACATTTAGCGAACGAAAGCGATTTTAATTATTTGTAGATACGTCTTAAAGACAATCTTGTTTGGGTGTTAAAATAGTGTCCATTAATGAATCATCACAGCCGGTTCTTGTTTTATGAGATAGCGTAGTTGTGATGATTCAGAAGCAAGCCCTGTCTTCAACATCGTTGGGATATCTCCGTATCAATTAAGACCAATTAGCCGAGGATTAAGTTATGTACGCGCTCCGGGCTTATCAGATAAACCGTTATGTTGTAGCCCAGAGAAATTTGTCAGGTATAGTTGTTTACGACCTGTCCAATTTGGAACACTTCAGTTGTCATGTGAAAGCAACCTCGATATGTAAACGTATTAATTACTTGGATTTGTTTAGAATCATGACTCGAGCTATTTATAATTAACTGCGTCAGTTGGGCTAGAAATATTTCTCGCATTCCCGGATAAGATTATTTAGGGCCAACTGACAAATATACAAGCAGACATACCGCTTGGATTCATTATTGGAGCAATTAACGTGCGTCATACGAAATGATAGGATTTATGGTTCCATGCTGTGTTCTCTATGTTTACGTATTTCTATGGCCTTCCATGACACTAATGACGGATTTTGTAGTAAATACTGGTGCAAACGGTTTTCGAATTCATTTTCTGTACTGATGTTGTTGGGTGAGGTGCCTAAACTGAGATGTATCGTGCGGTTGTAGCTGTGCTCCGTATCTTGAAGACGGGCATGGAACAATGCCTAATCGGACATTTATATTAATCGTTGCATCACTCTATACGATAAAATACGTGTACTTTATTCGTGTTTCATATACGCTATGGCTATGAGGTGTCTAGTGACATGGCCCTCTAAAACGTACATTACGGATTATTAATAATATATCGCGTTTTTATGGAATTATACGTAACGAGGTAAGATATATATTAATCATTTTCGTACATAGGTTAAGTTTGTATATAGAGTATAATTAGGATTTCTTACTCGATAAAAACGTACGCCTAGCTCGAATAATATAATGAACTTACCCGTATATTCGTTGAAGCTCGTGAAGCTGCTTGAGTACTAAGACCGTTCTAATAGGACTATATTTATATAGAAGCGTTCGTAATAGTTATTTATGGATCGGTTCGTAGTCTATATTTATAGAATGGTACGAGATCGCTATTTATAAAGCGGTTCGTAGTCGTTATTTATAGAAACGTACGCGCTGGCTATTTATAGAGCGGTTCGTTTCCATTGGTCGCTGTAATAGGGTATGTAGTGTAGTGTAGTCGCTTCGTTTTCTTATACACCACTTTCACTCTGTTACTGTACAGATCGGTATATCGATGTCGTAAAAGAACGTCGTTTTTTTATACAAATTTATTTTAGCTCGATCGCTAAACGAGTTATTCCGACTTATCGTTCCTGACGGAGAGAGAATTCAAATGGCGACGCTCGTAACGGCTCCAACGGGGCTGGAACTCCGGACCTGAAGCTGCGCTATCGCGACTTCCTGTCGTACGGAGGTGGCGACCCATGATTGCGAGCTGGATTTGGTCACCATCGGGTAACCGGATATCCGTGACATCCAGTCGTTGTCCCGCGACAACCACTCGCTACACGACCTCGGTACACGGTCTCACATAGCGCGTACCGTAAATGAGGGCCGATGCAGCGATAACTCTACCCCGGGCCAGCCCGGATCTGAATCCGTGTGTGGGCGGAGAATGGAGGTACCCCTCGGTACGGACCAGTTGGAAGCGGCTCTGTTCGGTTGTTATTGACTCGAGAACGGATGCGACTGGAAGCGTGAGGGTGTCATCCGGGTACGTGGCGGGGCCACCGATTATTCTGACTAGTGTCTTCGAAGAAATGCGACGACGCTCCGGATATATAATAGCGGACATATGTCGCATTATTCGCGAATTATAAGATTATCCGATAAGCCGAGGTCATCCAAAATGGACGCCGCGTAGAGACTCGTTACTAGATCTGCCTTCGTACACGGTAGTTGCGCGATACGTCATCAATAAACGCGCACGCGCGTAACCTACTTATATTAACTTATATGCAAAGAGCCGGGTTTACTAAAAAACAAAGAGCTCGGTAGTTGCGCGATATATCATCAATAGGCTATATAGTGACGCGCACGCGCGTGACCTACTTTATATTCCCTTATATGCAAATGAGTTACTATAAAACGTATTCAAAATGGCGCCCGTTTGTTTACAGTCAAAGAGCTGGGTTTACTACTGCCGTGCTTAACGTTAGCGTGAATGCCGATTCATAACTTATATTTACATTAATTATTCTTTTCAATGACAAAACGGACATATAGTACACTGCATTTAAAATGTTTTTAGTCCAGATGTGCAACTTTCCGTGTACCGGAGCAGGTAAATAGATCATCATTGGAACAGCATAAACTGTAAGACACGTCTTTTTTCGTGATGACCGCTGCCTAATAATGTGAATGCGCATACCCTTACCTTCGAGTGCGCATGTCAGTTGCATATCGTTAGTTGGGAACCCTCATACGAAATTGTATACTCTCAGGGCACATATGTTCATTGAAGGAAATGCAATAGCGATGTAAATACACTTAGGGCCACTTGTAACCCGACACTTATATAATTCGGTATTATTGCATTATTTGTGAAAGGATTTTGTTCACGTTTGGAACAAGAATAAATCAACACGTCATACGTACATACTAGAAATTTCTTTTTAATTCATCAACAATAATGTATAAAACTTAACAAATAACAAACATCACTGTATTATCAATATTCACAAAATAATGACACAACGCAAAATCTGAACAATGTGAAAAGTCACCCAATACAATCCGTATGTCCGAGAAACTAATATCTAGTGTGTCCTCACATGTCTCTTACGATGTGCACACACCTCCGTCTCACAGGTGAACGTTATGGTCATTTTTGTTCAGATAATGTAGCTGAATAACATAATCTATAATTTCAAATTAATATATTGAACCATGATTTGAAAAGTGTCTGGTCTTACGCTGTGTTATTTTGTGAATTTTGATTTTACAGTGATGTTTGTTATTTGTTAAATGTTGTACCTTTTTGTTCATCAATTCAAAAGAAAATTCTTGTATATACGTATGATGTGTTGATTTATACCTAGTCGTAATTAGAGCGAAATCCTTTCACAAATAATCCAATTATACCGATTTATTTAAGTGTCGGGTTACAAGTGGCCCTAAGTGTATATACACTTGAACACAGACGAATATTTTACAATAAGTATGATCTAATTTAGTTATGCAAATTATTATTAGTTTTCAGGCAACATATAATGGTGCAAATCGTGCATGCTAGTTTCTTCAATAACTTTTTTTATGACAGAATTTACAATTCTCCGCATGCTTGTATTAAATAGATTTGTCGTCGTCATCCAACTTGGCTTTTTCCTGTGATAGCTCCCTACTGCACGACTCGAAATACAATAAAGTGACTTGAATGTAATACGCGTTCCCAAGAACTTAGTCACTTTGTACAATTCCTTCACACCGAACTTCGCCATCACATCATACTTTAACAAATATACTGGTTTATCAAATAGTGTAAGCCAATACAGTGTCATATGTTTCCAGTCTTGTGATTTGCGTTCAATGTACCGTCTCCATCCTAAAAATAGATACCAACATAAAAATAATCAATAATCGTTGTCATTCTAAATATAGACAACAATTCTTAATAACGGACAGATATTCATTGGCAAACAACATTACCAGAATGTCTTTATGCAGCAATATGCATACTAGTATACTGAAATGCACATTCTAGCTCCTTAGAAACTGTGACGATAGTACTACACTATGTTTGTATTACTTCACAATGGGAATCCATTGAGAGTCGAAGAAATAAGAAATATCTGTCTTCATTAGTCCCACCTTAATGTTTGGCAAACTTCTTGTATAATTTTCGCAATGTCGATGATATACAGTCTATACGCACAAGACCATCTCTATACAACAATGCTTTTCTGCCATCTGTTCTGAGAGACTGGAATGAACTACCAAGTAAATTGCAATAACTAAAGAGTAACGCCACAAAATGCCCGAAATATTTCAACGCCAGTGACAGGAAATGACAGGTCATGCTCGACTACGTACTACATGTAGTTGTAACTCATTAAACCAACACGTGTTCGGTAAAATAGTTCTCTATCACATCTCTGTCAATGTTGTCTTCCTGAGAGTAATCATCATTTTTTCTTTGAATGTCTCTACTATAATGACATCATATTGTGTCTACTTGCAAATACTTCTAAATATTGTATCATAACACTATACACTCTATTACACGGAGGCCGAAATCTTAGCGATGATTGCAACGCAAATATATTTCAAGCAGTCCAAAACTACATCCGGGAAAGCAAACGATTTTCATGAGCATCTGTTCACTAAATGTTGCATACTTGCCTCTACCATCGAACTATCCGAATGAATCTATCATATTCCTTGCTCTATAATTTCTACTATTCTTCTTAGTAAATCTCAATTTCAACCTTCTAAATTAGTTACTATATGTACTTGTTTCATCTTAATAATCTCTTTATCTTATTGATATTCTAATTGTGCGTGCGTGCGTGTAATGTATACTTATTTATTTAGGAGAAAATATATAAGTGAGAGCAATTATTTTCGCTATAGAAGAGACAGTTTTCAGAATTCCAATGATATGAATTCTACTAAATTGCTTTAAAAGTGTTGTATCAATGATAACGTGTAGACATATTGGGTCACGACACTGCCATTTTCTATACCTCACGTGGACTACCCCACGCAAAATTTGCCATACACGAGCAGCCGACATTTTTCACTGTCTCATGGCAATGTCTCACACCTGAATAGCCTCATTCGGAACAAAATCACGCTACTCGGACTTTACCGTTGATTTTCAATGTGATTTGTTTTGCTATGCCGCCATCTTGTTGTCTCGAAGAATGTATTGTCAGGATTTCCAAACAACAAAATAAACTGTGACAGTATATGGTCAACCCTCGGAAAAATAATGTCGACCGAGGCGACATTGAAGACATTGAAAAATGTCGCCCTCTTGGGTCTGGCAAATTGTGCGTGGAATAGTGACACGAAGTATAACGATAAATTATACATTACACGTGTTTGATGATATTTTAGTTCAAGCAATATTTATTTCTTTGAATATACATAGTCTGGTATGCATAATATGTACATGTACATACATGTAGGCTTGAGGAGAATGCAACTTGCTTATAATTTATGAGTACCTCTTTCCTAATGATGATATTTTAATAATGTGTTGGTCAATAAACCTTGTGTATGGGTTCATTAAAGCAGCATTACATCGTAATAAAGGATGTTTTGGGTAAAATATAAATACTAATGTGTGTGTGTTTACAAAAATCGAAATAGTCGCTCAGAAACGATAAAATTCCAATAAATTTAAACCGTCGTATACGCGAATTTGTTTATCAACACACGAAATTTAAACACACACAGAGCGCATGCGTGAAACAACAGAGGGTGTAGAAAACAACGTATATATTTTGAACATGAAATACTATCTATCTTCCTCTAATGTCGAACCCATCGTGGGGATGTAGAAATGTCCCTAAAAGACTTAGCTAACAGAGGTATGAATCAATATATCAAGTAATTTAATAAACAAATGGGGTCGATGCATTATGAATGTAAACAAATGCGGACGATGCGTTCCGGTTGTAAACAAGTGCGTGACCGATCGACTCGGAAAGTCCTACTTTCGGTTTCGAGTTTGTTTTATCGCAAAAATACTGTTTACCAAATGAACATTGGAATGTGTATCAGCATTGCTACCCATACGTAAAAAATGATTTTTTCAAATATATTTTATTTCATACGATGTAATGCTGCTTTAAGCATACATTTCAGACTATCATTCGACATACCTTCATTTCCAAAATACTGATTTATATATGGGTAACTGCGGCAACTGACAAAACTCTTAGCAATACACGTCAGATGTACTTACTTTCGCTAACGAAAGCTGTATGGACAGCTATTCCAACACCAGGTCTAATATGATTTTGCAGTGACACTTTTGTTGACATTTGTCTGTTGTATTCTGCCAACATAGTCTCGTATGGATTTCTGAGGATATAAATTGCTTTGGAATAGTTCATTCTTGTGACGCCGATCTTTGTGCATTCACGATGAATAGTTCCATCGCCTGGACGATGCGTTTTTACGATAAACACTCTTCCCGTTGAAGGACATTGTTGTGTGAACTCACTATAATTGGGCTCGTAATAAACGGAACCAGTGTATATGCCTGTAAGAGAAAAATATATGCTGTATGTGTGCTTACGTTTATTTATCGTCGCTATCGGTTACCCATATGAGCGACGCCTCCTGAAGATATATATATATATACATTTAGATCTACCTCTGATCAAATAAATAAATACTGACTATTCTACAGTCGATTCTGGTAACAAACCATTTAGTACTAAGCTAATGTATTTATACTATGAAATGAAATATGTGATAGCGGCGGTGATATTTTCCGGGTGGATTAGTGTGTATATTCCATATATGTGTTTCTATTAGTTGTTATTGTTATTACAGGTCCTCTTTTTATGTATTGATATAAACTACGAATCTCGGATATGGGTTTGGTGTACTTATTTATCCCATGAAGACCCGGTGACAAATGGCTCCCCGTCGGGGAATTGAACCCCGGTCTCCCGCGTGACAGGCGGGGATACTCACCACTATACACCTGTAAACCGACCTTTTGCGGTTCTCGTACCCATTAATACTACAAGACGTATGGAACTTGTTAGTATTGATTTTTTGAAACTCGAACCCAGCAAAGGCGGTATTGAGAACATCTTGGTTATTGTAGACCACTTTACTAGGTTTTCTCAGGCAATTCCCTGTCGTAACCAAACTGCTCAGACCACAGCAAAGGCTCTATATGAAGGTTTCTTCCGTTATTATGGATTTTCTGAACAATTGCACAGTGATCAAGGCCGTAACTTTGTTAACAGGATCATTCAGGAACTGTGCAATTTGACAGGAATCCGGAAGACTCGAACCACGCCTTACCATCCTATGGGAAATGGCCAAGCCGAACGCTTCAATCAGACGGTCTTGAAGATGCTTGGTACTCTGGAAGATCACCAGAAACCGGATTGGAAATCCTATATTGCTCCACTTGTGCAAGCGTACAACGCTACCAAGAATGATGCAACCGGATATGCTCCTCATTTTCTGTTGTTTGGTTGGCACCCAAGGCTGTCAGTAGATGCCTATTTAGGAACTGATCCTTCGGAGGAACAAGCCGGCAACCACTCCTCCTATATATATATTATTGTATTCCTCTTATATAGCACATGTACACAATATACTAAATTTACATACAATTTGTGGCAATGCATTATTACATAATAACATGTAGTATATAACAAATTATGAGCAAACTCCTTACATAGCACATTATATACATGTATATATTATATACATATACACACAACTACATGGTATGTATCGATGAATTATAGGAGAAATGTACCTAGTGTTAAGAAGCACCTGGTTGAGATAAACCTTGCCGAAACGAAACACAAGACATATATATATATAATTTTATGACACGCATAAAATGTTTTATGTACGAGAGTATATGTTTACGTACACGAGCTGGTCACTTTCTGCAGTTAGGTAAGGACATGGCCACATTCCAACCAATCAAATACATCGGTGTGGTCATGGGACACGTCTAGGTCAATCACCATCAAAGCATTCGTCTTTATATATACTGCTCGCACATATGGTTCGCCGGAGGCGAGGGTAAATAAGCTCAATCATCATCACCCTTCGTCTTTATATTTTAACCGAGATGGGCTCGTTGCGAAAGACGGATCTGTAGTCCAGTAGTTAACACGCTGGACAGGTAATCCAGTGATCGCAGGTTCGATCCCCGGTCTGACCATAACAAAATTAACAGTCTTTCACATGGGACTTTAAACCGAGGTCTCGTGTCGGTGCTTTGCACCATGCACGTAAACAAAACCCTGGAATGGATCTCTGTCTATATCATTGCACTATACTCCAAAAATCTAAATGACTAAATCTCTTCAGGAGGCGTCGCTCATATGGACAACTGGTAGCGACGATAAATAAACGTAAAACACACACACATAACTGCAGTACGACATCATAGATTCTGAAGAAGTTAATTCATACAATTGCCTTTGAAACAAAATGGAAAAGTAACAGTATTAAACATTAAGGTATATATTGGAACAAAAAGTATGTCACCCAGTCTATTAAAACCAACGTTTATAATCAAGTAAAATGACAATCATGTGATAATCAAATTATTGATATGTTTGAAACCTATTTCGTACTATAACAAAACGATATCCATATACCTATCTTTTACACTTGCCCACATGGTTCGCCATAGGCGAGGGTAAATAAGCTCACCTTTCTTTTGGCATTTTAGTGGTAAAGGGTAGGCAGTAGTATGAGATACTAAGAATATTCATCCTTCACAATACATCGGATTGCATTTCGATTACGACGTAATGCAACAGTATTTACGTGTGAGTTGAGAGAAGGAAGAAGAGAGAAGAAGAAGAAAAAAGAGAAAAAAAGAAAAGAGAAAGAGAAGAAAAGAAGAAGAGAAGAAGAATAAGAAAAAGAAGAAAAGAAAAGAGAAGAAGAAAAAAGAAGAGAAGAGACGAAAAAGAAGAAGAAGAAAGAAGCGAAGAAGCAGAAGAAGAAGAAAACAACGACGACAACGAACGACCGAACGACGACGACAACGACGACGACGACGACAACGACAGACACGACGACGACGACGAACAACACACGACGACGACAACGACAACAACAACAACAACACACAACAACAACAACAACAACAACAACAACAACAACAACAACATATATATAAGTCAAGTCAAAACACATTTTATTCTCTCATTTCACATGCATACATAAAAGAATGAGGCTTACGATAACAAATATTTACGAGGCTTGAGTAACATGATATGTTGCAAATACTAAACAGTATGGTACTATTATTGTTGATATAGATAATTATTCGATTTTCAGGTGCAATAATTGTAGGGGAGATCGTGAAATGAACAATTGTCTTTCTTTTCATTTGTACAAGAAATTTAAAGAATTTTGGATCCACAGAGAGTCAAGCATTTTTATTTTGTCAATGACGTTAATTAGAAATATTTAGTATCTAAGTACTAAATGGTAACGTATCAAAGGTGGTGATCCACACTTTTAATTATATTTTGAGAAGATTTTATAGCTAGATAAACGTTTTAAACTATCTTGTTTCTAATGGTAAAATATAAAAAATACCCCCTTTGGAGTGGATCAAGGTGTTGTATATATATATAAGTAAAAGAGTCTAATATTGATTACTGTTTATTGCATCTCATATAATTATCATATGTTTTATGTTAATGAGAACATGTATTTATGTATAATTATGTACTTGTATGTGAATAAAAGGGGCGTTGTCCTCGAGAAGAAGAAAAATCGAAAGCATGCTCTCAGTTATCCATTTATCAGGAATAAATCAGAATTACTGAATTAAATACATGTACACGAAAACGATCGAATATTACAACGAAGCTACACACATCTGTTATCTGTCAGATTTGACACACTGGTATACGCTACTGGAACGTAAACAAACTTGCACCAAGCGCGCATGCGTTATTTTTTCCGGAACTAGTTATATAATACGACGTTTATAGGTTTGTTACGAGCTCGTGACACTGAAAATACGTGAACCCCATTCAAGATACATGTATATACTAACAATATCTAATTATTACGTGAATCACAATTGATAATATTAGTGTGAACACAGTTTAAGATATTACGCTTTGGCGAGGTTATTGCACGAGGAATGGTGTGCCGTTCATGTGACTAGTGTAAACAAATTAACTCATCGCACGCATGAGAATACGATGTGTTTCCGTGATTAAACAAAGCAGTCTATATACAAGATACTGACTGCGACTGTTCGTGTGTTACGCCTATGCTGATTGGCGTCATTTAACTCTGTGCCTTAAAATGCTAATTGATTAGATTAACATCTGATCTACGTTTTTTGCTTCAAACTAATCAAAACTATATTTTGTCAGCAAACATCTCAGATGTTGCTAAGCATAATTTTCATAGTATACACTCAACACAATTGCTAATGAAGAGCCAAATAATGCTGTTTATGGCGAACTAGGAAGATGCCCACTCTCTCTAATATGTAAAGAAAGATCTACAAAATATTGGCTGAAAATAATGAAACATAACACCTCACCTATGTATAGTATAATACTATGTATATGGACCTCTGTGAAAATGTAAGTAATATATGTTGGGCAACCCGTATGCATTCTGTTATTGCTCATCTTGGCTTTAGAGATGTAAGATTAAGTTTTAATGAAAATATTGATTATTTTCCTATGTTCATCCATCGCCATGGTGGAAAGGGAAGAGGCAATGTGGAATTTAAGTGCCTTGCCCAAGTACACAATCTTAACGGCTACAGCTGGGCGCGAACTCCGGGCCTCTCACTCGTGAAGCGAACACGCTACCACTGCACAATAACGGCTTCCACGAACGTTTGAGCAGCTATACCGGATTAAGATTGCATATATATTGCAATTGAAGAATAACATGAAATGCGGAATCGTCAACGTTTGGGACGTAACGTCCATAGCGTAAATGTCGTCATTGTCCATAGAAACACAAGAGCGCTTAGAAAAGAAAACTTCGACAGTGAATATTCTTTATATATATGATAAATATCTCGTTATATTTCGTATAAATTTAACAATGCCAACAAAAACGACAAGCACAGCTAGTGAGTCCAGCACAGTTATGTGTGGGCGCAGTGAGTCCAGCACAGTTTTGTATGGACGCAGTGAGGCCAGCACAGTTATGTATGGACGCAGTGAGGCCAGCACAGTTATGTATGGACGCAGTGAGGCCAGCACAGTTATGTATGGACGCAGTGAGGCCAGCACAGTTATGTATGGACGCAGTGAGGCCAGCACAGTTATGTATGGACGCAGTGAGGCCAGCACAGTTATGTATGGACGCAGTGAGACCAGCACAGTTTTGTATGGATACAGTGAGGCCAACACAGTTTTGTATGGACACAGTGAGGCCAGCACAGTTATGTATGGACGCAGTGAGGCCAGCACAGTTTTGTATGGACGCAGTGAGGCCAGCACAGTTATGTATGGAGACACTGAGCCCCGCACAGTTATGTGTGGAGACACTGAGCCCAGCACAGTTATGTATGGAGACACTGAGCCCCGCACAGTTATGTGTGGAGACACTGAGCCCAGCACAGTTATGTTTGGAGACACTGAGCCCCGCACAGTTATGTGTGGAGACACTGATCCCAGCACAGTTAGCTATGGAGGTTTGTTAATTGCAATATTATCTAACCAATTACGCTATTTCGTCTCGTTTTCTAATTTGGTTTAAACAGTATTTATTCCAATAAATGTACATGTACATGTATAACACAAATAAAAGGTTAAAAAATACATAAATTATGAATGGTTTGGATTAGAAAACAAGTTTTCAGACAACTTATATTAATTCATCTCCAATGGAAATGTACATAATAAATATTTGCAACGTTTTCGGTAGGTATAAAGAATAATACTAAAATCGAGTGTAACTTGAGGCGGATATTCTATATACATTTATGCAAGAAGTACTGTTCTAAGAAGGGACAGTTGGACTTGAGAAAATACTTAATAATCATTCAAACATCGATTTTCTAATTTACTCATTTGTCTGAAGGATTCGTAAATCATGCCTTATTGGTCACACTACGTGAATCAGAATATTGCATGCCAAAGCTACTGCCTTTAGTGAACTTTTTAAGACAAATCTTCCCGAGTTAATTTAAGAAAAATCTGCACGAGTAATTTAAGAAATATCTGCACGAGTTAATTTAAGAAATATATGCGCGAGTTAATTTAAGAAATATATGCACGAGTAATTTAAGAAATATCTGCACGAGTAATTTAAGAAATATCTGCACGAGTTAATTTAAGAAATATATGCACGAGTAATTTAAGAAATATCTGCACGAGTAATTTAAGAAATATCTGCCCGAGTTAATTTAAGACATATCTGCGCGAGTTAATTTAATATGTACTAAGGCATTGCCTCAAATGAAAATCGATCATCAACATATCCTTTTAAGCATAGCAGAAATGAATACAATCCATGAGCGTATCGTCGGGTATTGAACCTATGCTGGACACATTTTAGGGGTTGGGGGCGCACTGGATGCCCACCCCTATATCCGTTAGTGCTTTGCTAGCATATTCAGTTAGATGATCACTAGTGATTATGCAAGGTATTTAAATTCCACGTTGCTTCTTCTCTCTCCCTAGTGATGATAGATTACATCAGGAATTAGTTCTCGAGAGTGATTAAGTTGTAAGGACTTGCATACCACTATAACATATCATCACTGATTGTCACGGGATTGAGTCCCGCTCCGACCGTGTCTCTTTATATGGAAAAATTGGCGGTGGTGCATCCTGTACTGGTAAACCGCTGGATATATATAATAGCCAATTAGAACAGTTACAAATGAGTTTATCATGAGGAAAGCAATCATAAGTAGTATATATACTGTTCCTTTCATCCGCGTACACCACTATAAACACGTGCATGACTCATTAGATTTCTCCTAATTACTTATGATACAGAGAACATATTTTGCAAATCGAAAAATCTAAATATTTTTTCAGCTGCTTTGGACACAACTCCCAGAAAGCACGTGAGAGCACGATTGACAGCGGTCATGATTGATATGTGCTGTCCTGAACGACCAGAGAGTGCACAGATCCGCGTCAACCGCTGGTTAACTACGCAAACAAGTACACAAACAAGTACACAAACCAGAAAGCCACGAAAGCGCGAGAGAGATGACGATGATGCTACTTGCAGACGGAGAAAACACACAAAAACCACCATCCATTAAACTATTATTGACTTTTCCTTTTTTTTATTGGACTATTTTTATGATGATTTTTTAAGCAATATTTTTGAACAAATGAAAACTGAAATATTATCAAAGCTTGTTATGTGTTCTTTCTTTTATTCTTAGTTTATAGTATCTGTATAGTACGATGTGCTTAGAACTAATGAAGCTACGAGTAAATACGTCGTGTATCTATGAGTAAAAACGTCATGGATCTATGAGTCAATACGATATACATGTATCTATGAGTCAATACGTCATGTATCTATGAGTAAATACGTCATGTATCTATGAGTAAATACGTCGTGATTCTATGAGTAAATACGTCATGTATCTATTAGTAAATTTGTTATGTATCTATGAGTCAATACGGTATGCATCTATGAGTAAATACGTCATGTATCTATGAGTAAATACGTCATGTATCTATGAGTAATTACGTCGTGTATCTATGAGTCAATACGGTATGCATCTATGAGTAAATACGTCGTGTATCTATGAGTAAATACGTCGTGTATCTATGAGTAAATACGTCGTGTATCTATGTGTAAATACGTCATGTATCCGGTATGGAGCTATGAGTCAATACGTCACGTATCCATGAGTAAATACGTCATATATATATGAGTAAATACGTCATGTATCCGGTATGGAGCTATGAGTCAATATGTCATGTATCTATGAGTAAATACGTCATGTATATATGAGTAAATACGTCATGTATCCGGTATGGAGCTATGAGTCAATACGGTATGGAGCTATGAGTCAATACGGTATGGAGCTATAAGTAAATACGTCTTATATCCGGTATGGAGCTATGAGTCAATACGGTATGGAGCTATGAGTCAATACGTCATGTATCTATGAGTAAATACGTCGTGTATCTATGAGTAAATACGTCGTGTATCTATGAGTAAATACGTCATGTATATATGAGTAAATACGTCATGTATCCGGTATGGAGCTATGAGTCAATATGTCATGTATCTATGAGTAAATACGTCATGTATATATGAGTAAATACGTCATGTATCCGGTATGGAGCTATGAGTCAATACGGTATGGAGCTATGAGTCAATACGGTATGGAGCTATAAGTAAATACGTCATATATCCGGTATGGAGCTATGAGTCAATACGGTATGGAGCTATGAGTCAATACGTCATGTATCTATGAGTAAATACGTCGTGTATCTATGAGTAAATACGTCGTGTATCTATGAGTAAATACGTCGTGTATCTATGTGTAAATACATCATGTATATATGAGTAAATACGTCATGTATGTATGAGTAAATACGTCATGTATCCGGTATGGAGCTATGAGTCAATACGTCATGTATCCATGAGTAAATACGTCATGTATATATGAGTAAATACGTCATGTATCCGGTATGGAGCTATGAGTCAATATGTCATGTATCTATGAGTAAATACGTCATGTATATATGAGTAAATACGTCATGTATCCGGTATGGAGCTATGAGTCAATACGGTATGGAGCTATGAGTCAATACGGTATGGAGCTATAAGTAAATACGTCATATATCCGGTATGGAGCTATGAGTCAATACGGTATGGAGCTATGAGTCAATACGTCATATATCCGGTATGGAGCTATGAGTCAATACGGTATGGAGGTATGAGTCAATACGGTATGGAGCTATGAGTCAATACCTCATGTATCCATGAGTAAATACGTCATGTATCCGGTATGGAGCTATGAGTCAATACGGTATGGAGCTATGAGTAAATACGGTATGGAGCTATGAGTCAATACGGTATGGAGCTATGAGTCAATACGTCATGTATATATGAGTAGTAAATACGTCATATATCCATGAGTAAATACGTCATGTGTCCGGTATGGAGCTATGAGTCAATACGTCATGTATCCGGTATGGAACTATGAGTCAATAATTCATGTATCTATGAGTAAATACGTCATGTATCTATGAGTAAATACGTCGTGATTCTATGAGTAAATACGTCATGTATATATTAGTAAATGTGTTATGTATCTATGAGTCAATACGGTATGCATCTATGAGTAAATACGTCATGTATCTATGAGTAAATACGTCATGTATCTATGAGTAAATACGTCGTGTATCTATGAGTCAATACGGTATGCATCTATGAGTAAATACGTCATGTATCTATGAGTAAATACGTCGTGTATCTATGAATAAATACGTCATGTATCTATGAGTCAATACGGTATGTATCTATGAGTAAATACGTCATGTATCTATGTGTAAATACGTCGTGTATCCATGAGTCAATACGGCATGCATCTATGAGTAAATACGTCATGTATCTATGAGTAAATACGTCGTGCATCTATGAATAAATACGTCATGTATCTATGAGTAAATACGTCATGTATCTATGAGTAATTACGTCGTGTATCTATGAGTCAATACGGTATGCATCTATGAGTAAATACGTCATGTATCTATGAGTAAATACGTCGTGTATCTATGAGTAAATACGTCATGTATCTATGAGTCAATACGGTATGTATCTATGAGTAAATACGTCATGTATCTATGTGTAAATACGTCATGTATATATGAGTAAATACGTCGTGTATCTATGAGTCAATACGTCGTGTATCTATGAGTAAATACGTCGTGTATCTATGTGTAAATACATCATGTATATATGAGTAAATACGTCATGTATGTATGAGTAAATACGTCATGTATCCGGTATGGAGCTATGAGTCAATACGTCATGTATCCATGAGTAAATACGTCATGTATATATGAGTAAATACGTCATGTATCCGGTATGGAGCTATGAGTCAATATGTCATGTATCTATGAGTAAATACGTCATGTATATATGAGTAAATACGTCATGTATCCGGTATGGAGCTATGAGTCAATACGGTATTGAGCTATGAGTCAATACGGTATGGAGCTATAAGTAAATACGTCATATATCCGGTATGGAGCTAGGAGTCAATACGGTATGGAGCTATGAGTCAATACGTCATGTATCTATGAGAAAATACGTCATATATCCGGTATGGAGCTATGAGTCAATACGGTATGGAGCTATGAGTCAATACGGTATGGAGCTATGAGTCAATACCTCATGTATCCATGAGTAAATACGTCATGTATCCGGTATGGAGCTATGAGTCAATACGGTATGGAGCTATGAGTAAATACGGTATGGAGCTATGAGTCAATACGGTATGGAGCTATGAGTCAATACGTCATGTATATATGAGTAGTAAATACGTCATATATCCATGAGTAAATACGTCATGTATCCGGTATGGAACTATGAGTCAATACGTCATGTGTCTATGAGTAAATACGTCATGTATCTATGAGTAAATACGTCATGTGTCCGGTATGGAGCTATGAGTCAATACGTCATGTATCCGGTATGGAACTATGAGTCAATAATTCATGTATCTATGAGTAAATACGTCATCTATCTATGAGTAAATACGTCGTGATTCTATGAGTAAATACGTCATGTATCTATTAGTAAATGTGTTATGTATCTATGAGTCAATACGGTATGCATCTATGAGTAAATACGTCATGTATCTATGAGTAAATACGTCATGTATCTAGGAGTAAATACGTCGTGTATCTATGAGTCAATACGGTATGCATCTATGAGTAAATACGTCATGTATCTATGAGTAAATACGTCGTGTATCTATGAATAAATACGTCATGTATCTATGAGTCAATACGGTATGTATCTATGAGTAAATACGTCATCTATCTATGTGTAAATACGTCATGTATCTATGAGTCAATACGGTATGTATCTATGAGTAAATACGTCATGTATCTATGTGTAAATACGTCGTGTATCTATGAGTCAATACGGTATGCATCTATGAGTAAATACGTCATGTATCTATGAGTAAATACGTCGTGTATCTATGAATAAATACGTCATGTGTCTATGAGTCAATACGGTATGTATCTATGAGTAAATACGTCATGTATCTATGTGTAAATACGTCATGTATCTATGTGTAAATACGTCATGTATCTATGAGTAAATACGTCGTGTATCTATGAGTAAATACGTCGTGTATCTATGAGTAAATACGTCGTGTATCTATGTGTAAATACGTCATGTATATATGAGTAAATACGTCATGTATGTATGAGTAAATACGTCATGTATCCGGTATGGAGCTATGAGTCAATACGTCATGTATCCATGAGTAAATACGTCATGTATATATGAGTAAATACGTCATGTATCCGGTATGGAGCTATGAGTCAATATGTCATGTATCTATGAGTAAATACGTCATGTATATATAAGTAAATACGTCATGTATCCGGTATGGAGCTATGAGTCAATACGGTATGGAGCTATGAGTCAATACGGTATGGAGCTATAAGTAAATACGTCATATATCCGGTATGGAGTTATGAGTCAATACGGCATGGAGCTATGAGTCAATACGTCATGTATCTATGAGTAAATACGTCATATATCCGGTATGGAGCTATGAGTCAATACGGTATGGAGCTATGAGTCAATACGTCATGTATCCATGAGTAAATACGTCATGTATCCGGTATGGAGCTATGAGTCAATACGGTATGGAGCTATGAGTAAATACGGTATGGAGCTATGAGTCAATATGGTATGGAGCTATGAGTCAATACGTCATGTATATATGTGTAGTAAATACGTCATGTATCCATGAGTAAATACGTCATGTATCCGGTATGGAACTATGAGTCAATACGTCATGTATCTATGAGTAAATACGTCATGTGTCTATGAGTAAATACGTCATGTATCTATGAGTAAATACGTCATGTGTCCGGTATGGAGATATGAGTCAATACGTCATGTGTCCGGTATGGAGCTATGAGTCAATACGTCATGTATATATGAGTAAATACGTCATCTATCTATGAGTAAATACGTCATGTGTCTATTGGTAAATACGTCATGTATCTATGGGTAAATACGTCATGTATCTATGAGTAAATACGTCATGTATCTATGAGTAAATACGTCATGTATCTATGAGTAAATACGTCATGTATATATGAGTAAATACGTCATGTGTCTATGAGTAAATACGTCATGTATCTATGAGTAAAAACGTCATGTATCTATGAGTAAATACGTCATGTATCTATGAGTAAATGCGTCATGTATATATGAGTAATTACGTCATGTATCTATGGGTAAATACGTCATGTATCCGGTATGGAACTATGGGTCAATACGGTATGGAGCTATGAGTCAATACGGTATGGAGCTATGAGTCAATACGTCATGTATCTATGCGTAAACATGTCATATATCTATGAGTAAATACGTCATGTATCTATGAGTAAATACGTCATGTATCTATGAGTAAATACGTCATGTATATATGAGTAAATACGTCATGTGTCTATGCGTAAACACGTCATATATCTATGAGTGAGTAAATACGTCATGTATCCAGTATGGAGCTATGAGTCAATACAGTATGGAGCTATGAGTCAATACGTCATGTATCTATGAGTAAATACGTCATGTATCTATGGGTAAATACGTCATTTATCCGGTATGGAGCTATGAGTCAATACGGTATGGAGCTATGAGTCAATACGGTATGGAGCTATGAGTCAATACGGTATGGAGCTATGAGTCAATACGGTATGGAGCTATGAGTCAATACGTCATGTATCTATGCGTAAACACGTCATATATCTATGAGTAAATAAGTCATGTATCTATGAGTCAATACGGTATGGAGCTATGAGTCAATACGGTATGGAGCTATAAGTCAATACGGTATGGAGCTATGAGTCAATACGGTATGGAGCTATGAGTCAATACGGTATGGAGCTATGAGTCAATACGGTATGGAGCTATGAGTCAATACGGTATGGAGCTATGAGTCAATACGGTATGGAGCTATGAGTCAATACGGTATGGAGCTATGAGTCAATACGTCATGTATCTATGCGTAAACACGTCATATATCTATGAGTAAATACGTCATGTATCTATGAGTCAATACGGTATGGAGCTATGAGTCAATACGGTATGGAGCTATGAGTCAATACGGTATGGAGCTATGAGTCAATACGGTATGGAGCTATGAGTCAATACGTCATGTATCTATGAGTAAATACGTCATGTATCTATGAGTAAATACGTCATGTATCTATGAGTAAATACGTCATGTATCCGGTATGGAACTATGGGTCAATACGGTATGGAGCTATGAGTCAATACGGTATGGAGTTATGAGTCAATACGTCATGTATCTATGCGTAAACACGTCATATATCTATGAGTAAATACGTCATGTATCTATGAGTAAATACGTCATGTATCTATGAGTAAATTCGTCATGTATATATGAGTAAATACGTCATGTGTCTATGCGTAAACACGTCATATATCTATGAGTAAATACGTCATGTATCCGGTATGGAGCTATGAGTCAATACAGTATGGAGCTATGAGTAATACGTCATGTATCTATGAGTAAATACGTCATGTATCTATGGGTAAATACGTCATGTATCCGGTATGGAGCTATGAGTCAATACGGTATGGAGCTATGAGTCAATACGGTATGGAGCTATGAGTCAATACGGTATGGAACTATGAGTCAATACGGTATGGAACTATGAGTCAATACGGTATGGAGCTATGAGTCAATACGGTATGGAGCTATGAGTCAATACGTCATGTATATATGCGTAAACACGTCATATATCTATGAGTAAATACGTCATGTATCTATGAGTCAATACGGTATGGAGCTATGAGTCAATACGGTATGGAGCTATGAGTCAATACGGTATGGCACTAGCCCGGCGCCCCCCCCCCCTAAAATCGCCGGGGCATAGGTAACGAATGTGCTAAAGTTCACGCTGCGCTCGTACAATACATTTTATAACTGATTTGTTGATAAAAGTGCGCCTACGGAGTCTGCAACAAATATGCCAAACCGTCATGTGTTTGAGTCTGAGTCGCATGTTCAAATCCGTCCCGGCAACTATCCGCACTTGACATTCTGTAGAGGATGACGTCACTCGATGCTGTCAATCTAGTCTATCAAAACAATAATGGATGCCCCGATTGCGAGACGCCTTAAATTTCAAACGATGATGGGTAGCTTTTCCCGAAAGAAACCAAAGAAAAGGTAAGATAATTGCTCAGAAAATAAACATATAGTTTGCAGTAACGGTGATATAAATTTGTTTAATACAAAGTTCATTATTAAATTAATTCTACCACGTGTCACGCATGTCTTGTTGGTCTGGTGAAATGTCATGCGCGGATCCAGAATATCAGGGGTTCCAAACAGGTATTGTTTGTCATGAAATGGTCCGACTAGCTAATTTTTTAAGGGTCCAACAAGTAAATTTTCTGTAAGGGGAGTCCCGATAGGACTCTTAACCCTGATAATTATACTCGGTCATATTTGTTAAGATAATCATATTTTTCTCTAAATTCCAGGGGTCCGGACCCCCGTTTCCCCTCGTGTCTGTGTATGCTCCTTTTAGTTAGCACCCTTTGTTTTTACTGTTGTGCCATAACCAGATGTTGCGGTATGATAATGTGATTTTATCACAAACGTGTTAAATAAGTGGTAACATTACTTTACAAATACATGTAAGTACCCATTGCATATACTGGTAGGGGATCTGTTGAGATATAGTAATTTAATAATTATAAGAAGCAATAGTGGAATAAAATTAAAGGAAACATCGATATATACAGAGGAACCACTTAATAGGGCCTATCTACTTTAGGGAGTATTCAGGGGCAGTAGCTGACCGATGTCTCTCATTGAATGCATACACGTACATATATTAACACAAATACATATCCTCTATATACACCGTACCTGTAACAATTTCGAGCATGTGTCTGATCCACGTATTTCCCGAACCAGGAAAACTCGCCAAGGCAACCAATGGTCTAGGAACATTTAAATAGCCGGCATGAGGACAATGGATACCTTGCATTACACTTTCCAACGTGGTAAAATTGAATAACAAAAGTTGATGGATTTAGTAGTTGGACACTGGTATGGCATTGATCTAACAGCTCCTGCAGTTTCCGGTCTGTGACTAATTCATGTATGTATTGCCTTATTAAACGTAGACAGATGTGTTCTGTGTTTTCCCTTACAGATAACAATGTTGGTATGACACTATGTTGAACATCATAATCAACGTACTTCAGCACACCGAATGAACAAAGTACTAAACAGAAAAAACATACTTTCACGATCCGTGTGCGTGTCAAGCATTTTACACCCATAATAGAATATCTAATATAGCGTTGATCCGAAGTGATGTTGACAATTTTCACATTTCAGGAAGTAAAGGTCCATATAGAAGTGTACTGAATGCTAAACCTAACTTAAATAGTTAATAACTCTTTCAATTAAATTATTCTTTATTAACTCAGAACATTTGCATGTCATATATGTAATTACATGTAGTTAACATATGTTGTGCAGCGTGTGCATGTCTAGCATTTTGCATCCATAATAGAATATCGAGTGTGCAAAAACAGCTATTTTGCACATGATACTAAGTATTGTGATTGTCTAATGTATATATTATAAATAGAAATGACCGTACTAATTTTATGCAATATTCACGCCTAAAATCAACAAGCTATTTTAGCTCGCAAAAAGAATGATTACATGAGAACTTATTGTGTGTATCGTTAATTTAGCTTACCGCGAGGCTGATGTACGTAAATATTATCTCACAGCGAGAGATTAGGTAATAGTTGTCGGTTTCTTTTGATGAGGCGCCAATATGTCTGGCTGTTTCATTAACGTTACGATTTTGATTGCGTAAGGTAACAGGTGGTCAGCGCCACGCTGTCTGACTGAAAGGTATATAATTCCGAGTAAAATTAAAGAGAAATTAGAGCACAAAAGGCTGACCTTATGCAAGGATTGATTGTGTATCTCAGATAGACAACAATTACTGTTTATATGACACTAAAGACGAAATGTCTCCAGTATATTAATTTAATATACTTATAAAACGAACTATAAACTGAACGTAAGTGTTACGGACACAGTGAATATTAATGGAGTTAGTAGCACCGTATTACTTGAATAGAATACGTGATAGCTAATATAACAGACGAGATGTCTTCAGTATATTAATTTAATATACTTATAAAACGAACTATAAACTGAACTTAAGTGTTACGGACACATTGGGTTGCGATGGATTAAGTAGCACCATATGGCTTGAATTGAATACGTGATAGCTAATATAATAAGATAAGAGATACAAATTATCTCTAATATATAGCGGTAATAAATTGATACCAGAACGGTACTGTGAGATATTGAAGTTATTGAGAGACGCGAGCGGCTGATCAACGTAGACAGTCTAATTGAGATAGCCTTGATTGTATATTGAAGATTAAAGATGTAATCCAATTATCGACAGGGCGGTGATCTAATAAAGACACTAGAAATTAATGAGGCTTGAAGTGACTATTATATAGATAAGAGATCAGATATTTACGAGATGTGAATAAACGAAATAGTATAATATAAAAAGAGACGATAGAGTAAAATAGATAGAAAAAGAACTTTGTGTTACGTTATTATTGAATTGATAGAGAAATGAAAAATACCCCTAGACAACCGACCAGAGAGTTTATATAGCTTAAACCTTGGAAAAAGCCGTAAATAGACCAGACGTAGAGTAAGAGCCGACGAGGGGGGACGCCACATTATCTATAGCGGTGATCCGAAGTGTTGTTGACAATTGTCACATTTCAAGAAGTAATGTCCATATAGAAGCGAACTGAATGCTAAACCTAACTTAAATAGTTAATAACTCTTTCAATTCAATTCAATTATTCTTCATTAACTCAGAACATGTGCATGCCATATATGTAATTACATATAGTTAACATATGTTGTGATACGTGTTGAACTATAATAATACAGAGTACAGTAGAGAAAAGTGTGAGATTTTGTTGGGTTTTTTTACGTTTATTTATCTTGCTACCGGTTGCCCATATGAGCGACGCTTCCTGAAGATATTAGTCATTTTAGATTTTGGAGGATAGTGCAATGATAGTGCAATGATAGTGCAATGATACCATTTCAGAGTCTCCTCTGGTTCTTTTACGTGCACGGTGTAGTAAAGCACCGACACGAGACCTCGGTTTAATGTCCCATCTGAAAGACTATTAATTTTATTAGGGTTAGACGGGGGGTCGAACTTGCGATCCCTGGATTACCAGTCCAGCGTGTCACCACTGAGCTATAGATCCGTCTGTGTGAGATAATTGATCATGCATCTTATATAATTGATCGAATCGCAGGGATCAGACCTCAATCAAGCCCTGCGAAATACATCAAATACCAATATCGCTACATACCTATTATATTGACAAACGAATAAGAAAGAAAGCGTAATCTAATAAAGTTATCCGTTTATGCATTATCCTCCAAAATCTAAAATAACTAATCTCTTCAGGAGGCGTCGCTCATATGGGCAACCGGTAGCGACGATAAATAAACCTAAAAACACATTATCCGTTTACGCAATGTGATATGAAACTTCTTAAGGAAACAATATCAAATGTTAATTGGAACTTGATGAAAACCTATATTTGCATACACTTATTATATATATATTGGTATTACTACATTACTACAGACGAGAAACTGTAAAGTTTAAGCATTCTTCTTCTTCTTCATACGTTTATCTCATAATCGCTGATAGTGCACACACGTATATATGTAATGGAGATAATCTCAATAAGCTATAAGCTTTCGATTTAATCCATTTTCGTTTTGTATGCAATATGTGTGTGTTACGTTTATTTATCGTCGCCACCAGTTGCCCATATGAGCTACGCCTCCTAGCATAGCCAAAAAACTGAGTTATGGCAGTGTGTGGTAATAATATTTTAACATTTACGTTCTGATCGAGCGGAACTCGGCGGATAAAGGGGTGCGTATGCACCCATCGCACCACCCTGCCTACGGGCCTGAATAACTTGTCAATAACAAATAATACATAGATCCACTAAGATGTGTTTTGCACCAACCATATTTGATTCATTCTAACTTATGGGCGAAAATAGTAAATTATGACCGCCATCTTGTAAAATGGCCGCCATATATACCATGGGATGCGATGTCCCTATATCCAAATATATTCCTAAAGTGATGTCCTAGCTGTGTGCCAAATGCCATGTTTTTATCACCAAACCCACAATTCTGTCGAAATATTTCACATTTCTGTGCCACTAGTTGCCATCAAAGGACGTTGTTGGCACGAGGCACGCATCCACACATCTGCATTGTGTAATGTACGAATTTAAGTCTCTTTTATGGATTTAATGAGGTACCAGAAGTATGAATGTGAGATTGGACGGACATGCGATACGTATGGTGACTACCAGACCAGAACGTATTATACCGGAAGTGCCAGATCGAGATGCCCATTGGTTGCATCCGGAAATAATACAGTTTGATTACATACAAAAGCCATGCATACATGCATACATATTCATTTCTTAAATTTCCTCTGGCAGACGTAGACATGTTGCGCGTCAAAAACCGCAAAGAAGTTAAAAGTATGAGTAGTTAAAAGTATAATTTAAGAAAGTAATGAAAGTGTAGCATCCGCCCAGCATTGTAGAGTGCCATATGTGGTGATCATTTATAGCTATTACACACTGCTGTGTGCCTATACCCAAGTATATAGGGTCTCATTGCTAAATCGGCTAGATATTCACTACTATCTATCTATCTTCCTTTAGTGTCGAACCCCTCGCGGGGACGTAGACATGTTGCACGTCAAAAACCGCAAAGAAGTTAAAAGTATGAGTAGTTAAAAGTATAATTTAAGAAGGTGTGAAAATAAGTTGTGGTAAAAGTTTAAAAGCAGCTACGCAGAACAACTAGGGACTGGCATGTTCAATATGGCAAACTGCCGTATTGAATTGCGCTATGGTAGGGAGATGGACAATGTCAGGAGGGAGATGGTTCCAATGATAGATTGTTCTTGGAAAGAAGGAAAACTTATAGTAGTATGTAGTTGCTGTAATTAACCTATAGCTTAAGGAATGGCAATGGCGAGTAGGACGGGAGAGAGGAACTAGGTAATTTTCAATGGGAATAGCAACAAGATCATTATGAATTTTATACATAAGGGATAACCTATTGTCAATACGCCGTTGATCTAGTCTGCGTAGATTTAGGGAATGTAGCATGTCTGTAACACTAGAGGTACGATAGAAGTCAGCCTTTATCCAACGGGCTGCTCTTCGCTGGACACCTTCAATTTGGTCTATCAATGTTTGGGTATGGGGCGACCAGATCTCGGAGCCATATTCAAGCTGGGGTCTCACTAATGTCTGGTAAGCCATGGTCTTAAGGGGTTCAGATTTGACCTGGAGGTTTCTACGTAGAAATCCTAATGTTTGGTTTGCTTTCTTTGTTGACCTTTTTATGTGGGTGTCCCACGACAGGTTATTTGAGATATCCACGCCAAGGTATTTGGCTGAGGTGACCGACTCAAGTAGGACTCAATGGAGTTTATATTTGCTGGGAATAGGATGTTTCCTTCTGGTGACGTGGATAACTTGACATTTGGAGGGGTTAAATTCCATGTCCCACTCCAACTCCCACTCATCTAATCTCTTAAGATCATTTTGGAGTGTGACCGATTCATTTGCAGATGTCAGTGATAGATATACTGCAGTATCATCTGCAAAGATGCGGACTTTGAAACTGATGTTTTGTGGGAGGTCGTTTATGTAGGCTAGGAAAAGCAGGGGTCCAAATACGGATCCAAATGTGGGACTCCAGAGGACACCGGAATGGCCTCTGAACTAATACCATTAAGGACAACTGACTGGAGTCTATTATCTAGAAAACTCTTAATCCACCTTAATGTTTGACCTCTGACTCCATATTCATGCATTTTTAGTAGTACTTTCTCGTGATTGACCTTATCGAAAGCCTTACTGAAGTCTAATAGGATGAGATCTACCTGATGCTTATTGTAGACAGAGGTAACCAAGTCATTGACTAGCATTACTAGTTGGGTCACGCATGACCATTTTTCTCTAAAACCATGCTGCAAATGGTACAGAATACTGTGGTTAGTGAAGTGTTTTGCTATCGAGGAGGAAACTATATGTTCTAGTACCTTGCATAGAACACATGTCAGTGAGATAGGCCTATAGTTGGCGGGGTTTGACTTGTCCCCTTTTTTGTAAATGGGAGCAACATTTGCTGACTTCCACTGGGCAGGCAGTGATCCTTCGTAGAGGGATTTTTGGAATAAGACTTCAAGGATAGGTGAGAGTTCTTTAGACAGGGTTTTAAGTATGATTGGCTTAATTAGGTCAAGATCACTAGCCTTGTGGGGGTTCAGGTTATTGAGAAGTTTCTCTATGCCATTTGAGCTTACTGTGATCTCATTCATGTTTGGCGTGGATTGACCATTCAGGTTTCCATATGTGTCCTGAATTTTCATTTTACAAATGGAGGTAAGTCTTAGTGGGGATTTGGAGCTGAAGACAGACTGAAACTGTTTGTTCAGTGCTGTGGCTTTAGCAGCTTCTTCATGATGGAATTTGTTTTCATGCTTTAGGGGTGGCATTGATTTGGAATCTTGCTTGGAATGCTTAAGGATGGAATGGATGGAACTACCCAATATGCTATTATCTGTAATTGTAATTTAGTTGTTTTATACCCGGTTCTTTTGTCGATTAATGAGATTGTCATAATAATGGAAAATTACAAAGGGAGTTAATACACGGAAACACGGTTTGGCTTATGATATAGTGCGCACCGTTTTGACCTACTTTCGCCAAAACGAGACTAACAGGTAAACAAACGTAAATATGCATTACTCGTATAGGAATGACACACTCGAGTGTCACATAATCTTGAAATTTACCAGTAGTTAGACGCAATATCTGTTCCTACGAATGTATATGGGTTATATGGTTCAGAGAATTACTTAGTGTGTCGTCCATGGTACAGTGGTAGCGTGTCTTATTTAGATTCAAAGGGTCCCGGGTTTGATACTAGTTTGGGGCACATATAGTGTCATTGAGTGAGGCATCTCAGTACTGGTTAGTGACTTAAGTCTGCTAAGCCTGTCAAAAAAAACATGTCAAGGTCCCCACAAGGTGCTTGGCATCAATAAAACATACAATGTACATAAGTAATTGAATGCATTAGTAACATTTAGGTCACACGCACCATATTAACTATATTAACCCATGACATTGGAATGGCCTTCCCTCCCCTCAACGAAGGATCACTGCCGGCCCAGTGGAAGTCAGCAAATGTTGCTCCCATTTACAAAAAAGGGGACAAGTCACACCCCGCCAACTATATGCCTATCTCACTGACATGTGTTCTATGCAAGGTTCTAGAACATATACATTGTACTTAGTTTCCTCCTCGATAGTAAAACACTTCACTAACCACAGTACCATTTGCAGCATGGTTTTAGAGAAAAACGGTCATGCGTGACCCAATTAGTAATGCTAATCAATGACTTGGTTATCTCTGTCTACAATAAGCATCAGGTATATCTCATCCTATTAAGACTTCAGTAAGGCTTTCGATAAGGTCAATCACGAGAAAGTACTACTAAAAATGCATGACTATGGAGTCAGAGGTCAAACATTAAGGTGGATTAAGAGTTTTCTTGATAATAGACTACAGTCAGTTGTCCTTAATAGTATTAATTCAGATGCCATTCCTCTGGAGTCCCACAGGGATCCAAAATGGACCCCTGCTTTTCCTAGCCTATCTAAACGACCTCCCACAAAACATCAGTTCCAAAGTCCGTATCTTTGCAGATGATACTGCAGTCTATCTATCATCTGCAAATGAATCGGTTACACTCCAAAACGATCTTAAGAGATTAGAAGAGTTGGAGTGGGACATGGACTTTAACCCCTCCAAATGTCAAGTTATCCACGTCATCAGAAGGAAACATCCTATTCCCAGTCAATATGAACTACATGGAGTCCTACTTGAGTCGGTCACCTCAGCCAAATACCTTGACGTGGATATCTCAAATAACCTGTCACAGGACACTCACATAAAACGGTCAACTAAGAAAGCAAACCAAACATTAGGATTCCTACGTAGAAACCTCCAGGTCAAATCCGAACCCCTTAAGTCCATGGCTTACCAGACACTAGTGAGACCCCAGCTTGAATATGGCTCCGAGATCTGGTTGCCCCATACCCACACATTGATAGACCATATGAATGTGTCCAGCGGTATATGAGACAACACCGCGTTGGATAAAGGCTGACTTCTAATGTACCTCTAGTGTTACAGACATACTACATTCCCTAAATCTACGCAGACTAGATCAACGGCGTATTGATAATAGGTTATCCCTTCTGTATAAAATTCATAATGATCTTGTTGCTATTCCCATTGAAAATTACCTAGTTCCCCTCTCCCGTCCTGCTCGCCATTGCCATTCCATAAGCTATAGGTTAATTACAGCAACTACAGACTACTACAAGTTTTCCTTTTTTCCAAGAACAATCTACCATTGGAAACATCTCCCTCCTGACATTGTCCATCTCCCTACCACAGAGCAATTCAATACGACAGTTTGCCATATTGACCATGCCAGTCAACCACAACTTATTTTCATTACTTTCTTAAATTATGCTTTTAACTATTCATACTTTTAACTTCGTTGCGGTTTTTGATGCGCAACATGTCTACATCCCCGCAAGTGGTTCGACATTAAAGGAAGATAGGTAGGCAGGCAGGCAGGCAGGCAGGCAAGCATACAGGGCAGGGCAGAGCAGGGCAGGGCAGACAGACAGACATACAGACAGATATATACTATGTACCGTCCAGCCCCAGCCTTTACTATTTTTGGTGAGCGGCTGGCCACTGTACCACTCGGGACTGTTTTTGACCTTAGTATGTGGTTAGTTTATACAAATTTATTTTTAGCTCGATTGCGAAACAAGTTCTTTCAACTTATATAAATCGCTCTCGAGACCTCATTCCTGATGGAATCCATCGCCACGAGGGAGAGAAGAGGCAACGTGGAATTTAAATGCCTTGCCTAAGGACACAATCGTAACGGCTCCAGCGGGGCTCGAACTCCGGACCTTTCGCACCTGAAGCGAACGCGCATCCACTGCGCTATCACGACTTCCACTAGTATGTGGTTATTTTCAACATTCTGTGTCTCAAATGTTTATCAACGGTCCCCGACAAGCGTCACCCTGTCATACTCAGTAGTGTGTGCTTGGAGTACCCAGTATATGTGGATGAATAAGTTACTACCAGAAATCATCGTTAGACTAAAGGGTTTTTTAGACGAAACTAGTACGTGAATTATTCGTGTTTACTCTCTAATATTCACTTCTGTTATCAGTAGTTATATAAATACGGATATAATACAGTTACAAAACAACCTACCAAAGTAAACATAGTATGTCGAAGGTATATTGCCAAAATACGCTAAACCGGTGATTTTATAACGAACGGTTTTAATGTTTGTTTACCTGTTTATACGAATCTGGGTCAAGACGGTGTCCAAACCGTGTTTCCGTGTATTATTTTCAAGTTAGTGTTTGCTGGAAATATTTCACTCACTTTTTAGTATATTTGTCCAGTATGTTTGTCTATTTCTCATGTTGGAAATCTGGAAGTTGTTAGGAAATATTATATATTGAGATCTTGGTAAACATTTTGATGCACATAAAGTGCTATAGAAAATACCGGTAATTTTTGAATATTGGACACATTTCGGACAAATGATTTTTGGATAATAATAATGATAATATAGTGTTGGAACCTATGCTCGGCGTAAACCCCACATATAATGAACAGTATAAAATGTAAATAGCACTTGTATAGAGTGGTGGAACCTATGCTCGGCGTAAACCCCACATATAATGACCAGTATAAAATGTAAATAGCACTTGTATAGAGTGGTGGAACCTATGCTCGGTGTAAACCCCACATATAATGACCAGTATAAAATGTTAATAGCACTTGTATAGAGTGGTGGAACCTATGCTCGGCGTAAACCCCACATATAATGACCAGTATAAAATGTTAATAGCACTTGTATAGAGTGGTGGAACCTATGCTCGGCGTAAATCCCACATATAATGACCAGTATAAAATGTTAATAGCACTTGCCGTATATTACTATTTTCTTAAGTCGTGAAAATAACTTTCAAAATACTCTTGTTGACACTTTTAGCGTCATCACATGACCTTGCCACAGGCACCAGACACACACAAAAAAAAAAAATGTTTGGCCTATGGTAATAATATATAATATATATTACTTACTATATGACCATAGGCCAAAAATAAAAAAATATTTTTGTGTCTGGTGCCTGTGGACCTTGCTGCTCACAACGGTGTCGGTCGGCACCCGTTTATATGGGGAACTGAAGACTTCGGGGCACCTATGCATGGCGTACTTGTTATTTATCCATCATAACTTGTTGAATATCTTATTTTGAAATAGTACATCATTGAGTATAAACATTTATTGGTCTTAATCAGAAATGGTATATAAACTATTTTTCGGGTTAGGTGTAGATTTTTTAAATTCGGATAGCTACCCGAATTACTTGTTCACCATACCACTTTAGGTGGAAATACTCTCCCAATTATTTGCTTGTTTATATTCGTATGCTGGGCTAATCACATGACAGTTGCATCAGCCTACCGATACACTCAATGGAATGCTATTGAACCATGCTTCAGCTCTGTCAATTAAATTAGCCTAGAACTATATAAATATTTTAAATACGGATGAAAATGGAAAATACGTCGAGCATAGGTTTCACCACTCTACAGTCAAACCTGTTAAGCAGCCAGCCAGCCAAGGAAATCACAGAAAGTGGCTGCTTAGAACAGGTGTCTGCTTAATAGAGGTCAAATGTCTTTTCGAAATAACAGATCAAGAGAAAAAATTATGTATACCGGTATATAGGCAGCCTATATAATTATTAGGATTATGTATGACACCTGGGACTCGGGGTTTGTGTCGGTGCTTTACACCATGCACGTAAAAGAACCAGAGGAGACTTTGGAATGGGTCTCTGTCTGTATCATTGCACTATCCTCCAAAAATAAAAAATGACTAATATCTTCAGAAGGCGTTGCTCATTGGGCAACAGGTAGCGACGATAAATAAACGTAAAACACACAAACGTATGTAGTGTCCTTTAGCAGGTACCCTCACACACATTACTTAGTTACTTAGTACTGGTTAACCACTTAGGTCGGCTAAGCTTGCGCAAAATAATAACCTGTCAATGTCCCTGCTAGTGCTTTGACATAATAATATTAGATGGAAAATAGAACATAGAGGTAGAAACAAATGTATCAAGCTGATATTGTCGCTACTTTAGGATTTAGAGACTATGTGTAACATACACAGGCTCGTCAGAAGCCAGCTGACATTGGGGCCGCGGATTTTCAGTGCCAGGAAGTGGCCCGAGTCTGCTAGTTGGGTCCGGGGGCATGCTCCCCCTGGACATTTTTGAGATGTAGATACTGTAAAAAACGATTTTAATACCCACCTAGAGTAGATCTACATAGCCGTCACTTGCAATGTTGCATATAAATTTCACAAGTATAAAATAAAAAATCTGTCTGTCTGGCCAAAATATTGAGGCCCATGCTCCGATGCCTATGAAACAACGTCTTTTTCAGTTTCAAATTTTTATGTTTAACCATTTATTATTTTTCAGGTGCGAGATGGGGACACAGTCTGATTTGTTCACATTGGGGCCATTCAGTCGAAAGCCACTGAAGGAACAGGTTGAATTTTAGCATTTATATCCAGCATGGCATGTATTCAAGAGTAAATTGTGTCATTAATTCACCACACGGCTTCAGCTAATAGACATTCAATATTGTGAACAGCTTGTCGGCAATACAATAGCAATAGTCAGAAATTTGTTATGAACTGCCCTAATTGTATTTAACCCTTTCAACACTACATACCTCTAAATAGACTTACAAAAAGTGAGTCCGCCTCCGTGGTCGAGTGGTTACGGTTGCTGACCTGTATACCACTGTAACCTATCATCACTGATGGTCACGGGTTCGAGCCCCGCTCAGGCCGTGTCTCATTTATATGAAAAAGTTGGCAGTTTCTTATGGAGGTTGGTGTACCAAGTACTGGTTAACCGCTGGAGCCTGCCCAGGAAAGGTGTTGTTAGGTAAACTGCCCCCCGGCGATATAGCCCAAAATGGTGCTGATGCAGGCGTAAAACCCGAAATATAACATATAACAAAAAGTGTAGATCCAGATCCGTCTCATCAGGATCTGCACTTTTTGTCAGTAATAATTATTACTATTTTTAGATAAATTACCCATTTTGATAAATGAACTGGTCCAAAGGTAATTTTCTTATTAATTTATGGATCTAAAAATATCATGCACCAGTTCAAGTCAGTTACTTGGGGTTGAATGGGTTAATTAGCCTGGGAACAGGCGTTGATATATTTTGCCTTGTCAGTCATATATATTTTTTAACACCGAGACCATTAATTGTAATATCATTTTGCCAGAAGTAAATTAGTGAAAAATCTACAGTCTGCCTCTTTCAGATATCACTCAAAGTCGGGAAAGTTGTTTTAGCGTGTTCGCGAAAGGCCCGGATTTCACACCCAGCTGTAGCTGTCACGATTGTGCCCTTAGACAAAGCATTTAAACTCCACATTGCCTCTTCTCTCTCCCTCGTGGCGATGGATACCATCAGGAATGAGGTCTCGATTAATCTAACGTTTGTAATAACGATGGTACCATGCATTAGTCCTACTAGATGTGCTTTGCATGAAAATCAACAAATAATCAATTATGCAGGGATCATTCTAGAGGGCGATGTGGGCGAAATTGTCACCCTAGGGACCCTGACTTCGCCCTCTGGGGGCCCCACTTCTCCCTTAAAAAAAAAAAATTTTTTTTGTTTTTTTACGATTTTCAAACAAAATTTTGTCTAGTAAGATACACTGGCCCATTGTAAAGCACTCCTTCTATTCAAATGTTGTATTTAATGGTTGTACTGTGCATTTTAACCCTATTTTGCAGAAGTACATTAAAGAACACCATTTAAGGAAGCGATCACACGCTTTCTCACTTCTCCCAAAAATTCTGACCTAGAATGAACCCCGATTATGTAACTGATATCTGGGGCCTTACTGGTCCAACGCGATATGTGACCTATGTATTTAAACAGAAAACCAATAAAATAAACACGATATAGGTGATCCAGGTAGTTGGTATCGACCAGGTATAATGAGATACACTTAGTCAAAATAAAAGCGTGTTTCACTATATCTTAGTGTAATGGTATCGTCCTCATTCGTCACTCTGTCCTAATTGTATTTAATTAGTCTGGGAACAGGCATTGCTATATTTTGCCTGGTCAGTCATATACAGTCAAACCTGTGTTAGTGGTCACCTCTATTAAGCAGCCTGTTTCCAGATTCCCAATATGTTGATTTATTATATATTTTACCTCTATTAAGCAGCCAACCTGTATTAAGCAGCCTGTTTCCAGATTCCCAATATGTTGATTTATTATATATTTTACCTCTATTAAGCATCCACCTGTGCTAAGCAACCACTTTCTGCAATTCCCTTGGCTGGCTGCTTAAGACAGGTTTGACTGTAAATATATTTTTAACACCGAGACCATTAATTGGGCAGTATTGAGTTTCTGATAATATCATTTTGCCAGAAGTAAATTAGTGAAAAATCGACAGACTGGAACCCAGGCTAACTTCTCCTATGTACTTACTATTCATGTAATTATAAACTATACGATATTTTGATACCCCCCAGGTGACCCCCCACAAGATGTCGGTCATTGTTCTGATCCAGGAGTACTGTTCCCTGAAGAAGGCAGAGACACCATTATTCTCTCACGACAGCAGCTTGGAGATCAAGCTTACGGACAAGGAGAAGAGAAACTTTATGATTTCAATACTGCAGCTTCTACAGGTGAAATATTTCACATAAAACTGACATTATTGAATTTTACCCCCTCCTGCAGCCTCCCACCCCCCAATTTCACGGAAGGATTATAGGATATAATCTCCCACCATTTGTTTTTTGACACAGGTGGATATAACCCTCCACCATTTGTTTTTTGACACAGGTGGACATAATCCCCCACCATTTGTTTTTTGACACAGGTGGACATAACCCCCCACCATTTGTTTTTTGACACATGTGAACATAATCCCCCACCATTTGTTTTTTGACACAGGTGGACATAACCCCCGTATTAAAATCCACTGATGACATACAATGTTATATTCCCATTGAGAATAAATGTTGGACCATAACCCTAATGTGGGGATTTTGTCCTCATGTGTTATGTCCGCTTTTTTTATATCCCTCATAGAAGGCGTACCTACAGGAAAGATGGTGGGGACAACCATGTCAGTTTGAAACTTGACCATCAATCAAGAGGTTTGACCATACATGTACAGCCAAACAGTGTCAGTTTGGGGTTTGACCATACATGTACAGCCAAACAGTGTCAGTTTGAGGTTTGACCATACATGTACAGCCAAACAGTGTCAGTTTGGGGTTTGACCATACATGTACAGCCAAACAGTGTCAGTTTGTGGTTTGACCATACATGTACAGCCAAACAGTGTCAGTTTGGGGTTTGACCATACATGTACAGCCAAACAGTGTCAGTTTGTGGTTTGACCATACATGTACAGCCAAACAGTGTCAGTTTGGGGTTTGACCATACATGTACAGCCAAACAGTGTCAGTTTGTGGTTTGACCATACATGTACAGCCAAACAGTGTCAGTTTGACCATACATGTACAGCCAAACAGTGTCAGTTTGACCATACATGTACAGCCAAACAGTGTCAGTTTGTGGTTTGACCATACATGTACAGCCAAACAGTGTCAGTTTGACCATACATGTACAGCCAAACAGTGTCAGTTTGGGGTTTGACCATACATGTACAGCCAAACAGTGTCAGTTTGTGGTTTGACCATACATGTACAGCCAAATAGTGTCAGTTTGTGGTTTGACCATACATGTACATCCAAACAGTGTCAGTTTGTGGTTTGACCATACATGTACAGCCAAACAGTGTCAGTTTGTGGTTTGACCATACATGTACAGCCAAACAGTGTCAGTTTGAGGTTTGACCATACATGTACAGCCAAACAGTGTCAGTTTGTGGTTTGACCATACATGTACAGCCAAACAGTGTCAGTTTGGGGTTTGACCATACATGTACAGCCAAACAGTGTCAGTTTGTGGTTTGACCATACATGTACAGCCAAATAGTGTCAGTTTGTGGTTTGACCATACATGTACATCCAAACAGTGTCAGTTTGTGGTTTGACCATACATGTACAGCCAAACAGTGTCAGTTTGTGGTTTGACCATACATGTACAGCCAAACAGTGTCAGTTTGAGGTTTGACCATACATGTACAGCCAAACAGTGTCAGTTTGTGGTTTGACCATACATGTACAGCCAAACAGTGTCAGTTTGGGGTTTGACCATACATGTACAGCCAAACAGTGTCAGTTTGTGGTTTGACCATACATGTACAGCCAAATAGTGTCAGTTTGTGGTTTGACCATACATGTACA
>CM026400.1:8704867-8761120 GCA_014843695.1 Archivesica marissinica | reverse complement strand
CATTTGTTTTTTGACACAGGTGGATATAACCCTCCACCATTTGTTTTTTGACACAGGTGGACATAATCCCCCACCATTTGTTTTTTGACACAGGTGGACATAACCCCCCACCATTTGTTTTTTGACACATGTGAACATAATCCCCCAGGTGGACATAATCCCCCCCATTTGTTTTTTGACACAGGTGGACATAACCCCCATATTAAAACACACTGATGACATACAATGTTATATTCCCATTCAGAATAAATGTTGGACCATAACCCTAATGTGGGGATTTTGTCCTCATGTGTTATGTCCGTTTTTTGTTATCCCTCATAGAAGGCGTACCTACAGGAAAGATGGTGGGGACAACCATGTCAGTTTGAAACTTGACCATTAATCAAGAGGTTTGACCATACATGTACATCCAAACAGTGTCAGTTTGAGGTTTGACCATACGTGTACATCCAAACCGTGTCAGTTTGAGGTTTGACCATACGTGTACATCCAAACAGTGTCAGTTTGAGGTTTGACCATACGTGTACATCCAAACAGTGTCAGTTTGACCATACATGTACATCCAAACTGTGTCAGTTTGACCATACATGTACATCCAAACAGTGTCAGTTTGACCATACAAGTACATCCAAACAGTGTCAGTTTGACCATACATGTACATCCAAACCGTGTCAGTTTGACCATACATGTACATCCAAACCGTGTCAGTTTGACCATACAAGTACATCCAAACAGTGTCAGTTTGACCATACATGTACATCCAAACAGTGTCAGTTTGAGGTTTGACCATACATGTACATCCAAACAGTGTCAGTTTGAGGTTTGACCATACATGTACATCCAAACAGTGTCAGTTTGAGGTTTGACCATACATGTACATCCAAACAGTGTCAGTTTGTGGTTTGACCATACATGTACATCCAAACAGTGTCAGTTTGAGGTTGACCATACATGTACATCCAAACAGTGTCAGTTTGACCATACGTGTACATCCAAACAGTGTCAGTTTGACCATACGTGTACATCCAAACAGTGTCAGTTTGACCATACATGTACATCCAAACAGTGTCAGTTTGACCATACATGTACATCCAAACAGTGTCAGTTTGAGGTTTGACCATACATGTACATCCAAACAGTGTCAGTTTGACCATACAGTACATCCAAACAGTGTCATTTGTGTTTGACCATACGTGTACATCCAAACAGTGTCAGTTTGACCATACGTGTACATCCAAACAGTGTCAGTTTGTGTTTGACCATACGTGTACATCCAAACAGTGTCAGTTTGACCATACATGTACATCCAAACAGTGTCAGTTTTGGGTTTGACCATACATGTACATCCAAACCGTGTCAGTTTGACCATACATGTACATCCAAACCGTGTCAGTTTGTGTTTGACCATACGTGTACATCCAAACAGTGTCAGTTTGACCATACATGTACATCCAAACCGTGTCAGTTTGTGTTTGACCATACGTGTACATCCAAACCGTGTCAGTTTGACCATACAAGTACATCCAAACCGTGTCAGTTTGACCATACATGTACATCCAAACCGTGTCAGTTTGACCATACGTGTACATCCAAACCGTGTCAGTTTGAGGTTTGACCATACAAGTACATCCAAACAGTGTCAGTTTGAGGTTTGACCATACAAGTACATCCAAACAGTGTCAGTTTGAGGTTTGACCATACAAGTACATCCAAACAGTGTCAGTTTGAGGTTTGACCATATGTGTACATCCAAACAGTGTCAGTTTGAGGTTTGACCATACATGTACATCCAAACAGTGTCAGTTTGGGTTTGACCATACATGTACATCCAAACCGTGTCAGTTTGACCATACATGTACATCCAAACCGTGTCAGTTTGACCATACATGTACATCCAAACCGTGTCAGTTTGTGTTTGACCATACGTGTACATCCAAACAGTGTCAGTTTGACCATACATGTACATCCAAACCGTGTCAGTTTGACCATACATGTACATCCAAACCGTGTCAGTTTGACCATACAAGTACATCCAAACAGTGTCAGTTTGACCATACATGTACATCCAAACCGTGTCAGTTTGTGTTTGACCATACATGTACAGCCAAACAGTGTCAGTTTGAGGTTTGACCATACATGTACATCCAAACAGTGTCAGTTTGAGGTTTGACCATACATGTACATCCAAACAGTGTCAGTTTGAGGTTTGACCATACATGTACAGCCAAACAGTGTCAGTTTGACCATACATGTACAGCCAAACAGTGTCAGTTTGACCATACATGTACAGCCAAACAGTGTCAGTTTGTGTTTGACCATACATGTACAGCCAAACAGTGTCAGTTTGACCATACATGTACAGCCAAACAGTGTCAGTTTGACCATACATGTACAGCCAAACAGTGTCAGTTTGACCATACATGTACAGCCAAACAGTGTCAGTTTGACCATACATGTACAGCCAAACAGTGTCAGTTTGGGTTTGACCATACATGTACAGCCAAACAGTGTCAGTTTGACCATACATGTACAGCCAAATAGTGTCAGTTTGTGGTTTGACCATACATGTACATCCAAACAGTGTCAGTTTGACCATACATGTACATCCAAACAGTGTCAGTTTGACCATACATGTACATCCAAACCGTGTCAGTTTGACCATACATGTACAGCCAAACAGTGTCAGTTTGACCATACATGTACATCCAAACCGTGTCAGTTTGACCATACATGTACATCCAAACCGTGTCAGTTTGACCATACAAGTACATCCAAACAGTGTCAGTTTGACCATACATGTACATCCAAACAGTGTCAGTTTGTGTTTGACCATACATGTACATCCAAACAGTGTCAGTTTGACCATACATGTACATCCAAACAGTGTCAGTTTGTGTTTGACCATACGTGTACATCCAAACAGTGTCAGTTTGACCATACATGTACATCCAAACAGTGTCAGTTTGTGTTTGACCATACTGTACATCCAAACAGTGTCAGTTTGACCATACATGTACATCCAAACAGTGTCAGTTTTAGGTTTGACCATACATGTACATCCAAACAGTGTCAGTTTGAGGTTTGACTATACGTGTACATCCAAACCGTGTCAGTTTGAGGTTTGACCATACATGTACATCCAAACAGTGTCAGTTTGGGTTTGACCATACAAGTACATCCAAACAGTGTCAGTTTGGGGTTGACCATACATGTACATCCAAACAGTGTCAGTTTGAGGTTTGACCATACAAGTACATCCAAACAGTGTCAGTTTGAGGTTTGACCATACGTGTACATCCAAACGGTGTCAGTTTGAGAGTATTAATTCGATCCCCTTTCTAAACATAATAATATTAACTGTTATACCTCACGTGACTACCTCATGCAAAATATGTCATACCCGAGCGGGTAACATTTTATTTTTTGTCTCATGGCAATGTCTCACCTCTAAATAGCTTCATTCGGAACAAAATCACGCTACTAGGACTTTACCGTTTAATTTCATGTGATTTTATTTGTTATGCCGCCATCTTGTTTTCATGTTCCGGTAGTCACGAAGAATGTTTTGTCAGGATTACCAAACAACATAAAACCAAGAACATTTTTCGGTATAACAAAATAAATATTTCATCTCGGTGAGTGTGGCAGTGGATATTGTCAACCCTCAGAAAAATAATGTCAAAAGCCTAGGTCGACAGTATTTTTCTCGGGTTCGTCTTGGTCGACATTATTTTCCTCGGGTTGACAATATCCACTGTCACACTCATTGAGATAAGATGTAGATTCTTGTTTCACAATCGAGCTAAAATAAATTTGTATAAACTAAAGACTTCACCTAAGGGGCTGTCCGCTCGCTTCTCACCAATGCAACCCACGTTCGATCCTCAGAACGGGAAGTATGTGAGATGGTACGGTGGTTTCCAGATCGGACAGGTGTGTTTTCCGGTTTTCTCCCACACGAATGACCACATTTATGCTTTCATCCGCGCCAACGAGAGTGATTAATATAAGTTGCTAAAACTTGCTTCGCAATCGTTGTAAAATAAATAAAGTTTAAATCAAACCTACTCAGTTCTGACGGGGTTTGAACTCTCGCTTGCGACACGGACATCGTATTCATTTCACAATTCTATACATTTATTGCCTTACGGTCGCTCACTTACATACCACTGTAACCTATCATCATTGATGGTCACAGGTTCGAGCCCTGCTCAGGCCGTGTCTGTCTCATTTATATGAAAAAAATGGCAGTTTCTTACGGAGGTTGTGCACCCAAGTACTGGTTAACCGCTGGAGCCTGTCCAGGAAAGGTGATGTTATGTAAACTGCCCGATATAGCCCAAAATGGTGCTGATGCAGGTGTAAAACCCGAACTAACAAACAAACAAACATTTATTGCCTGTATTACTTTCAGGCTTCTGGTGTACATTTATTGCCTGTATTACCTTCAGGCTTCTGATGTACATTTATTGCCTGTATTACTTTCAGGCTTCTGATGTACATTTATTGCCTGTATTACTTTCAGGCTTCTGATGTACATTTATTGCCTGTATTACCTTCAGGCTTCTGATGTACATTTATTGCCCGTATTACTTTCAGGCTTCTGGTGTACATTTATTGCGCGTATTACTTTCAGGCTTCTGATGTACATTTATTGCCTGTATTACTTTCAGGCTTCTGATGTACATTTATTGCCCGTATTACTTTCAGGCTTCTGATGTACATTTATTGTGGGTATTACTTTCAGGCTTCTGATGTACATTTATTGCCTGTATTACCTTCAGGCTTCTGATGTACATTTATTGCCCGTATTACTTTCAGGCTTCTGATGTACATTTATTGCCCGTATTACTTTCAGGCTTTTGATGTACATTTATTGTATGTATTACTTTCAGGCTTCTGGTGTACATTTATTGCCTGTATTACTTTCAGGCTTCTGATGTACATTTATTGCCTGTATTACTTTCAGGCTTCTGATGTACATTTATTGCCTGTATTACTTTCAGGCTTCTGATGTACATTTATTACCCGTATTACTTTCAGGCTTCTGATGTACATTTATTGCCCGTATTACTTTCAGGCTTCTGGTGTACATTTATTGCCTGTATTACTTTCAGGCTTCTGGTGTACATTTATTGCCTGTATTACTTTCAGGCTTCTGATGTACATTTATTGCCTGTATTACTTTCAGGCTTCTGGTGTACATTTATTGCCCGTATTACTTTCAGGCTTCTGATGTACATTTATTGCCCGTATTACTTTCAGGCTTCTGGTGTACATTTATTGTATGTATTACTTTCAGGCTTCTGATGTAACACTGAAGGAGTTGTGTATGAAAGTTAAGGACAAGTTGAAGCCTGAACTATACACAATGTTCCTGAAGAAGTAGGTTGAATAAAACTTGTCACGTTCATAAATGTATATACAGTCAAACATGTGTTAGTGGTCACCTCTATTAAGCAGCCAACCTGTATTAAGCAGCCAGTTTCCAGATTCCCGATATGTTGTTTTATTATACATTTGACCTCTATTAAGCAGCCACCTGTGGTAAGCAGCCACTTTCTGAGATTCCCTTGGCTGGCTGAGTAAGACAGGTTTGACTGTACACTCTGACATAGCCTATAAAAAGTATGATTGTCACGGAGAAAATCAAAATAAGCTACTAGCTTCCGATTTAATCCATCTGTTCTTGTATATTAATGTTACAACATGGATGTAAATATTGATAAATAAAATATGTTTAGACTAAGAAGTAGGTTTGTTTGTTTGATCTTGGGCTTTAAAGTACTGGTGCGGGCCGTTGTCCTGGTGCGCGTCATTGTCTAATGTTGTTAAAACTTGTGGCCCAAACCATTGAACTATATGACTCTTAGTTTCCTCCAAAGTTTTCAAATTGGCTCCAGTTTTTTTCAATTCGCATTGGAAGTGGCGCATACAGAGGGAACCCTTCTCAATATTTAGTTATCACATAACGCGCGGCTTTGTCTAATGTTGCCCAAACCATTTAATATTTTCATGCTATTTATTGTATCTTTTTGTGTATGACATACCATTGGCGTACCGGTAATCGGCCGTCTAATGCTTTACGGTGAATGTCTTCTAGTCAGTCTCTTTTATAGCAAGTGGACTAATATTACTAAGTAAGATGATCATTTCTGCATTTAATGCAATTGTCTAAACTGAGATTGCATAACAAATGTTCAAAATAAAATACACTTTCACCCGCTTGTGATTTCAACATGGCGTCGAAAAAAGTAGCTATTATCGACCGACCATGAAAATTCATGTAACAAAAATGTTGATTACAGTTAACCCTTTCAACACCACAGACCTCTAAATAGGCTTACAAAAAGTGTAGATCCAGATGAGCCGGCTCGTAACGAGCCGTCTCATCAGGATCTGCACTTTTTGCCAGTGATATGACTATTTTTAGACATAATTACCCATTTTGATAAATGAACTTGTCCAAATGTGATTTTCTTATTCATTTATTGGTTTATGAATATCATGGACCAGTCCATGTGAGTTACTTGGTGTTGAATGGGTTAAGTTCCAAATATTTAATTCACATTCGGCATGGTAATAATTGTTAATAATATGATGAGTGGCACACCATACTGTCTTGCTGCTGGTTTTACTGGCAAACCCATGTCTCTAACAGCCTGATATGCATTTGTCAGTGGACTTGGTGAATAGAGACGCCAGGTTGGATTTGAAATAAAAATGGATGAAACTGAATTAGCATAAATAGTAAATATCTTAGACAAAAGTATTTTTGAAGAAAAAATGTTAAAAAGCTGTTAGAGGAACACTATATTTGAATTGACCTGTAAAATGCGCATTATGACATTGTCACATAACTATCACATGACCTTCCTCAGCAGACGGCGAAATTTCTCATTTTATAAAAACAAACACATATTTCTTTATATTTACCTCTGTTTAGGGGATTTTTAGGAGACACATTAATGGGATTAATGAAAACATCAACATTTGCATACTTTCAAATAAAATGTGACAATTTATCTACTATACGCACAGTTTGCTCTTTGATAACTAATACGTGAAATCCATAAGTACGGTACCAACTCACTTGTTTTGCTAGCAATGACGTAATTCGCATTCCAGATGTAAACAAAAATCACGTGAATAAACAAAGGCCGAAAACAGGTGACGGCCGATATCAGATGTTGACGGCCGATATCAGATGTTGACGGCCGATATCAGATGTTGACGGCCAATATCAGATGTTGACGGCCAATATCAGATGTTGACGGCCGATATCAGATGTTGACGGCCGATATCAGATGTTGACGGCCGATATCAGATGTTGACGGCTGATATCAGATGTTGACGGCCGATATCAGATGTTGACGGCCGATATCAGATGTTGACGGCCGATATCAGATGTTGACGATATGTACTATTGATATGCAATAAAATATGATTAAAAAAATAAAGTACAAGAAACTTTATTTTTGAGTCGGATGTACAACAATAAACACAAGCTAAAATAGCTATTTGCCCATTAGCTGCCACTCGCACCAACAGCTTATGTTATATGGCGACTTTCCAACTTTAAATATGGGAGAAAGACCCCTCTGAGCATTGTATCAGACATGGGCGGGTTAAACCACTGACCTTTCACAAGTCAACTCGATACCTCCTCACCTGAAGGAATTGAACATACATTGTGGAATGCGAAGCTACTATGTATGTATGTATGTATGTTCCATTAATGTCAAACCCCTTGCGGGGACATAGACATGTTTTCCTGGGCATGCTTAGCCGACCATAGCGGTTAACCAGTACTAAGCAATGTGTGTGAGGTGCCTTGCTCAATGACACTACATACATGGCCTGACTAGCTATTATGTATGTTCCATTAATGTCAAACCCCTTGCGGGAACCTAGACATGTTTTCCTGGGTATGCTTAGCCAACCATAGTGGTTAACCAGTACTAAGCAATGTGTGTGAGGTGCCTTGCTCAATGACACTACATACGTGGCCTGTCTAGCTACTATATATGTATGTTCCATTAATGTCAAACCCCTTGCGGGGACCTAGACATGTTTTCCTGGGCATGCTTAGCCGACCATAGCGTTTAACCAGTACTAAGCAATGTGTGTGAGGTGCCTTGCTCAATGACACTACATACGTGGCCTGACCGAGTATCGAACCTGAACCATTTGATACCAAATCCGACAGTCTACCATTGGACCACGGACGCCACACCGTGGTGAGGGGCAATTTATTTGAAGCAGGCTGTTGTAACCACGCGGCCACGGGCACCTAGAGTAATGTTGTCGACCACAGTGTATTTGACTCGTTGAAACCGTTGTATTTGAAATAAATCCTGAACATTTTAGTCACTAAATTAAAATGAATGACGATTCATACATATATCCTAGTAGGTAGGGAGCTGAGAGGTTAGTGTCATTCACTTCAAATCACTTGCCCCTCGCTGTCAGGGTTCCCATTGTCGGTCGCCAATTGTGACAAAAAAAACAAATACTGGCGCTAGATTTTGTAAATTGGCGCAAATATTTTATGCTACCTTTTTTGGCACAACATGTTTTCAAATATTTATCTGTTAACTATATTGCTGTTAATTGGCTCCAAGCTAATGACAATGAATTAGCTTTTCGACGCTGTTGATTTTAAATACATTATTAAAAGAAACACATCTTTTCCATAAATTGTTTAAATTAAAACATTTTACTTGTTTATATACAGTTTTTTTATCATTTTTACAGCTTGATAAATTTTGTTGCAATTGACCTTTCGTCATTACAATTTTAATACATACAGTATGTTATCTACATATATTATTAACTATCTTGTATACAATATACTTAACCTGGCGCGATATAGCCTGAACTGTGCTGATGCGCCGTTAAACCAAATACTCACTCACTCGGTTAGCGCAGTGGTTAGCGTGCTCGCTTCTCACCAATGCAACCTGGGTCGATCCTCGGACCGGGAAGTATGTGAGATGTTACAGTGGTCTCCAGATCGGACAGGTGGGTTTTCTCCAATGAGAGTGATTAATATAAGTTGTTAGAACTTGCTTCGCAATTGTTGTAAAATAAATAAAGTTTAAACTTGAATTGGCGCCAGAAGTGGAGCACACAAAACTTCCGAGAGAGGGAACCCTGACCGTAACTGACATGTTTTACCTAATGGATTCAGGGGCGTAGCTAGGTCCTTTCTAATGTGTACGCAAACGAGCTATGGGCGTCCTTGAACATGCCCCTCTGAATTTTATTTTATAGCTTATACAAGTTTGTTTTAGCTCGATTGCGAAACAAGTTCTTACAACTTATATTAATCACTCTCGAGACCTCATTCCTGATGGAATCCATCGCCACGAGGGAGAGAGAAGAGGCAACGTGGAATTTAAATGCCTTGCCTAAGGGCACAATCGTAACGGCTCCAGCGGGGCTTGAACTCCGGACATTTCGCACCTGAAGCAAACACACATCCACTGCGCTGTCACAACTTCCACCTCCTCTGAATTGTGTTTGCTAACACGTCTGTTGTGCATTCTAGAGCTGTTTCAGCAGCAGAATAAGATAGAATGTGTCTCTACACGGTATCTTCAGTAGAAATTGTAAGGGTTAAGTTAAATCTTTGCTTTTTATTGCATATGTTTACCTTTTCATTATTGCAATATTTTGAACAATGTGTACGCAACTGCGTACGTTGCGTACAGGTAGCTACGCGCCTGTTATTTAGCAGTTTCATAATTTCCAGTAATAATTTCACAGTACATAATGGGGCTTTAATATTTTGCTACTACAACAACAACACCAACAAAAGACGTAACTTTTTTCTCTTATCAAGGTTACAAGAGTTTATTGATGAAGGTGTGGGTGCTATCAAAGATTACTTCCAAAATATCACTTTCCTTCTGATGCCAGATAATGAAGATCAGCCTGTTATTACTAAATCAAGCGTGCTTGGTGAGTAAATGTTGTTTATACGAAAAATTACTTCCAAAATAAAAGGATCAGCCCTTGATTAATAAATCAAGCAAATTAGCTATCATGCAGTGGATATTACTGGGACTTCATAGAGATTTAGGTTAATATACTATTATATCTCCATACAAACGACAGCCATTTAGCTATTATGCAGTGGATAAGTAGTCGCCATATCTATCCCACCTCCATAGATATTACTGGGACTACATAGAGATTTAGGTTAATATACTATTATATCTCCATACAAACGACAGCCATTTAGCTATCATGTAGTGGATAAGTAGTCACCATATCTATCCCACCTCCATAGATATTACTGGGACTACATAGAGATTTAGGTTAATATACTATTATATCTCCATACAAACGACAGCCATTTAGCTATTATGCAGTGGATAAGTAGTCACCATATCTATCCCACCTCCATAGATATTACTGGGACTATATAGAGATTTAGGTTAATATACTATTATATCTCCATACAAACGACAGCCATTTAGCTATTATGCAGTGGATAAGTAGTCACCATATCTATCCCACCTCCATAGATATTACAGAGACTATATAGAGATTTAGGTTAATATACTATTATATCTCCATACAAACAACAGCCATTTAGCTATCATGCAGTGGATAAGTAGTCGCCATATCTATCCCACCTCCATAGATATTACTGGGACTACATGAGATTTAGGTTAATATACTATTATATCTCCATACAAACGACAGCCATTTAGCTATCATGCAGTGGATAAGTAGTCACCATATCTATCCCACCTCCATAGATATTACTGGGACTACATAGAGATATGAGATTTAGGTTAATATACTATTATATCTACATACAAACGACAGCCATTTAGCTATCATGCAGTGGATAAGTAGTCGCCATATTTATCCCACCTCCATAGATATTACTGGAACTATATAGAGATTTAGGTTAATATACTATTATATCTCCATACAAACGAAAGCCATATAGCTATCATGCAGTGGATAAGTAGTCGCCATATCTATCCTACCTCCATAGATATTACTGGGACTACATAGAGATTTAGGTTAATATACTATTATATCTCCATACAAACGAAAGCCATATAGCTATCATGCAGTGGATAAGTAGTCGCCATATCTATCCTACCTCCATAGATATTACTGGGACTACATAGAGATTTAGGTTAATATACTATTATATCTCCATACAAACGACAGCCATATAGCTATCATGCAGTGGATAAGTAGTCGCCATATCTATCCCACCTCCATAGATATTACTGAGACTACATAGAGATTTAGGTTAATATACTATTATATCTCCATACAAACAACAGTCATTTAACTATCATGTAGTGGATAAGTTGTCGCCATGTCTATCCCACCTCCATAGATATTACTGAGACTACATAGAGATTTAGGTTAATATACTATTATATCTCCATACAAACGACAGCCATTTAGCTATCATGTAGTGGATAAGTTGTCGTCATATCTATCCCACCTCCATAGATATTACTGGAACTACATGAGATTTAGGTTAATATACTATTATATCTCCATACAAACGACAACCATTTAGCTATCATGCAGTGGATAAGTTGTCGCCATATCTATCCCACCTCCATAGATATTACTGGGACTACATAGTGATTTAGGTTAATATACTATTATATCTCCATACAAACAACAGCCATTTAGCTATCATGCAGTGGATAAGTAGTCGCCATATCTATCCCACCTCCATAGATATTACTGGGACTATATAGTGATTTAGGTTAATATACTATTATATCTCCATACAAACGACAGTCATTTAGCTACCATGCAGTGGATAAGTAGTTGCCATATCTATCCCACCTCCATAGATATTACTGGGACTTCATAGAGATTTAGGTTAATATACTATTATATCTCCATACAAACGACAACCATTTAGCTATCATGCAGTGAATAAGTAGTCGCCATATCTATCCCACCTATATAGATATTACTGAGACTACATAGAGATTTAGGTTAATATACTATTATATCTCCATACAAACGACAGCCATTTAGCTATCATGCAGTGGATAAGTAGTCACCATATCTATCCCACCTCCATAGATATTACTGGGACTACATAGAGATTTAGGTTAATATACTATTATATCTCCATACAAACAACAGCCATTTAGAAATCATGCAGTGGATAAGTAGTCACCATATCTATCCCACCTCCATAGATATTACTGAGACTACATAGAGATTTAGGTTAATATACTATTATATCTCCATACAAACAACAGTCATTTAACTATCATGTAGTGGATAAGTTGTCGCCATGTCTATCCCACCTCCATAGATATTACTGAGACTACATAGAGATTTAGGTTAATATACTATTATATCTCCATACAAACAACAGTCATTTAACTATCATGTAGTGGATAAGTTGTCGCCATATCTATCCCACCTCCATATATATTACTGGGACTTCATAGAGATTTAGGTTAATATACTATTATATCTCCATACAAACGACAACCATTTAGCTATCATGCAGTGAATAAGTAGTCGCCATATCTATCCCACCTATGTAGATATTACTGAGACTACATAGAGATTTAGGTTAATATACTATTATATCTCCATACAAACGACAGCCATTTAGCTATCATGCAGTGGATAAGTAGTTGCCATATCTATCCCACCTCCATAGATATTACTGGGACTTCATAGAGATTTAGGTTAATATACTATGATATCTTCATGCAAACGACAGCCATTTAGCTATCATGCAGTGGATAAGTAGTCGCCATATCTATCCTACCTCCATAGATATTACTGGGATTACATGAGATTCTGGCCTTTATTATGAACAGTAGGTTGGCTACTACATTGTCAATGTATGTCATATTGGTAATGGCGTCAAGAGGTGCTTCCATGAGGGAAAGGGTTAATGAACATTGGCTTGGCTACTACATTGTCAATGTATGTCGTATTGGTAATGACGTCAAGAGGTGCTTCTATGAGGGAAAGGGTTAATGAACATTGGCTTGGCTACTACACTGTCAATACATGTCGTATTGGTAATGGCGTCAAGAGGTGCTTTCATGAAGGAAAGGGTTACGGAATGTTTTGTTGAGTATGCGTTATTCATTTTCAAGGCTTGTTTGTTAGAAGGATGATTCTTGCCTTTGAAAAGCTGTCGTTTAGTCAGGTGACTGATCTACATACCAAGTTTGAGCATTATTATGAGGCTGCCAATCTGCAGAGCATTGAGGAGGAGAGTCAGGACTTTGGCGGGTCTCTCACAGACTCGGTATTGAGCTTGTCCGGCGTTAGGTTCAGTAGGATGGGGAGGTCACTGGACCCGTTTCAGCTTACTGCAGAGAGGTACAGTATTACATTATGCATAATACAGATTGAAACTAATTATTGAAATTATGATGGAAGAATTTGGTGCATTGCTACGTGCACGTAATATTTCATATATTTGTTATAAGTGTTTTACGTTTATTTATCGTCACTACCGGTTGCCTATATGAGCGACGCCTCCTGAAGAGATTAGTCATTTTGGAGGATTGTGCATGATACAGACACCATGCCAGAGTCTCCTCTGGTTCTTTTACGTGCACAGTGTAAAGAACCGACACAAGACTTCGGTTTAATGTCCCATCTGAAAGACTGTTAATTTTATTAGGGTCAGACGGGGGATCGAACCTGCGATCCCTGGATTACCAGTCCAGCATGTTACCACTGGATTACAGATCCGTCTGTTTTATGGTTGTTACTGTGGTAAGTGATAAAAAGGATCTTTCGCTCGTGGTTTCATACCATATTTTATGAAACTCGGTTTGGAATTTTGCTTTTAAGCTCTCCATAAGGCTTGCTTAACCCTTTGCCTGCTGAGTAAATAAAATCACATTTGCAAACAACATAGATCCAGATCAGCCGCGGCGTAACGCCGCGTCTGATCAGGATCCATGTTGTTTGCTATTCAGCCAAGTGTTTTAGCTCCACTATCCGAATAGCAAACAGCATAGAGCCTGATCAGACGGCACGTGCAAAGAGTTAATAACCATGTGGAAGTCGTGATAGCGCAATGGATGCGCGTTGACTTCAGGTGTGAAAGGTCCGGAGTTCAAGCCCCGCTGGAGCTGTTACTATTGTGCCCTTAGGCAAGGCATTTAAATTCCACGTTGCCTCTACTCTCTCTCCTTCATGGCGATGGATTCCATCAGGAATGAGGTCTCGAGAGTGATTAATATAAGTTGAAAGAACTTGTTTCGCAATCGAGCTAAAGTAAATTTGCAAAAACTAATAGCTATGTGAATTATTTATGGCTGTGGACCCCTGTTAGCTCCAAATGGAGATAATACCCTACTGTAAGCGTGGATATTTTAGCACTAAATAAATAAATTTTTTCGAGGTAGGTCCCTGTTTTTCTTTACACATTTACATGTTGCAGGAAGCTGACAGATGATGTTGGAGGTTTCAACTCCCAGAGACAAGCGGAATATTTCATTCTGCAGCAGGTACGTTAAATGTTTTACACCAAAAATTGGCTACCATACCTACTCACCTATAAGACGAGTATTTCACCACCAGATTATGGCCTCAAAGTGACTTCATGTCTTATAAGTGAGTGCTTAAAAAATACATTTTTCTTATATTTTTTTAATTTGAATTTTACTGTGTTAAATGTAGGGATGGCAACGAATAGCGATTATACTATTCGGTCGGGGCGGTATTCGAATATTCGGTCGGGGCGGTATTCGAATATTCGGTCGGGGCGGTATTCGAATATTCGGTCGGGACGGTATTTGAATATTCGATAGAATTCTCTCAAAATCACTCAAAAGTGCCAAACCTAATATCTGTTTTACGCGTAAACGTCATCTTCTTCAAATGATTATTCAGATTGATATTGTACCCGAATATGTTCAATCCAATTTGCATAGATTACACCTAGCAGTTTTCTTATTCTCAGAGCGATTCAAGCAATTCCAAACGTGTGACTGAGCGGGTGGCATTTTTGAGGACAATATAATATTTCCCCCCGAATATTCGAATATTGGAATAGTATTCGGATATTCGGAGGTTCGAGCGAATATTCGAATATTCGTTGCCATCCCTAGTTAAATGGTATCCATAATTACGTTTTGGAAAAGAAAGCACTCTGACGTTGAACATTTCTTCACCTTGCACTGGTCAAACATGCAATACACGGTCTGGTGTCCATTTCATCATCCCGTCAGCAGGGTTCCCTCTGTCTGAATGTTTGTCTGCGCCACTTCTGTCGCCAATTGAAAAATACTGGAGCCAATTTAAAAAACTTGGAGCCAACTAAGAGCCATATAGTTCACAAATAAATATATGAAGCCATGTATTTGACAAAACATGTGCACAAAATTTAGCGCCAATATTTGTTATTTGTCGCAATTGACGCCATTGGCGACCGACAGCGGGAACCCTGCCGTCAGGGTCCCTAGGGCGACTATTTCACCCTAGTCTAGAATGAGCCCTGTTATTCACTCAGGTGTTCCTGCTATAATGCATACATTTAGGGGAATTATACCTCCTGTACCTGTAGGTGTTCCTGGTATAATGCATACATTTAGGGGAATTATACCTCCCATACCTGTAGGTGTTCCTGCTATAATGCATACATTTAGGGGAATTATACCTCCCATACCTATAGGTGTTCCTGGTATAATGCATACATTTAGGGGAATTAATACCTTAGGTGTTCCTGGTATAATGCATACATTTAGGGGAATTATACCTCCCATACCTGTAGGTGTTCCTGGTATAATGCATACATTTAGGGGAATTATACCTCCCGTACCTGTAGGTGTTCCTGGTATAATGCATACATTTAGGGGAATTATACCTCCCATACATGTAGGTATTCCTGGTATAATGCATACATTTAGGGGAATTATACCTCCCGTACCTGTAGGTGTTCCTGGTATAATGCATACATTTAGGGGAATTATACCTCCCATACCTGTAGGTGTTCCTGGTATAATGCATACATTTAGGGGAATTATACCTGTAGGTGTTCCTGGTATAATGCATACATTTAGGGGAATTATACCTCCCATACCTGTAGGTGTTCCTGGTATAATGCATACATTTAGGGGAATTATACCTCCCGTACCTGTAGGTGTTCCTGCTATAGTGCATACATTTAGGGGAATTATACCTGTAGGTGTTCCTGCTATAATGCATACATTTAGGGGAATTATACCTGTAGGTGTTCCTGCTATAATGCATACATTTAGGGGAATTATACCTGTAGGTGTTCCTGCTATAATGCATACATTTAGGGGAATTATGCCTGTAGGTGTTCCTGCTATAATGCATACATTTAGGGGAATTATGCCTGTAGGTGTTGCAGCTATAATGCATACATTTAGGGGAATTATACCTGTAGGTGTTGCAGCTATAATGCATACATTTAGGGGAATTATACCTCCCATACCTGTAGGTGTTCCTGCTACAACACAACCAGAAGGAGGCTCTGTCTCCGGGCGAGATGCAGGATAAAATCATGGACATGTTGAAAGCGAATCCGGACATGGCAGAAGCGGTATGCACTATTTATATTGATTGTTAGCTCGACTGTGCCAAGAAATAAGGTGAGCTATGCTGCTCTACTGGTCAATGTACCATTTATACTCATTGTTAGCTCGACTATGCCAAGAAATAAGGTGAGCTATGATGCTCTACTGGGCAGAGGTGGTACATAGCATTTATACTGATTGTTAGCTCGACTGTGCCAAGAAATAAGGTGAGCTATGCTGCTCTACTGGGCAATGTACCATTTATACTGATTGTTATCTCGACTGTGCCAAGAAATAAGGTGAGCTATGCTGCTCTACTGGTCAATGTACCATTTATACTGATTGTTAGTTCGACTGTGCCAAGAAATAAGGTGAGCTATGCTGCTCTACTGGTCAATGTACCATTTATACTCATTGTTAGCTCGACTATGCCAAGAAATAAGGTGAGCTATGCTGCTCTACTGGCCAGAGGTGGTACATACCATTTATACTCGTTGTTAGCTCGACTGTGCCAAGAAATAAGGTGAGCTATGCTGCTCTACTGGGCAGAGATAGTAGGTACCATTTATACTATTGTTAGCTCGACTGTGCCAAGAAATAAGGTGAGCTATGCTGCTCTACTGGGCAGAGATAGTAGGTACCATTTATACTAATTGTTAGCTCGACTATGCCAAGAAATAAGGTGAGCTATGCTGCTCTACTGGGCAGAGATAGTAGGTACCATTTATACTCATTGTTAGCTCGACTATGCCAAGAAATAAGGTGAGCTATGCTGCTCTACTGGGCAGAGATAGTAGGTACCATTTATAATGATAGTTAGCTCGACTATGCCAAGAAATAAGGTGAGCTATGCTGCTCTACTGGGCAGAGATAGTAGGTACCATTTATAATGATAGTTAGCTTGACTATGCCAAGAAATAAGGTGAGCTATGCTGCTCTACTGGGCAGAGGTGGTACATAGCATTTATACTGATTGTTAGCTCGACTGTGCCAAGAAATAAGGTGAGCTATGCTGCTCTACTGGGCAATGTACCATTTATACTGATTGTTAGCTCGACTGTGCCAAGAAATAAGGTGAGCTATGCTGCTCTTCTGGTCAATGTACCATTTATACTGATTGTTAGCTCGACTGTGCCAAGAAATAAGGTGAGCTATGCGGCTCTACTGGGCAGAGGTCATATGTACCATGTATACTGATTGTTAGCTCGACTATGCAAAGAAATAAGGTGAGCTATGCTGCTCTACTGGGCAGAGGTCATATGTACCATGTATACTGATTGTTAGCTCGACTGTGCCAAGAAATAAGGTGAGCTATGCTGCTCTACTGGGCAGAGGTCGTACATACCATTTATAATGATAGTTAGCTCGACTGTGTCAAGAAATAAGGTGAGCTATGCTGCTCTACTGGATTGTCATTGTTACTGTGTTCCTAATAGCGCTATCAATCACAATACCGGAGCATATCTAAATACCTTCTTGTATTGCTCACCCCAACATTAAATCTAGCAGACTGCGAACAATCATTGCCTTTCATTGAATCTTTTAACGATAAATATTATTTTTATATTTTTCAGCATTTTCTGAGCTATTTAAACAGCCTACGAGTGAAGGAATACTGTACGGCGCTTCATAATCTATTTCATTACTTTGACCGCAAAACCTCATTTTCTGTGGACCAAATTCCAACCCAGCAGGGACCGAATAAAACCAAAGATGACGAGGTCCATCGTAGATATGCAGCTCTAAATTTAACTGCTTTACATTACAGATTTGGTCATAAGTAAGTGGTACATTTTCATGAATATTATTTGGAAGTCGTGCTAGCGTCTTTGTTTCAGGTGCGAAAGGCTCGGCGTTCTTGCCCCACTGGAGGCATTGTGCTCTTAGGTAGCGAGGCATTTAAATTCCCCATTGCCTCTTTTCTCTCCCAACGTGGCGATGGATTCCATCTGGAATGAGGTCTCGTGAGTGATTAATATAAGTTGTATAAACTTGTTTCGCCATCGAGCTAATATTAATTTGTATAAACATGAACACTATTGTTTAGATTCAAACTCTGTTAGTGGTGTCTTGTCACCTCCAGATAATTGTTAAGACTCTGGAGGTGATGGGGAAATATGCCAGATAAATTGTTAAGACTCTGGAAGTGATGGAGAAATATGCCAGATAAATTGTTAAGACTCTGGAGGTGATGGGGGAAATATGCGAGATAAATTGTTAAGACTGGAAGTGATGGGGGAAATATTCGAGATAAATTGTTAAGACTCTGGAGGTGATGGGGAAATATGCGAGATAAATTGTTAAGACTCTGGAGGTGATGGGGAAATATGCGAGATAAATTGTTAAGACTCTGGAGGTGATGGGGGAAATATGCGAGATAAATTGTTAAGACTCTGGAGGTGATGGGGAAATATGCGAGATAAATTGTTAAGACTCTGGAGGTGATGGGGGAAATATGCGAGATAAATTGTTAAGACTGGAAGTGATGGGGGAAATATTCGAGATAAATTGTTAAGACTCTGGAGGTGATGGGGAAATATGCGAGATAATTGTTAAGACTCTGGAGGTGATGGGGGAAATATGCGAGATAAATTGTTAAGACTCTGGAGGTGATGGGGGAAATATGCGAGATAAATTGTTAAGACTCTGGAGGTGATGGGGAAATATGTCAGATAAATTGTTAAGACTCTGGAGGTGATGGGGGAAATATGCCAGATAAATTGTTAAGACTCTGGAGGTGATGGAGAAATATGCCAGATAAATTGTTAAGACTCTGTTGACTCGGAAGTGATGGGAATGATTGTGTTATACTCTGGAAATGATGGGAAGTGATTTCAGATAAGATGTTAGACTCAGGAAGTGATGGGAAGTGATTGCAGATAAGATGTTAGACTCTGGAAGTGATGGGAAATGATTGCAGATAAGATGTTAGACTTGGGAAATGATTGCAGATAAGATGTTAGACTCTGGAAATGATGGGAAATGATTGCAGATAAGATGTTAGACTCTGGAAATGATGGGAAATGATTGCAGATAAGATGTTAGACTCTGGAAATGATGGGAAGTGATTTCAGATAAGATGTTTGACTCAGGAAGTGATGGGAAGTGATTGCAGATCAGATGTTATACTCTGGAAATGATGGGAAGTGATTTCAGATAAGATGTTAGACTCAGGAAGTGATGGGAAGTGATTGCAGATAAGATGTTAGACTCTGGAAGTGATGGGAAATGATTGCAGATAAGATGTTAGACTTGGGAAATGATTGCAGATAAGATGTTAGACTCTGGAAATGATGGGAAATGATTGCAGATAAGATGTTAGACTCTGGAAATGATGGTAAATGATTGCAGATAAGATGTTAGACTCTGGAAATGATGGGAAATGATTGCAGATAAGATGTTAGACTCTGGAAATGATGGGAAGTGATTTCAGATAAGATGTTTGACTCAGGAAGTGATGGGAAGTGATTGCAGATCAGATGTTATACTCTGGAAATGATGGGAAGTGATTTCAGATAAGATGTTAGACTCAGGAAGCATGATTGTGTGAACATTTTGTGTATGCCCGTAGACATTTTACTTTACGTCAGCGGTCCAGTAGATGGACTACGAATCCAGAGATCGCAGATGGGACTATAAACCGAGGTCTCGTGTATCGGTTATATACTCGGAGCATGCTCGATCTGACCCTAATATTGGTAACATTCTTTGAGATGGGACTATAAACCGAGGTCTCGTGTATCGGTTATATACCCGGAGCATGCTCGATCTGACCCTAATATTGGTAACATTCTTTGAGATGGGACTATAAACCGAGGTCTCGTGTATCGGTTATATACCCGGAGCATGCTCGATCTGACCCTAATATTGGTAACATTCTTTGAGATGGGACTATAAACCGAGGTCTCATGTATCGGTTATATACCCGGAGCATGCTCGATCTGACCCTAATATTGGTAACATTCTTTGAGATGGGACTATAAACCGAGGTCTCATGTATCGGTTATATACCCGGAGCATGTGACAGAATCAGGGATGCTTCTGGAATTGAACACGATTTTCAACACATTTATTTTGGGGATATAGTAGCGTCTCCCCCTGGTTAATTGGGGTAATACCTCCAATAATATATTGAGCAGGGTTCATTCTAGGTCAGAATATTTTGGGAGAAGTGAGAAAGCGCGTGATCGCTTCCTTACATGGTGTTCTTTAATATACTTCTGCAAAATAGGGTTAAAATGCACCGTACAACCATTAAATACAACATTTGAATAGAAGGAGTGCTTTATAATGGGACAGTGCATCTTACTAGACAAAATTTTGTTTGAAAATCATAAAAACCAAAATATATATTTTTAATTTTTTATTTAGGGAGAAGTGGGGCCCCCAGAGGGCGAAGTCAGGGTCCCTAGGGCGACAATTTTGCCCACATCGCCCTCTAGAATGATCCCTGGAACATCTTCTGTGTCGTGATTATCATCCAAAAAATCAAATTACAAAATTACTTCTATAGGCGTTGCCCCGAGTAAGCAGAGGAGGTGACAATAAATAAAGATAATCAATAAGCTATAAGCTTTCGATTTAATCCATTTTCATTTTGTATACAATATACCGGTACTCGGTACTGTACATTATGAACGAATACAGGCTGTCCTATTAGCGTAGTTGTTAGCGCTCTCGCTTCTCACCAATGCAACCCAGGTTCGATCCTCGGACTGGGAAGTATGTGAGATGGTATGTATGGTGGTCGCCAGATCGGACTGATGGGTTTTTTCCGGGTACTTCGGTTTCCTCCCACACGAATGACCACATTTACGCTTTCATCCGCGCCAACGAGAGTGATTAATATAAGTTGTTAGAACTTGCTGCGCAATCGTAAAATAAATAAAGTTTAAACTTTAAACGAATAAATATTTTAAAAACCAAATAAACAAAAAGCAAAACAAACAAAATAAAACAATGGTATGTCTGTTATCATGTTTTTACGTTTATTTATCGTCGCTACGGTTGCCCATATGAACGACGCCTCCTGAAGAGATTAGTAATTTTAGAATTTTGGAGGATAGTGCAATGATACAGACAGAGACCCATTCCAGAATCTCCTTTGGTTCTTTTACGTGCACAGTGTAAAGCACCGACACGAGACCTCGGTTTAACGTCCCATCTGAAAGACTGTTAATTTTATTAGGGTCAGACTGGGGATCGAACATGCTATCCCTGGATTACCAGTCCAGCGTGTTACCACTGGACTACAGATCCGTCTGTCAATCATGTATATATATTTACAGAGAGGAAGCGAAGTCGGCATTGAGGGAAGCAATTGGAATGGCGCAGGACACAAATGATAATGTCTGTCTACAACATGCATTGGTATGTCCCCTATTGAAATACTCAGTTTATGAGGCAAATATTGGAAACAAATTTATACCATATAGTTGGAAATTACATTCTGCAGACATTTGCGTTTTCACCAATGTAGTGTCGCTTTAATATAATTCAACAAAATATGAGTGTTGCTTTAATCAGAAATAGTAAAAATCATTCATGCTTTCCTATTTAATTATTCAAAACTTACACTTCAGTTTAACTGTTTTATTTACTTGTGTTTGACAGGGTTGGCTACACCGACTCAGTGAGCAGGGGACGGCCAGGACAGAAAACCTCCTAGAGAGAGCTGTAGCTAAAAGCAATGAATTGAATCTCCCGGTAAATTAAACTACCTTCATTTAATCAAATATATCAAATAATAAACTAGCGCAGTGGTTAGCGCACTCTCTTCTCAACAATGCAACCTGGGTTCGATCCTCGGACCGGGAAGTATGTGAGATTGAACGGTGGTCTCCAGATCGGACAGGTGGGTTTTCTTTGGCTACTCCGGTTTCCTCTCATACGAATGACCACATATACGCCTGCATCCACACCAGCGAGAGTGATTAATATAAGTTGTTAAAACTTGCTTCGCAATCGTAAAATAAATAAAGTTTAAATGTATGTAAAGCTTTACCCAATTCTGTTTGCAGTTTCTGCGTTTGTTAGTTTATAAAATATAATTATAGTCAAACCTGTGTTAGTGGTCGTCTCTATTAAGCAGCCAGTTCCCTCATTCCCAATATGTTGTTTTATTATGTATTTGACCTCTAATAAGCAGCCACCAGTGCTAAGCAGCCACTCTACTAAGCTAAAAATATTTTAAAAATATTTCAAGTTTTTCGTTTAAGGCGGCCTGTGAGGCTGAGTGGTTACGGTCATTGACTCTAAATCACTTGCCCCTCACCACTGTAGGTTTGAAGCCCACTAAGCATGTCAGTTTCTTTCATGTGAGGAAGCTATCCAGTAGACTTGTGGAAGGTCTGTGGTCTACCCGGGGTGTCTGACCGTGCCCGAAATACTGCTCGAAGGAGCATCTGGGGTGTCTGACTGTGCCCGAAATACTGCTCGAAGGAGTGGTCTACCCGGGGTGTCTGACCGTGCCCGAAATACTGCTCAAAGGGGTATCCGGGGTGCCTGACTGTGCCTGAAATACTGCTCGAAGGAGCATCCGGGGTGTCTGACTGTGCCCGAAATACTGCTCGAAGGAGCATCTGGGGTGTCTGACTGTGCCCGAAATACTGCTCGAAGGAGTGGTCTACCCGGGGTGTCTGACCGTGCCCGAAATACTGCTCGAAGGGATCCGGGGTGTCTGACTGTGCCCGAAATACTGCTCGAAGGGGCATCCGGGGTGGCCTGACTGTGCCCGAAATACTGCTCGAAGGGGTATCCGGGGTGTCTGACTGTGCCCGAAATACTGCTCGAAGGGGCATCCCGGGTGTCCTGACTGTGCCCGAAATACTGCTCGAAGGGGCATCCGGGGTGTCTGACTGTGCCCGAAATACTGCTCGGAGGGAGCATCCGGGGTGTCTGACTGTGCTCAAATACTGCTCGTAGGGGCATCCGGGGTGTCTGACTGTGCCCGAAATACTGCTCGTAGGGGCATCCGGGTGTCTGACTGTGCCCCGAAACTGCTCAGTAGGGCATCCGGGGTGTCTGACTGTGTGCCCGAAATACTGCTCGTAGGGGCTCCGGGTGTCTGACCGTGCCTGAAATACTGCTCGAAGGAGCATCCGGTGTGTCTGACCGTGCCCGAATACTGCTCAAAGGGCATCGGTGTGTCTGACCGTGCCCGAAATACTGCTCGAAGGGGCATCCGGGGTGTCTGACCGTGCCCGAAATACTGCTCGAAGGGGCATCCGGGTGTCTGACTGTGCCTGAAATACTGCTCGAAGGGCATCCGGGGTGTCTGACTGTGCCTGAAATACTGCTCGTAGGGCATCCGGGGTGTCTGACTGTGCCTGAAATACTGCTCGTAGGGGCATCCGGGGTGTCTGACTGTGCCCGAAATACTGCTCATAGGGGCATCCGGGGTGTCTGACTGTGCCAGAAATACTGCTCGAAGGAGCATCCGGGGTGTCTGACTGTGCCCGAAATACTGCTCGAAGGAGCATCCGAGGTGTCTGACGTGCCCGAAATACTGCTCGAAGGAGCATCCGGGGTGTCTGACCGTGCCCAAAATACTGCTCGAAGGAGCATCCGGGGTCTTCCTCTTAACAACAGCTAGAGAATTGCCATATGACCTGTGCTGTTGTTGCAATTTCAAACCCAGAATCAAACAAACAAATTTTCTTTCAGAATTTGACATCAATTGGAATACAAGCTTATGCCCGACACAATGCCTTTGCAACCGCTAAACCATCACAGTAAGCATTCTATTGTTATCATTGTATTGTTATCTGTGTAGTCACGTAGAGTTCAAAGGAAATAGCTTCTTCTGGTCTGGGAAATTCAATCTACTGAGCACCTCTCTTTCCAATATAGCTTTGTCAGCAAGTAACCATGTATTGAAAGTGTTATCTCGCCAGTCGTAGAATTCACTTAGAGTTCAAAGGAAATAGCTTTCTGGGAAATTCAATCTATTGAGCACCTCTCTTTCCAATATAGCTTGGTCAGCAAGTAACCATGTATTGATAGTTTTATCAGTTTTATCTCTCCGGTCGTAGAATTCACTTAGAGTTCAAAGGAAATAGCTTTCTGGGAAATTCAATCTATTGAGCACCTCTCTTCCCAATATAGCTTGGTCAGCAAGTAACCATGTATTGAAAGTTTTGTCAGTTTTATCTCTCCGGTCGTAGAATTCACTTACAGTTCAAAGGTTGTATCTTGTTTGCTTAGCATCTGTGCAATGTATCAGAACGTGCAGTGCTTGCTCGTGTAGTTACATGTGATTTAAAAGTTTAAACTTTATTTATTGATTTTTAAGCAAGTTTTAACAACTTATATTAATCACTCTCATTGGCGCGGATGAAAGCGTAAATGTGGTCATTCGTGTGGGAGGAAACCGGAGTACCCGGAGAAAACCCACCTGTCGGATCTGGCGACTACCGTACCATCTCACATGCTTCCCAGTCCGAGGATCGAACATGGGTTGCATTGGTGAGAAGCTAGAGCGGTAACCACTGCGCTAATTGTTGCAGTGGCAACAGTTGCATGTGGTAAATGATCAAGTGAGATTATTGTTTGAGTTCTCGGGGGGGAAATGTTTACGGACACTAATTAATGAGCTACCGTAGATTACACAAACTTGATACACCCGGCTTCAAACTAGACCTTGAAGTAAGGAGATGTTTCCAATATGCAAGGGAGAAGTTTGTTGTCTTAACCAGGTGTCCTCTATGATATGTAGGCTGTCCGATTAGCGCAGTGGTAAGCTCGCTCGCTTCTCACAAATGCAACCCGGGTTCGATCCTCAGACCAGGAAGTATGTGAGATGGTACAGAGGTCGCCAGATCGGACAGATGGGTTTTCTCCGGGTACTGCAGTTTCCTCCCATATGAATGACCCCAATTACGTTTTCATCCGTGCCAACGAGGGTGATTAATATAAGTTGTTAGGACTTGCTGCGCAATCGTTGTAAAATAAATAAAGTTTAAACCGTGATATGTTTATATTTGAGTAAGCTTCTACCTGGCCTCAAAATAGGGAGAAATAGAGCAGTTCAGGAAGATTGAGCACAACTGGAAGCCTGGATTGCACAGTGGTAGCGCGTTCACTTCAGGTGCCAAAGGCCTGGAGTTCGAGCCCCACTGGAGCCGTTACGATTGTCCCTTAAGAAAGGCATTTAAATTCCACGTTGCCTCTTCTTTCTCCCTTGTTGCGCTGGTTTCCATCAGGAATGAGGTCTCGAGAGTTGTAAGAATTTGTTTCGCAATCGAGCTAAAATAAATTTGTATAAACTAAATCTTCATCTAGCTTTAGCCCAAGCCCCGATGTTATAGAGCCAAGCCCTGATGTTATAGAGCCAAGTCCCAATGTTATAGAGCCAAGTCACAATGTTATAGAGCCAAGTCCCGATGTTATAGAGCCAAGCCCCAATGTTATAGAGCCAAGTCCCGATGTTATAGAGCCAAGTCCCGATGTTATAGAGCCAAGTCCCGATGTTATAGAGCCAAGTCCCGATGTTATAGAGCAAGCCCCAATGTTATAGAGCCAAGCTCCAATGTTATAGAGCCAAGCCCCGATGTTATAGAGCCACGCCCTGATGTTATAGAGCCAAGTCCCAATGTTATAGAGCCAAGTCACAATGTTATAGAGCCAAGTCACAATGTTATAGAGCCAAGTCCCGATGTTATAGAGCCAAGCCCCAATGTTATAGAGCCAAGTCCTGATGTTATAGAGCCAAGCCCCGATGTTATAGAGCCAAGCCCCGATGTTATAGAGCCAAGTCCCGATGTTATAGAGCCAAGTCCCGATGTTATAGAGCCAAGTCCTGATGTTATAGAGCCAAGTCCCGATGTTATAGAGCCAAGCCCTGATTTATAGAGCCAAGTCCCGATGTTATAGAGCCAGCCCCATGTTATAGAGCCAAGCTCCAATGTTATAGCCAAGTCCCGATGTTATAGAGCCAAGTCCCGATGTTATAGAGCCAAGTCCGATGTTTAGAGCCAAGCTCCAATGTTATAGAGCCAAACCCCAATGTTATAGAGCCAAGCCCCGGTGTTATAGAGCCAAGTCCCAATGTTATAGAGCCAAGTCCCGATGTTATAGAGCCATGTCCCGATGTTATAGAGCCAAGTCCCGATGTTATAGAGCCAAGTCCCGATGTTATAGAGCCAAACCCCAATGTTATAGAGCCAAGTCCCGATGTTATAGAGCCAATCCCGATGTTATAGAGCAAGTCCCAATGTTATAGAGCCAAGTCCCGATGTTATAGAGCCAAACCCCAATGTTATAGAGCCAAACCCCGATGTTATAGAACCAAGTCCCGATGTTATAGAGCCAAGTCCCGATGTTATAGAGCCAAGCCCCAATGTTATAGAGCCAAGTCCCAATGTTATAGAGCCAAGTCCCAATGTTATAGAGCCAAGCCCCAATGTTATAGAGCCAAGCCCCAATGTTATAGAGCCAAGCCCCGATGTTATAGAGCCAAACCCCAATGTTATAGAGCCAAGTCCCAATGTTATATAGCCGAACCCCAATATTATAGAGTCAAACCCTGATGTTATATAACCTTTCTCCAGTCTCTAAATCTTGACATGGTTTCTGATTGGTTGAGAGTAGAGCATATCTTGTACTGAATAATCACGTGAGATTGAATGGGAAATTAGAGACAAATATTTATGAATCCAACCCAGGATTATTCGCAATTTTTTGGGTAATGTTTTGAATGTGTTATTATTGTTTCAGGTCCGCCTCCGTGGTCGAGGGGTTAAGGTCGCTGACTTTTATACCACTGTAACCTATCATCACTGATGGTCACGGGTTCGAGCCCCGCTCAGGCCATGTCTCATTTATATGAAAAAGTTGGCAGTTTCTTACGGAGGTTGGTGCACCCAAGTACTGGTTAACCGCTGGAACCTGCCCAGGAAAGGTGTTGTTAGGTAAACTGCCCGCCGGCGATATAGCCCAAAATGGTGCTGATGCAGGCGTAAAACCCGAAATATAACATAAATATTATTGTTTCAGAGTGTTTGAATACCTACAGAAGAGTGATGTGCTCAACTGTCAACATTCCCAGTCCGGCTTCATGTGTACAAGTTTTGCTAACAAGGCCGCGTTGTGGCAGATGTTTGGGAAACGGTAAGTTTAACATGCCAACATTCCCCAGTCCGGCTTCATGTGTACAAGTTTTGCTAACAAGGCTGCGTTGTGGCAGATGTTTGGGAAACGGTAAGTTTAACATGCCAACATCCCCCAGTCCGGGTTCATGAGTACAGGTTACGCTTGTCTGAATAACAAACAACATAGATCCTGATCAGAATGCTGCAGCTGATCTGGATGTATGTTGTTTGCACACTCCGTCCAATTTATTTAGCATGTTCAAACTTTATATATTTTACAATGATTACGAAACAAGATTTAACTACTTATATTAATCACGCTCGTTGGCACGGATGAAAGCGTAAATGTGGTCATTCATATGGGAGGAAACCGGTGTACCCAGAGAAAACCCATCTGTGCGATCTGGCGACCACCGTACCATCTCACACACTAATCTATCTGATGATCGCACCCGGGTTGCATTGGTGAGAAGCGAGCGCACTAACCACTGCGCTAATCGGACAGCTTTAGGGGTTAATATAAGTATATGAAATAATAGTTTAGTTTGTGTTTCCTTACAGAGAATGTATGTCTATGATGAGCCAGCTGATTCTTCACTTAGATACAACCGAGAGTGGCGTGTACTTCAACGGGGAGTCCGTGTGTATAGCCCTGTGTAATATAGCCAGACTGCATGCAGAGTGTGTAAGTACTTCAATGGGGAGTCCGTGTGTATAGCCCTGTGTAATATAGCTAGACTGCATGCAGAGTGTGTAAGTACTTCAATGGGGAAACCGTGTGTATAGCCCTGTGTAATATAGTCAGACTGCATGCAGAGTGTGTAAGTACTTCAACGGGGAGTCCGTGTGTATAGACCTGTGTAATATAGCCAGACTGCATGCAGAGTGTGTAAGTACTTCAACGGGGAGTCTGTATGTATAGCCCTGTGTAATATAGCCAGACTGCATGCAGAGTGTGTAAGTACTTCAATGGGGAGTCTGTGTGTATAGCCCTGTGTAATATAGCCAGACTGCATGCAGTGTGTGTAAGTACTTCAACGGGGAGTCCGTGTGTATAGCCCTGTGTAATATAGCCAGACTGCATGCAGAGTGTGTAAGTACTTCAATGGGGAGTCCGTGTGTATAGCCCTGTGTAATATAGCCAGACTGCATGCAGTGTGTGTAGGTACTTCAACGGGGAGTCTGTGTGTATAGCCCTGTGTAATATAGCCAGACTGCATGCAGAGTGTGTAAGTACTTCAATGAGGAGACCGTGTGTATAGCCCTGTGTAATGTAGCCAGACTGCATGCAGAGTGTGTAAGTACTTCAACGGGGAGTCCGTGTGTATAGCCCTGTGTAATATAGCCAGACTGCATGCAGTGTGTATAGCCCTGTGTAATATAGCCAGACTGCATGCAGAGTGTGTAAGTACTTCAACGGGGAGTCCGTGTGTATAGCCCTGTGTAATATAGCCAGACTGCATGCAGAGTGTGTAAGTACTTCAACGGGGAGTCCGTATGTATAGCCCTGTGTAATATAGCCAGACTGCATGCAGAGTGTGTAAGTACTTCAACGGGGAGTCCATGTGTATAGCCCTGTGTAATATAGCCAGACTGCATGCAGAGTGTGTAAGTACTTCAACGGGGAGTCCATGTGTATAGCCCTGTGTAATATAGCCAGACTGCATGCAGAGTGTGTAAGTACTTCAACGGGGAGTCCATGTGTATAGCCCTGTGTAATATAGCCAGACTGCATGCAGAGTGTGTAAGTACTTCAACGGGGAGTCCATGTGTATAGCCCTGTGTAATATAGCCAGACTGCATGCAGAGTGTGTAAGTACTTCAACGGGGAGTCCATGTGTATAGCCCTGTGTAATATAGCCAGACTGCATGCAGAGTGTGTAAGTACTTCAACGGGGAGTCCGTGTGTATAGCCCTGTGTAATATAGCCAGACTGCATGCAGAGTGTGTAAGTACTTCAATGGGGAGTCCGTGTGTATAGCCCTGTGTAATATAGCCAGACTACATGCAGAATGTGTAAGTACTTCAATGAGGAGACCGTGTGTATAGCCCTGTGTAATATAGCCAGACTGCATGCATAGTGTGTAAGTACTTCAACAAGGAGACCGTGTGTATAGCCCTGTATAATTATAGCCAGACTGCATGCATAGTGTGTAAGTACTTCAACGGGGAGACCGTGTGCATAGCCCTGTGTAATGTAGCTAGAAATACACTCACATTTTCGTTTATACAAATTTATTATTCGATTGCGAAACAAGTTCTTACAACTTATATTAATCACTCTCGAGACCTCATTCTTAATGGTATCCATCGCCACGAGGGAGAGGGAAGAGGCAATGTGGAGTTTAAATGCCTTGCCTACGAGCACAATCGTAACGGCTTCAGCTGAGCGCTATCTCCGGGCTATTCACACCTGAAGCGAACGCGTTACCACTGCGATATCATGACATCCACTTGCATTTTGTTATGAAGCAACATTTCGATAAATATTGGAATAACTGTAGGGAGTCTAGCATGCTTTATAGCAGAACACAATTTATTTTATGATTTCCAATGAAATTATGAAATATGCAAATTTATCCGTGAAATAAAAAAAAACAATTTTAATACAAATATATTTTAGCTCAATTGCGAAACAACGTTCTTACAACTTCTCTCTTCTCTCTCCCTCGTGGCCATGGATTCCATCTGGAATGTGGTCTCGAGAGTGATTAATATAAGTTGAAAGAACTTGTTTCGCAATCGAGCTAAAATAGATTTGTATAAACTAATGGGTGAGACCATGACTATAATATACAAACAAAATACAGTCAAACCTGTCTTAAGCAGCCAGCCAAGGAAATCACAAAGTGGCTGCTTAGCACAGGTGGCTGCTTAATAGAGGTCAAATGTATAATAAAACAACCTATCTGGAATCTGGCTGATTAATACAGGTTGGCTGCTTAATGGAGGTGACCACTAACACAGGTTAGACTGTACTCTATTTAGTTTATACAAATGTATGTTAGCTCGATTGCGAAACAAGTTCTTACAACTAATCACTCTCGAGACCACAATCCATCCCCACGAGGGAGAGAGAAGAGGCAACGTGGAATTTAAATTCCTTACCTGAGGGCACAATCTGGGCTCGAACTCCGGGTCTTTCGCGCATGAAGCGAACACGCTTACCATTGTGCTATTACGACTTCCACTAGTCGTTTATTCATTGCAGGGACAGTATGGATTGGCGTTAGACCTTATAAACAGTGCCAAGAAGAGGTTCCCGAAGAACAGCCCGCATTCGGAGGTGTGGATGAACAGTGAACAGGAGATAGTGTTTGACCGGACGATACTCAACCGCAAGTTTGGTGTCTCTGAACTAGCTGTTCTGAATCTCAAGGCTTTTAATCAACATGAATCTGAACTGAGGTAATCCAAGTTTAAACAATAATTCTTCTCCAACGCTTAAACAAGAGTTGAATTAGAGAGCTGTTAGGTACATGACATGCAATTGGGGAGTTTTTGTCGAATTTGCCTGCAAAAAATGGCAAAAACTAGTTTTTGTCGGTTTTTACTGCGGTTTTTGCCAAATCTTTTGCCGCCTTCGGCAAAAACCTGCCAACCCTGGTACATGTAGAATGTAGAAACAATGAGGAACCTCGCTGGCTTTTCTATTACCTCCCTTGGCAGATAAAGCCTGTTCTGTCCCTAAATGTATAGCGTTCCTTTCAGTTGGAATCCTTTGTTTTTACAGTTGTTCCCTAACTGGATGTTACGTTATGATAAATGTGATTTTATCCAAATCATGTTAATTAAAGCAACATTACATCGTAATAAAGGATGTTTTTTGGTAAAATATAAATACTAATGTATGTATGTTTACAAAAATCGAAATAGTCGATAAAAATCCAATAAATATACACTGTTATACGCAATTGTTTATCAATAAACAAAATGTATAATAAAACAACATATTGGGAATCTTCAAACTGGTTGCTTAATAGAGGTGACCACTAACACAGATTTGACTGTAATATGTTTGTTATTTGCATAATTACGGTAGTAACTAATTTTTAAAAAACCGCTTTGAGAGAAAATGATTCATTAATACATGTTGATAGTATATTGATGTAAAATATGAGCGTGTACCGATGAAAAAATGTGTTAATTATCAACGCCGTAAAAGGTGAGAACACTTTTGTCAACATTTTCAATGACATGCGGCTCTGGCTGTGCACTCGGCTAATTGTGTTCGAGCCAAAGGTGATAGTTAAGTATTAAGTGATTTGGTTCGAGAATTCCAATTATCCGTGTTCGAATTATTCGAAGATGGAACAATATGCATCATATAGAGATTATTGCCAAGAGTGAAGACCAGGCAACGTGTTGAGCAAACGGGGCGTGTTCTAGCTAACTGTGTTCGAGGAAACGAATTTTGACTGTATATATAGATATAATTGTAGAGGAAAAGGTTTGCATAATGTTTTTACTGTTTTAGGAGTGCTATCTTAAACAAGGAGAAAGGGGAGATCACTCTAGCATTGCAGCAGCTGCTCCACCTGGTGGACAGCAGCAACTTGGAGAAGGGGGATAACTCTATGTCATCAGATTTCAGATGCAGGTACGATATTACTTGTTAATAAATCGAGAAGTCTGTTCTACATTTAGAACCTTTTTCCGCATAAATAATCTACATTAATAATGGGTAAGCAGTTGATGGATAAGCATATTTATCTGACCTACATACAGATTATTGTTGTATATGTATAGGATCCAATATGTAAACTATTGGACTTTGTGAAGCGCATAGCGTCGCGCCAAACACATTGCAAATAGTTTACATATTTACATAAGCGCAATTTTATCATAAACAATTGAATCAATTGGCAGTAAAAATATGTATAGGATATAAGTTGAAAACGACCCAATATGTAAAATATTGGACTGTGTGAGGCGCTAACGCCGAAGACAGTACCAATATTTTACATATTGGATCTGTTTGAGGCTTATATCTTACTTAAAATACACACTTATATAACAAGATCTTACTAATTAAAATTGTTAATTTTGTACATGTATGCATAGGATTTGATATAATACTCTTGCCATTTGAAAGCAGTCTAATATTAATAATAATGGACTGCAAGTACAAAGGTGTGATGTCACAACAGTGTTTTAATGTATGTTAAAGCCCCATGATGCAGTTACTTAAAATGTGCTGCACATCAAGATATTGTAAGTAGCGGATGGTTAGATATTGTGATTATTGACTTATATTTTCATTTTTCAATAATAAATTATTGGCTTCATTTTAATTGTTCAATAATAAATTATTGACTTACATTTTCATTTTTCAATAATAAATTATTACTTAACATTTGGATAATATGGCCACAAATGAAACGGATTTTGTGAAATTACCTCCCTTTATCGATATTTTAAACTTTATTTGACTCATGTGTCAATGTACATGGATTGGTAAGGGGTGGGGGGGGGGGCAAGGAAAGTGTTAAAGAGTTGTTTTCGAAATTCAAAGGACCCATATTTGCGTGGATATGTTAAAAATAAGTGTCACTCACACGGTTAATATGTGGAAGTGCTTTGTGTGTTATCATTAGCTGTTGGTGCGACTATAAACCCCAGGCCCCTGAATCTTCCTTGTTATAAGAGGATTTACTCTGGTTTGGTAAAAATCTTGAAGAAAATGTCAATTGTCAAATTTTGTCTAAACTGTTCAGAAAAGATATTTTTCACCTTTTAGGTAGGGTTTTTTTTTAGTATTTTGGCAGATTTCCTGTTTTCAAAAAAAAAATCCATTCGTAGTCCTGTGCCAAGACCCAATGCCGACAAACTAATGTGCTCGTTTTATATATTTGCAGAGCCTTGCTTGCTCTAGGAGAATTGTGTAGCCAGACGGGAAATCCGACGAATGCCACAACTTATATATTGGAATGTATAACCCTGGCTACCAGACATCATTTGGAATATCTCGGTGCTTTAGCATCTATCCAGTTGGCATATATACAGGTACGTTACCCTGGTTACCAAACATCATTTGGAATATCTCAGTGCTTTAGCATCTATCCAGTTGGCATATATACAGGTACGTTACCCTGGTTACCAAACATTATTTGGAATATCTCAGTGCTTTAGCATCTATCCAGTTGGCATATATACAGGTACGTTACCCAGGTTACCAAACATCATTTGGAATATCTCGGTGCTTTAGCATCTATCCAGTTGGCATATATACAGGTACGTTACCCTGGTTACCAAACATCATTTGGAATATCTCGGTGCTTTAGCATCTATCCAGTTGGCATATATACAGGTACGTTACCCTGGTTACCAAACATCATTTGGAATATCTCGGTGCTTTAGCATCTATCCAGTTGGCATATATACAGGTATGATACCCTGGTTACCAGACATCATTTGGAATATCTCAGTGCTTTAGCATCTATCCAGTTGGCATATATACAGGTATGTTACCCTGGTTACCAAACATCATTTGGAATATCTCGGTGCTTTAGCATCTATCCAGTTGGCATATATACAGGTACGTTACCCTGGTTACCAGACATAATTTGGAATATCTGAGTGCTTTAGCATCTATCCAGTTGGCATATATACAGGTACGTTACCCTGGTTAACAGACATAATTTGGAATATCTGAATGCTTTAGCATCTATTCAGTTGGCATATATACAGGTACGTTACCCTGGTTACCAAACATCATTTGGAATATCTCAGTGCTTTAGCATCTATCCAGTTGGCATATATACAGGTATGTTACCCTGGTTACCAGACATCATTTGGAATATCTCAGTGCTTTAGCATCTATCCAGTTGGCATATATACAGGTATGTTACCAAACATCATTTGGAATATCTCGGTGCTTTAGCATCTATCCAGTTGGCATATATACAGGTACGTTACCCTGGTTACCAGACATAATTTGGAATATCTGAGTGCTTTAGCATCTATTCAGTTGGCATATATACAGGTACGTTACCCTGGTTACCAAACATCATTTGTAATATCTCAGTGCTTTAGCATCTATTCAGTTGGCATATATACAGGTATGTTACCCTGGTTACCAAACATCATTTGGAATATCTCGGTGCTTTAGCATCTATCCAGTTGGCATATATACAGGTACGTTACCCTGGTTACCAAACATTATTTGGAATATCTCGGTGCTTTAGCATCTATCCAGTTGGCATATATACAGGTACGTTACCCTGGTTACCAAACATCATTTGGAATATCTCGGTGCTTTAGCATCTATCCAGTTGGCATATATACAGGTACGTTACCCTGGTTACCAAACATTATTTGGAATATCTCGGTGCTTTAGCATCTATTCAGTTGGCATATATACAGGTACGTTACCCTGGTTACCAGACATCATTTGGAATATCTGAGTGCTTTAGCATCTATTCAGTTGGCATATATACAGGTACGTTATCCTGGTTACCAGATCAAATTTGGAATACCTTGGTGCTTCTACATCCATTGTTGCTGGTAACTATATTTATTTTGTCTCGTTTCTATGGAGAATTTTTGAATTATTTTAGATACACAGTCATTGGAAATTAAATCCATTAATCTGAGCCAGCGAGAGTGATTAACATAAAGTTTGTACAGCTCGTTTTTGCAATCGTTGTATACCATATATACAGGGTATCAACATCTAGTACACTGTGGAGAGAATTACCTTTAGCTTTCAGTTCAATCCGCATATCACGATATAAATGTATGTTTCTGTATATTTCTCAATGTATATGACATGTTTCCTGATAAATCAATATGTTTAAACCAATCGTTGTAAAATAAATAAAGTTTATAAGAAATCCTTTAAGTATCTGGTACATTTTACCAAATATTATCCAATATTGCGAGATAGTGTCATCGCTTTAAGCAGACGCATAATTGAGGCCTCACTCGCACAGTTTCAGTATCAGTAGCTTACAGCTAAAAGTGGTTTTCTTTTATTAATTTTCAGTTCCAAATGCAGCTACCGCAGCAAGCTATCCAGATATTGACGAGAAACATGCTGCCTATACTCTCTCACGGCACCATCTGCGACCAGGGGAGACTACTCTGCTGCTACGCAAAATGTCAGGTTGCCATGGCAACCAAGAGGAGCGAGAAGGAGAGAAGAGCAGGTTGAAACAAAACAATATGAAATTGTTCACCAACATATCGTTTCAGTCATAACTTACAAAGGATCTTCTATTAACCCATTCAACACCAAGTAACTGACATGGACTGGTGCATGATATTTAACCCATTCAATACCAAGTAACTGACATGGACTGGTGCATGATATTTAACCCATTCAACCCCAAGTAACTCACATGGACTGGTGCATGATATTTAACCCATTCAACTCCAAGTAACTGACATGGACTGGTGCATGATATTTAACCCATTCAACACCAAGTAACTCACATGGACTGGTGCATGATATTTAACCCATTCAACACCAAGTAACTCACATGGACTGGTGCATGATATTTAACCCATTCAACACCAAGTAACTAACATGGACTGGTGCATGATATTTAACCCATTCAACACCAAGTAACTGACATGGACTGGTGCACGATATTTTTATACGAATACATTAATAAGAAAATTACATTTGGATCAGTTCATTTATCAAAATAGGTAATTTTGTCTAAAAATAGTAATATTACTGGCACAAATTGCAGATCCTGATGAGACGGCTCATCATGAGATTACACACATGATTCTTACCACCTGGATTGCGGGAGGTCAGTGGTTCTACCACGTGGTGCCCTTCCATGAAATACTGCACAGAGGGCACCGGAGGACTTCCTCCACCAGCTGGAGAGTTCCCTTATAGCCTAGACTGTTGCTGTGATTTGAAAATCCCGCAAAACGAACAAAACGACCATGTATATACATGTTTAGCCTGGGAACAGGCGTTTATATTTATTTGACGAGGCAAAATGTATCTTAACACCGAGACCATTAATTGGGCCGTGTTTAGCCTGGGAACAGGCGTTTATATTTATTTGACTGACCAGGCAAAATGTATCTTAATACCAAGACCATTAATTGGGCTGTATTGAGTTTCTGATAATGAAATTTTGCTAAGTTAAAAATCGACAGTCTGGAACCAGGCTAATACATGCTGTGTATTTTGTATATTTCAGCCTTGTTAGCCAGCGTGAATCTACTGAACACAGTGATCGACCTGTTCCAGTCGGCGGAAGCCTTCCTCAGAGTTAAAGACACCCTGTATTACCAGGCGAGACTGTATCATGAACTCGCATATTGTACAGAACGCAACAAATGTGCTCATCTGTTTAAACAACTGGATTCCCAGTACCCCACCCTCACTCGGCTGTCAGTGAATGTTCTATAGAACTGAATTACCAGTACCCCAGCCACCCTCACTCGGCTGTCAGTGAATGTTCTATAGAACTGAATTACAGTATATTGGGGAGGGAAGCATCCACTCAGATAATGGCAGAGGGAAGCATCCGCTCGGATAATGGCGGAGGGAAGCATCAACTCGGATAATGGCAGAGGGAAGCATCCGCTCGGATAATGGCGGAGGGAAGCATCCATTCAAATATCGGGGGAGCGACGGCTACAAGTGGGATCAAACAGAGTCATGCACACACCTGAAACGAATTCACATTCCACAAGAAGACTCGCAACCCAATGACGGTGAAAAGGAAAAAGGGAATATAGAACAATCAAAGCAGATATGTTTTTATTTTTCAGCCACCATGTCTGATGATAACGGATGTATAAGTTTGTGAAATGACATAAATCTATGAACTCAGTGCTATTCATACACTATTACATTTCTGGTACACAATGTAAAATTGACAGCATTTAGTTTTGTAGACTTTCTTTTGTCATCTTTGCATAAAAGATGCATTAAAATAGATCAAATAATTGAAGCATGTTATTAGTTTGTTTTTCTTACTTTGGAAATATGTCGTGGAATTTCATCAGAAATGTGCCGTTACGAACAATTCTAATGATATTCCATGACATATTTAACTGGTTATTTTCAGGTAACAGCTGAAATAAATCAATGAACTCCAGAAATATACAATGTATGAATAGCTATAGCACAAGGTACCGCATATAGAAAAGATACATAAATAACAAATCTGGCTCTACCCAGGAGTTCGGAAGGCCTGGGGGCTCTACCCAGGAGTTCGAAGGCCTGGGGGCTCTACCCAGGAGTTAGGGAGACCTGGGGGGCTCTAGCCAGGAGTTAGGGAGACCTGGTGGCTCTACCCAGGAGTTAGGGAGACCTGGTGGCTCTACCCAGGAGTTAGGGAAACCTGAGGGATCTACCCAGGGTTAGGAAGGCCTGGGGGCTCTACCCAGGGTTAGGAAGGCCTGGGGGCTCTACCCAGGGTTAGGAAGGCCTGGGGGCTCTACCCAGGGTTAGGAAGGCCTGGGGGCTCTACCCAGGGTTAGGAAGGCCTGGGGGGCTCTACCCAGGGTTAGGAAGGCCTGGGGGCTCTACCCAGGGTTAGGAAGGCCTGGGGGCTCTACCCAGGGTTAGGAAGGCCTGGGGGCTCTACCCAGGGTTAGGAAGGCCTGGGGGGCTCTACCCAGGGTTAGGAAGGCCTGGGGGGCTCTACCCAGGGTTAGGAAGGCCTGGGGGGCTCTACCCAGGGTTAGGAAGGCCTGGGGGCTCTACCCAGGGTTAGGAAGGCCGGGGGGCTCTACTCAGTATTAGGTAGTCAGTCAAAGTGATGTACAGAAAGTGGCTGCTTAATTATGTAACAATACGGATCTGTAGTCCTGTGGTAACACGCTGGACTGGTAATCGCAGATTCGATGACCCTAATAAAATTAACAGTCTTTCAGATGGGACGTTAAACCGAGGTTACATTGTGCACATAAAAGAACCAGAGGAGACTCTGGAATGGGTCTCTGTCTGTATCATTGCACTATCCTCCACAAATCTAAAATGACTAATCTCTTCAGGAGGCGTCGCTCATATGGGCAGCCGGTAGCGACGATAAATAAACGTAAAACACACAAAATTAATTGTGTAACAAGATGTCATTTAGGAAATCTAAAAGTTGGCTGTTAAATCGGGGTTCATTCTAGGTCAGAATTTTTGGGAGAAGTGATAATGCGTGTGAGCGCTTCCTTAAATGGTGTTCTTTAATATACTTCTGCAAAATAGGGTTAAAATGCACAGTACAACCATTAAATACAACATTTATAATGGGCCAGTGTATCTTACTAGACAAAATTTTGTTTGAAAATCGTAAAAACCAAAAATGTTTTGTCTTTTTTAGGGCGAAGTCAGTGTCCCTAGGGCGACTATTTCGCCCTCTAGAATGATCCCTGTAAATATCTATAATATACCTGCAACAGTGTGACTAGTCTATATATAAACAATATCAGCGTAATTCAGGTGTAAATTGTGTTTGTCATTGGTAAATAATGTACATTAAATCATTCATCTACCTGCCGTGCTACATTGGGATTTTCATAGAAATGTATAAAAAGTTTTGATACCTTTTCTACATGTTTGTACAGAAAGCCAGTCTAGAGACAATGGTTGGGAAACCAGTCTAAGAGACAATAGTTAGTAAACGGAGGACAATGGTTTCCCACCAGTCTAGATACAGTAGTTAGGAAACCAGTCTAGATACAGTAGTTAGGAAACCAGTCTAAAGACAATGATTTCCCACCAGTCTAGATACAGTAGTTAGGAAACCAGTCTAGAGAAAATGGTTAGGAAACCAGTCTAAAGACAATGGTTTCCCACCAGTCTAGATACAGTAGTTAGGAAACCAGTCTAGAGAAAATGGTTTCCCACCAGTCTAGAGAAAATGGTTTCCCACCAGTCTATATACAGTAGTTAGGAAACCAGTCTTAGAGAAAATGGTTTTCCACCAGTCTAGAGAAAATGGTTTCCCACCAGTCTTAGAGAAAATGGTTTCCCACCAGTCTAGAGAAAATGGTTTTCCACCAGTCTAGATACAGTGGTTAGGAAACCAGTCTAGATACAGTGGTTAGGAAACCAGTCTAGATACAGCAGTTACTAGATACAGTAGTTAGGAAACCAGTCTAGATACAGTGGTTAGGAAACCAGTCTAGATACAGTAGTTAGGAAACCAGTCTAGATACAGCAGTTAGGAAACCAGTCTAGATACAGTAGTTAGGAAACCAGTCTAGATACAGTAGTTAGGAAACCAGTCTAGATACAGTGGTTAGGAAACCAGTCTAGATACAGTGGTTAGGAAACCAGTCTAGATACAGTAGTTAGGAAACCAGTCTAGATACAGCAGTTAGGAAACCAGTCTAGATACAGTAGTTAGGAAACCAGTCTAGAGAAAATGGTTTCCCACCAGTCTAGATACAATAGACACAGGTTGGGAGAAGTGAGAAAGCACGCGATTGAGCTCTCCGATCCACATTCACACGAGGAGAGGGTTATGCTAATCTAAATGTGCTCATAATATATATACAACTGTACACTGGTGAAATGTTGCATTGCATTTTGGTCTTATGTGGAATCCAACACAGTTGTAAATTTGATGGCATCCTATTTTAATTCCTGCTTCACAACTAGATTTATCAACAAATTAAAGAATGTTTATTCGAGAGAATGATTTTTCCGATTATTAAAATAAAGTTTTCGGTGGGGTTTTCCGGGTATTTCCGGTTTCCTCCCACATGAACTACCGGCAGATTTTATAATCAATCGTACCAAACTCACACAATTTATCTGCTGTATTTTTGAGCATCTGTCCTGGTTATATAAATAAACAAACTCTTGTTACTGTTATTTACAATTACTCTACAACATTCCTAATTGGTCACCTGGTGTTTTACAGTATTTGAAGCAAATTATAACCATATAAAAGGTCATAATTTTTATATTTCGGGTTTTACGCCTGCATCAGCACCATTTTGGGCTATATCGCCGACGGGCAGTTTACCTAACAACACCTTTCCTGGGCAGGCTCCAGCGGTTAACCAGTACATGGGAGCACCAACCTCCGTAAGAAACTGCCAACTTTTTCATATAAATGAGACACAGCCTGAGCGGGGCTCGAACCCATGACCATCAGTGATGATATGTTACAGTGGTATACAAATCAGCGACCTTGACCACGGAGGCGGACGGTCATAATTAGTCCTAATATACGGATTTAACTAACGTGATCACAGAGACGGGTCAGTAGTCTAGTAGTTAACATTGGACTACGAATCAAGGGATCACATGTTCGCTCCCCCCTATGACCCGCATAATATTAATAGTCTTTCGGATGGGATTTTAAACTGAGGTCTCGCGTCGGTGCTTTACACTGTGCACGTAAAAAAACAAACAGAAGAGACTCTTGAAAAGTTTTTTTATCTGTATCATTGCACCATCCTCAAATATCTAAAATGACTAATCTCTTCAGGAGGCGTTCATAAACCACACAATGTTCACATACACTTAGCATTTCGGTGGAATGACCAGCCTTTATCAAGGTATTGGTAATAGACGTCTACATACTGTTAAAGTGGTGGAACCTATGCTCGCAGTATTTTCGGAAAAACGTCTTATAGAACAGTACTTGTACAGATAGCGACTTTCCTCGCCTGCAACGGGGACCACCAATAAAATGCTTTCACGTTATCCGTATCAATAGCCACGCGTGTGGATCACATGACAAATCCGTCTGTTAAAATTTACTTCTATAAATTACAATCATAGTGTAACAGAAATATACCCTATATTCTTCTACTAAATAAATTTGGTGATTTTCAAACATGTAAATGGTTATTTGTTCAATTTTAACTCGTACAAATGTTTTCATATGATTAAGTAATGAAATATTGCATACTGTGAGGATAGGTTCACTTCGGGCTGAATTTACTGCTGTTTACGTCCGACGTGTCGATAGCCAGCATGGTGACATAAGTCACGTGACGATGCAACAAAACACCATGCATGGTTACTTCAAGGTTAGCAGTACGTTTTTTTCTTCCAAAATGTAATGTTGCGTTATTTTCTGTTCTTTTATCGGTTGATAATATATGCTAAATACCGGGAGCATAGGTTCCACCACTCTACTTGTTAACGTAAACCATATACCGGTGATACATGTATTCACATCATCTTATTAGATACATTTTATTACAGATCTTTATGCAATAAATTGTTGCCTATTCACATGTAAGAAAATGCATTAATATTTATATTGTATGATTCACATGTAAGAAAATGCATTAATATTTATATTATATGATTCACATGTAAGAAAATGCATTAATATTTATATTATATGATTCACATGTAAGAAAATGCATTAATATTTATATTATATGATTCACATGTAAGAAAATGCATTAATATTTATATTGTATGATTATATTAATTGGCTCCAAATATTGTACAATACCAGGTGACCATTGAGAAATATTGTTGAGATTGCTCAAGTAAAGTGCACTACAGTGGTATATATATCACTTTGTTTATGTAAAGTGCACTATAAACCACTTTGTTTACATAAAGTGCACTACAAATCACTTTGTTTTTGTAAAGTGCACTATAAATCACTTTGTTTACGTAAAGTGCACTACAAATCACTTTGTTTTTGTAAAGTGCACTATAAATCACTTTGTTTACGTAAAGTGCACTATAAATCACGTTGTTTACGTAAAGTGCACTATAAATCACTTTGTTTACGTAAAGTGCATTATAATTGTTTATATACATCACATTGTTTATACGTAAAGTGTACTATTTACATAACGGTATTATTATGCCAAGAATACTTAAAAGATATATTCCTGTTTAATAAAATTACATTTCAAAAATTACAATCTCACTTGAAAACGGACCAACAATCTAAGAAGTCAGGCCCCGAGGTTATAAACAAAACTTTTCTCCAATCAATATCAAAACTTGGCCTCAAGCGTCTGATTGGTTCAGCTGACAGTTACACTCAACATCAACCAATCAGATCATTTTTATAACCTCCAGGCCAGAGCTTTAACAAAGTCAATATCATGTGATTTCACTGCTTGTATATCAATCCCCGACCACTACAATACACCAAGAGGCCACTAACTGAAAGACAGGTTTCCACACATTATTGTTTCAGATCCTGCAGGCTTCATGTTCAAGACATAAAACTGATCCCACCTTAAGCTATATTTCTGTGACAAGTTAATCTTTGTGATCCGCCGTAAACTATATTTCTGTGACAAGTCAGTCTTTGTGATCTGTCGTAAACTATATTTCTGTGACAAGTCAGTCTTTGTGATCTGCCTTAAACTATATTTCTGTGACAAGTCAGTCTTTGTGATCCATTGTAAACTATATTTCTGTGACAAGTCAGTCTTTGTGATCCATCGTAAACTATATTTCTGTGACAAGTCAGTCTTTGTGATCCATTGTAAACTATATTTCTGTGACAAGTCAGTCTTTGTGATCCATCGTAAACTATATTTCTGTGACAAGTCAGTCTTTGTGATCCGTCGTAAACTATATTTCTGTGACAAGTCAATCTTTGTGATCTGCCTTAAACTATATTTCTGTGACAAGTCAGTCTTTGTGATCCATTGTAAACTATATTTCTGTGACAAGTCAATCTTTGTGATCCGCCGTAAACTATATTTCTGTGACAAGTCAGTCTTTGTGATCTGTCGTAAACTATATTTCTGTGACAAGTCAATCTTTGTGATCTGCCTTAAACTATATTTCTGTGACAAGTCAGTCTTTGTGATCCATTGTAAACTATATTTCTGTGACAAGTCAGTCTTTGTGATCCATCGTAAACTATATTTCTGTGACAAGTCAATCTTTGTGATCCGCCGTAAACTATATTTCTGTGACAAGTCAGTCTTTGTGATCTGTCGTAAACTATATTTCTGTGACAAGTCAGTCTTTGTGATCTGTCGTAAACTATATTTCTGTGACAAGTCAATCTTTGTGATCTGCCTTAAACTATATTTCTGTGACAAGTCAGTCTTTGTGATCCATTGTAAACTATATTTCTGTGACAAGTCAGTCTTTGTGATCCATCGTAAACTATATTTCTGTGACAAGTCAGTCTTTGTGATCTGTCGTAAACTATATTTCTGTGACAAGTCAGTCTTTGTGATCCGTCGTAAACTATATTTCTGTGACAAGTCAATCTTTGTGATCTGCCTTAAACTATATTTCTGTGACAAGTCAGTCTTTGTGATTCATTGTAAACTATATTTCTGTGACAAGTCAATCTTTGTGATCTGCCTTAAACTATATTTCTGTGACAAGACAGTGAAAATAAGGAAAAGGAAATTTTCCATAAAACAAGATAGGATACCATTTTGTATTATAATTAGGAATGTCAATGAATACTCGAGTATTTGATCGAACGTTCGAGTATCGAATACTTGTTCAAATAATCGAGAACTCGGCGATTATTTTCAGCCTAATTCATATGTATGCAAATATGAAAGATATATCTGCCTTAGTAAATTCTTTCCAACAGTTGAAACTTGAAGCTTGGATCTAGATTTACAACTCCTGACTTCCTGCTAGTTTGTCCCGATTCGTCGGTGGAAGAGCTTGGATCTAGATTTACAACTCCTGACTTCCTGCTAGTTTGTCCCGATTCGTCGGTGGAAGAGCTTGGATCTAGATTTACAACTCCTGACTTCCTGCTAGTTTGTCCCGATTCGTCGGTGGAAGAGCTTGGATCTAGATTTACAACTCCTGAATTCCTGCTAGTTTGTCCTGATTCATCGGTGGAAGAGCTTGGATCTAGATTTACAACTCGCCTGACTTCCTGCTAGTTTGTCCCGATTCGACGGTGGAAGATCCTGAATCATGTTCACTGTTAACAGAATTAAATGCATTTTTATCATTGTTATCACTTTCAATTTTAACATTTTTAGAATCAGCCGACGGTAAACTTTGTACGGTCCTTTCGACGACTTGTTTCTCATGTTTTGAAACTAGGTTATCATTCTGTGGACCTGTTTGGTCAGCACTCGGATCAGACTTCTCTAGAACTTGTCTTAGACCATCTGCAAGTTCACGATTTACGTTTTGTTCTAGGGTTGCAAAGTTTATATCATTATTATTACTATCTGTAAATAACCCTTTATTCACCTTTTCTTTATTATCTAATACTTCCTGTTCTTTCCTAGTCATTCCCTGCAGTATTGCCTCTTTTAGAACAGCTTCCATACGTTCTATTTCTTCTCTACTCTCTATACTATCTAAATATCTAGCAGCATCTTGTAGTTTATCCTTTCTTAGCTCTTTAAAGTCATAACTAGGTCTGGATTTTTCTAGATGATAGGATTTCATAGAATCATCAAAATCATTCTTGTCTGCATATGAATGTGTATCCTCAACATTAATCTGGGCAGTTGATGAGGACTCTTGAACAGGTTTCACTATTTTAGTTCTAATTTTCACTGCTATGCCACCTTGTCGTATAACATTAATTTCTTCAAGTTCTGCATCAGGTTTAACACTTTCTTCCTCAGTTGCTGATTCGTCAGAGTTATGATCATCCATTTGTAACAATTCCTCTGACTGGTCTGAATTTAAATGCCTAGCTGCAGCAACATCCTCCGCTGAAAGTATTTCTAATTCATTTGAAAGCTCCTGGTATAAATCTTGAGATCTCTGGTCAATGGTTTGTTTCCTAAAATAGGCAACCTCTAACAAACGCACAATTGCTGTTAGGTAGTCTTCTTGTTTATTCAAAAATTTAAAATTTGTCTTTTCCATCAAAGTTGTCCTCAAATTTTCGAATATATCTTCAAGAGATGATGGTGTACTTTTATCATTGTTTTCAAGTTTGTCAAACCTAAAGAATAGCTGCCTAGAACCATCGGCTAAACTCTTTATATTAATAACACCAAGCTCATCCTGCATTAGGCTGGCAGGCACACCAGAACTAGTAGCTTCCTCCTCCATAGAAACAATATAAACGCCATTCTTTACATCTGTCATCTTGTTCAGTTTCAATGTTTGTTCATGGTGTGCTTGGATTGGTTTCTCACTTTGTGGTTCTGAGCCTCTCTGTGATTGGTCAGTGCTGTCATGTGACTGTTTGGACTGGTCGCCTGATATTGATTCTTGGACACTGGGAACATCTGGACCTGAAAAATTGATGTGAATGTTTTCTAAAACGCTAGCCTCTACACCCATGAGTAAGAGGTGGGTATCACCATCAGTCTAAATATAGAAAAAAGTAAGAAGGTGGGTATCACCAACAGTGTAAATATAGAAAAAAGTAAGAACGTGGGTATCACCAACAGTCTAAATATAGAAAAAAGTAAGAAGGTGGGTATCACCAACAGTCTAAATATAGAAAAAAGTAAGAAGACTGTTATACGGTGATGGTTATTATTTATTACCTTATCGCAGGTTCGATCCCCCGTCTGACCCTAATAAAATTAACAATTTTTCAAACCGAGGTCTCGTGTCGGTGCTTTACACTGCACATAAAAGAACCAGAGGAGACTCTGGAATGGGTCTCTGTCTGTATCATTGCACTATCTTCCAAAAATCTAAAATGACTAATCTCTTTAGGAGGCGTCGCTCATATGGGCAACCGGTAGTGACGATAAATAAACATAAAACACACACTTATATTCTAGCATGACTCGGCATTTTGTCTGTATACGCAAAGAAGGAATTGACCATGTTTTACATCTGCAATAAAACATGGTTTGGCAAAGTCACGTCAAACATGACGTCATTATCTAGCATCTTTGTAGTTGAACACGGCACTTATATTCCACATTGCCTCATCTCCCTCATGCCGATGAATTTCATCAGGAATGAGGTCTCGAGAGCGATTAAACAATTGTTGTAAGAACTTGTTTTGCAATCAAGCTAAAATAAATTCTTCAAGGATTTGGTGTACGATAAGCGACATGAGCTAAGACAGTGTTACTGCTAAAATGAATTTGTATAAAAATAAGTTTTTTTTTATACCTAATACTTCTAATTTGGCAACCATGACGACTTCGAGCTCTGGGTCGTTACGCCACATCTTTATGAGTTGTTGACCCTCGCCATGGAAGAGGAACAGCATCGGAATGTAAACATCGTCGGTGCCGTCACCGGACATGGCAAACAGCGGGGCACCGCTTGTAGTACTTCCGGGAGTATGGTCTAAAAATAATACACGCATAAGATTATGTTCAACGATCAAACTGCGTTACCACAGTAACATTGCTTAATAACAACAAATCTTATTATTAAATAATGCAGACGGATATGTAGTCCAGTGGTAACACGCTGGACTGGTAATCCAGGGATCGCAGGTGCGATCCCCCGTCTGTCCCTAATAAAATTAACAGTCTTTCAGATGGGACGTTAAACCGAGGTCTCGTGTTGGTGCTGTACACCTTGCACGTAAAAGAACCAGAGGAGACTCTGGAATGGGTCTCTGTCTGGATCATTGCACTATCCTCCAAAAATCTAAAATGACTAATCTCTTCAGGAGGCGTCGCTCATATGGGCAACCGGTAGCGACGGTAAATAAACGTAAAACACACACATTAAATAATGCTAATAACCATTAGCCACCATCCTGTTAAATGATGGGTTTAAATCATGTTCTTATTGATATAACATCTTTTTATTATTAACCATTAACATGGGTCAAACTGCTACATCGAGGATATAACGTCGCTGTTCTTCCATACTCTTCAAAATATATGTACAGTCTACATCTGGTTATGTCGAATTCTCCGGTTTACTCAGTCGGATCAAAGTCCCGTTTCAGACACTATAATTTTACATATAACTGGCTCCGTTTATATAGAATTTCGATAAGTCAAACTTGGGTTATGTCGAAGTATTTTGTTCGGTCCAATGTACCGTAATCGTATAGCATAAGTTCCAACAAGTCCAAGTTATAACAAGTATTTATTTATCATTAAAATAAATTGTTACGATGTGCATAAGCACCATACGGCACTTTCAAAATCCTAGTTTGTCTCCCCGTAATCTAAATTTATCTCATCTTTTATAGAGAAGCAAGCTTGGACATGTATTCCATAAAATGTCAAGCTACAGATGTTCCAGTAAACATGTTTGGCATAACTGCCACTCAATATATCAATTCGGATATATTGTTTTGGTGCAAACACATGCTTGTACGGAAATAACATGTTAATATTTTGAAATTGTACTGTTTAAACTTAAAACATCAGAGTACATTTCTGATGTAATAGCACACATGTGTGGGAAAACGTTTAATATGCTGATCAGGCATACATGTAAGGGATGTCCACGCCAAGTATACTTGTTTCTCTGCCAAATGTATTTGCTTCTCTGCCAACATAAACAGTTAGTACAGTTCCATGTATAATTGCCTTGTATAGCGACCGTATACAGCATTATTATAAATGGACCAATACTCGTAAATATGTACCATGCTATGGAGGTAATTAATTAACCCTTTCAACACCACAGACCTAAATAGGCTTACAAAAAGTGTAGATCCAGATGAGCCGGCTCGTGACAAGACGTCTCATCAGGATCTGCACTTTTTGCCAGTGATATGACTATTTTTAGACATAATTACCCATTTTGATAAATGAACTTGTCCAAATGTGATTTTCTGATTCATTTATTGGTTTATGAATATCATGGACCAGTCCATGTGAGTTACTTGGTGTTGAATGGGTTAACATAATCAACATATAACCCCATTATGTTACACCAACGGAATTCGACATAACGGATGTAGACTGTATATCAATACTTTGTTTTTTCAAATTGCAACTATCCAGCTATTATTAGGAGGAAGACCCTGGGTGCCCTCCAAGCAGTATTTCGGGCACCAAGGTAGAACCACCGGCCTTCCTCAAGTCAGCTGGACAGCTTCCTCACATGAAAGAATTCATTCACCCCCAGTGAGATTCGAACTTACAGCTGTGAGGGGGCAAGTGATTTGAATTCAACGACCGTTACCACTTATCTTTGATTGGAATGTACAAATCAGGTCCTTTAGAAAGCAGACAAACAGTTACCTATCACTATGCCACCAATAGCTCCAGCTCTCTGCAGGTTCCGGGCCTGAAAGCAAAGACAATCACGTTAACATCTCTGCAGAGCAATCATACTGCAAACAAAGACTCTAACTCAAATGATACATGATACTAAAACATCTGCCTGCCTGTCTGTCTGTCTGCCTGCCTGTCTGTCTGCCTGCCTGCCTGCCTGCCTGTCTGCCTGCCTGTCTGTCTGTCCGGCTATATCGCCGGCAGGGCAGTTTACCTAACAACATCTTTCCTGGGCAGGCTCCAGCGGTTAACCAGTACTTAGTGCACCAACCTCCGACGTATGTGAGATGGTACAGTGGTCGCCATATCGGACAGGTGGGTTTTATCCGGGTACTCCAGTTTCCTCCCACACGAATGACCACATTTACGCTTTCATCCGGACAACGAGAGTGATTAATATAAGTTGTTAAAACTTGCTTCGCAATCGTAAAATAAATAAAGTTTTTTTAAAAAAACTCTAACAAACTGCCAACTTTTTCATAAAAAGAGACTAAGCCTGAGAGAGGCTCGAACCAGTGACCATCAGTGATGATATGTTACAGTGCTATACAGCAACCGTAATCACTTGACACAGATGCGGACTGGATCTGTATGAGAGAGGTTGCATATGTCATGGACTACGTACATGTATATTAAGGTGAGCGGTGGCTGTGACAGAGGAGAATATACCATTTGATAAAACTTCTCAAAACCATATTACAACTTAGTCATATACTGATAGTTGAATAGTATGGACAGATGGGCAGGCCGCACCCACCCAGGTAGAACCATCAATCTTCTGCAAGCCAGCTGGATAGCTTCCTAGCATGAACTATTTCGACACCCCTAGTGGGATTCAACCCTGAGGAGCAAGTGATACGGAAGTCAGTGACCGAAATAACCTAGGGGGGGGGGACCATACCACCATGTGGGAAGAGCTAAGCATCGTTTAACCTGAAGTGTTGTGTATCGTAATCTCAAACCACTGACCTGATGTGAGATGGTACGTAGGTCGCCAGATCGGACAGGTAGGTTTTCTCCGGGTACACCGATTTCCTCCCGCACGAATGACCACATTTACGCTTTTACCCGCGCCAACGAGAGTGATTAATATAAGTTGTATAATAAAAAAAGTTTAAACTAAACCACTGACCTTGTCAACAAACATGCAGCTTCCCCTCTCTATCAGTGCAATGCGTCCCAACAACTCGCTGGGATTTGATACTTCATTGGTACACATCTTGTATGGTTTGCCTTGAGTGAGTTTCCCGCGAATGCTAGGTCGGGTTTTGAGATCGTACCCAAACTGAGCCGGACCAGCTCGGAACACGTGGCTGTCCTCATCCGACAAGAGGACTTTGATCACCATGGCATCGTTCTGACCTAGAAGAGGTAACATACTATTATTTGGTTGAGTTTAGAGAGCTATATTCTAACTAATATTGTTCTTAGAGAGCTTGATACTTACTATCATTGGTCTATTTTAGAAAGCTTGATATCAAATTAATACTGTTTTAGAGAGCTTGATACATGTACTTATTATTACTGTTTTTAGAGAGCTCAATATTTACTATTCTTGGGTTGAGTTTCAGAGAGTTCAACATTTACTATTCTTGGGTTGAGTTTCAGAGAGTTCAACATTTACTATTCTTGGGTTGAGTTTCAGAGAGTTCAACATTTATTATTCTTGGGTTGAGTTTCAGAGAGTTCAACATTTACTATTCTTGGGTTGAGTTTCAGAGAGTTCAACATTTATTATTCTTGGGTTGAGTTTCAGAGAGTTCAACATTTACTATTCTTGGGTTGAGTTTCAGAGAGTTCAACATTTATTATTCTTGGGTTGAGTTTCAGAGAGTTCAACATTTACTATTCTTGGGTTGAGTTTCAGAGAGTTCAACATTTATTATTCTTGGGTTGAGTTTCAGAGAGCTCAACATTTACTATTATTGGTGTCTTTTTAGAGAGCTCGATACTTACCATCATTGGGTTGGTTTATAGAGAGCTTAGTTTATACAAATGTATTTTAGCTCGATTGCGAAACACGTTCTTACAACATTATGTTAATCGCTCTTAGAGAGCTTGGTGCTTGCTACTATTGGGTTATATTTTAGAGAGCTCGATGCTACTATTGGGTTATATTTTAGAGAGCTCGGTGCTTGCTACTATTGGGTTATATTTTAGAGACTCGGTGCTTGCTACTATTGGGTTATATGTTAGAGAGATCGGTGCTTACTACTATTGGGTTATATTTAAGAGAGCTCGGTGCTTGCTACTATTGGGTTATATTTTAGAGTGCTTGCTACTATTGGGTTATATTTTAGAGAGCTCGGTGCTTGCTACTATTGGGTTATATTTTAGAGAGCTCGGTGCTTGCTACTATTGGGTTATATTTTAGAGAGCTTGGTGCTTGCTACTATTGGGTTATATTTTAGAGCTTGGTGCTTGCTACCGTTGGGTTATATTTTAGAGAGCTTGGTGCTTGCTACCATTGGGTTATATTTTAGAGAGCTCGGTGCTTATTACTATTGGGTTATATTTTAGAGAGCTTGGTGCTTATTACTATTGTGTTATATTTTAGAGAGCTTGGTGCTTATTACTACTGGGTTATATTTTAGAGAGCTCGGTGCTTACTACTATTGGGTTATATTTTAGATCTAGGAGCGCAATAGTTACTATTGTTGGGCTATATTTTAGAGAGATCAATGCTTACATGTACCTTTATTGAGTTATATGTTAGAGAGCTCAACATTTACGGCTATTGGGTTGCTTTTTAGAGAGCTTGATACCTACTGGTACCTTGATTGCGCTATATGTTATAGAGCTCAACACTTACTGCTATTAAGCTGCTTTTAGAGAGCTCGATACCTACTAGTACCGTTATTTAGATGTATGTTAGAGAGCTCAACACTTACTGCTATTGAGTTGCTTTTTTAGAGAGCTCAATATGTACCTTTATTTAGATGTATGTTAGAGAGCTCATCATTTACTGCTATTGGGTTGCTTTTTTAGAGAGCTCAATACCTACTAGTACCACCTACTAGTACCTTTATTGACCTATATGTTAGAGAGCTCAACACTTACTGCTATTAAGTCGCTTTTTAGAGAGCTCAATACCTACTAGTACCGTTATTTAGATGTATGTTAGAGAGCTCAACACATACTGCTATTAAGTTGCTTTTTAGAGAGCTCGATACCTACTAGTACCTTTATTTAGATGTATGTTAGAGAGCTCATCATTTACTGCTATTGGGTTGCTTTTTTAGAGAGCTCAATACCTACTAGTACCACCTACTAGTACCTTTATTGACCTATATGTTAGAGAGCTCAACACTTACTGCTATTAAGTCGCTTTTTAGAGAGCTCAATACCTACTAGTACCGTTATTTAGATGTATGTTAGAGAGCTCAACACATACTGCTATTAAGTTGCTTTTTAGAGAGCTCGATACCTACTAGTACCTTTATTTAGATGTATGTTAGAGAGCTCATCATTTACTGCTATTGGGTTGCTTTTTTAGAGAGCTCAATACCTACTAGTACCACCTACTAGTACCTTTATTGACCTATATGTTAGAGAGCTCAACACTTACTGCTATTAAGTCACTTTTTAGAGAGCTCAATACCTACTAGTACCACCTACTAGTACCTTTATTGACCTATATGTTAGAGAGCTCAACACTTACTGCTATTGGGTTGCTTTTTAGAGAGCTCGATCATTTCCTGCATGAATTGTAGTCCCTCCTCGGCGAGTTGCGGGTTCAATGCTTCCGTTGCGGTGTGCAGCAGCTGTATCCTGCCGTCCGACATCGTCATCAGACGTATTCCCATCTCCTTCAGTTTATTCAACTGATCCTGGTTGCCGGCAACAAAATCAACAGCTTTAAGCCGGGAATCACTCATCTGCACCTGGGGACATTGCTGGCTAGCTCTGGAAAGAAACACAATCTTGATGTTTTGAATGAGGCCAGGGATCATTCTAGAGGGCGATGTGGGCGAAATTGTCGCCCTAGGGACCCTGACACTTCTCACTAAAAAAAAATAAAAAAATTGTGTTTGGTTTTTACGATTTTCAAACAAAATTTTGTCTAGTAAGATACACTGGCCCATTATAAAGCACTCCTTCTATTCAAATGTTGTATTTAATGGTTGTACTGTGCATTTTAACCCTGTTTTGCAGAAGTACATTAAAGAACACCATTTAAGGAAGCGATCACGCGCTTTCTCACTTCTCCCAAAAATTCTGACCTAGAATGAACCCTCAGGCATATGGTTTAACTTGAGATACACTTCCCGTTTTCATGCAGATCAACAAACATGAATACATAATTTTACTAGCATTTTTCTATTTTTGTGATGTCATTTACGCACTCTAAATAATAACACCAACTATTTTGGCGCATTTGATATATTTCGGTCATGTTCGAATCGAAATTAATATTAGTCTTGTCATTCACAATCTTGTCCGTCCGTCCATCTGAAAACAATGTATTTAAACCAACATTGCAGAAATGCACCTCTGAGAAATCTAGTTTTACAAATCGACATACAATGTTCTGCATGGATAACTTTGGCAAGTTCAAGGTCAGATATTTGACAATGAATCACTGTTGGTGGTGCTCTTTTTTCTCACAGACGGATATGTAGTCCAGTGGTAACACGCTGGACTGGTAATTCAGGGATCGCAGGTTCGATCCCCCGTCTGACCCTAATAAAATTAACAGTCTTTCAGATGGGACGTTAAACCGAGGTCTCGTGTCGGTGCTTTACACCGTGCACGTAAAAGAACCAGAGGAGATTCTGGAATGGGTCTCTGTCTGTATCATTGCACTATCCTCCAAAATCTAAAATGACTAATATCTTCAGGAGGCGTCGCTCATATGGGCAACCGGTAGCGACGATAAATAAACGTAAAACACACACACTCTTTTCTCTCTCCCAGAAATGTGTGGTTTCGACTAGAAATGATATTTGTTTGATGCTACACTGTATTTTGCGGTTGTAACGAGGTCCTGGGGTGTAGTAACGCAGGGGTGGGGGATGCGACATCAGTTAATGGTCTCGTCGGAAAGTCTAGCGAGGATGGGAAATCTAGAATGTAATATGACAGCTTCAGGCCAAAATTCGAACCAGCGTCGCTCGGATTACTGTGAAACCTGTGTTAAACAGCCAGCAAAAGGAATCACAGAAACTGGCTGCTTAGCACAGGTGGCTGCTTAATAGAGGTCAAATATGCAATAACATAACATAGTGGGAATCTGCTGCTTAATAGAGGTGACCACTATGGTAACATACGGTTGGTTGACTAAACTTTATTTTAATTAACCACGATTGCGAAACAAGATTTAACAGCTCATGTTAATCATGTTCGTTGGCGCGGATGAAAGCGTACATGTGGAAGTAAACCAGAGTACCAGCAGGAAATTCACCTGTCGGATCTGGCGACCGTCGTACACTAAGATTGATAGTTCAGAGCATCATACACTCGGCCACCATGCCACCCTCTCATAAGTTATAACCAATAAATATACAGGGCTCTCGCTGTCAGTCGTCAATGGCGACAAAAAACAAATACTGACGTAAACATTTGGTGAATTTGGGATATATTTTTAAAAAAATATAAAAATATATTTTCGGCAAAGATATCCCAAATTTTATTTTTGGCACAGCATGTTTCATCAAACACATGGCTTCAACTATATGGCTGTTAGTTGGCTCCAAGTTTGTCAATTGGCAACAAAAGTGACGCAGACAAAAATTCAGAAACCTGGAACCAGGAATCCTGAACATATACATACGTGACACTCGACTTTGATTGATCCACCATATTTTTGAGACCTGCTCTCAGATTGGATGCATAGTTAAATGTATATTTGATCTGTGGATTGGGGCATGTGTTGTGCGAGCTGTCGCCGTACTCGTCTTGTTTGTGGGACTCCTCGTCAATCTGCTGTAGATGGCTGTACATTTCACGGCTTAGTCGCTGAAAGAAACATTCGTACGCAATCATTTATAATACAATAATTGCAATGTCGTGATTCTGAATGCAGGGTTCCTGATATCGGTCGCCAATGGGACCAAGAAACAAATACTGTTGACTAATTTGCGAAAACATTTTTTCTTTCTTTTTTTGTTGGGCGAGTTTTACAAACTTCTTGCAATATCGTGATTCTGAATGCAGGGTTCCTGATATCGGTCGCCAATGGGACCAAGAAACAAATACTGTTGGCGAATTTGTGAAAACATTTTTTCTTTCATTTTTTGTTGGGCGAGTTTTACTGTACAGTAAAACCTGTGTTAACAACCACCTCTAAATAAAGAACACTCTACAATACAGTCTCTATTCTCCATATTTTGAAGGACTTAGTTGATCTAATATCTCACCATAGCTCCCCGGCTTAGACCCGTACACTCTACAATACAGTCTCTATTCTCCATATTTTGAAGGACTTAGTTGATCTAATATCTCACCATAGCTCCCCGGCTTAGACCCGTACACTCTACAATACAGTCTCTATTCTCCATATTTTGAAGGACTTAGTTGATCTAATATCTCACCATAGCTCCCCGGCTTAGACCCGTACACTCTACAATACAGTCTCTATTCTCCATATTTTGAAGGACTTAGTTGATCTAATATCTCACCATAGCTCCCCGGCTTAGACCCGTACACTCTACAATACAGTCTCTATTCTCCATATTTTGAAGGACTTAGTTGATCTAATATCTCACCATAGCTCCCCGGCTTAGACCCGTACACTCTACAATACAGTCTCTATTCTCCATATTTTGAAGGACTTAGTTGATCTAATATCTCACCATAGCTCCCCGGCTTAGACCCGTACACTCTACAATACAGTCTCTATTCTCCATATTTTGAAGGACTTAGTTGATCTAATATCTCACCATAGCTCCCCGGCTTAGACCCGTACACTCTACAATACAGTCTCTATTCTCCATATTTTGAAGGACTTAGTTGATCTAATATCTCACCATAGCTCCCCGGCTTAGACCCGTACACTCTACAATACAGTCTCTATTCTCCATATTTTGAAGGACTTAGTTGATCTAATATCTCACCATAGCTCCCCGGCTTAGACCCGTACACTCTACAATACAGTCTCTATTCTCCATATTTTGAAGGACTTAGTTGATCTAATATCTCACCATAGCTCCCCGGCTTAGACCCGTACACTCTACAATACAGTCTCTATTCTCCATATTTTGAAGGACTTAGTTGATCTAATATCTCACCATAGCTCCCCGGCTTAGACCCGTACACTCTACAATACAGTCTCTATTCTCCATATTTTGAAGGACTTAGTTGATCTAATATCTCACCATAGCTCCCCGGCTTAGACCCGTACACTCTACAATACAGTCTCTATTCTCCATATTTTGAAGGACTTAGTTGATCTAATATCTCACCATAGCTCCCCGGCTTAGACCCGTACACTCTACAATACAGTCTCTATTCTCCATATTTTGAAGGACTTAGTTGATCTAATATCTCACCATAGCTCCCCGGCTTAGACCCGTACACTCTACAATACAGTCTCTATTCTCCATATTTTGAAGGACTTAGTTGATCTAATATCTCACCATAGCTCCCCGGCTTAGACCCGT
>CM026400.1:8681947-8703867 GCA_014843695.1 Archivesica marissinica | reverse complement strand
GGGGGTAGGTAACTCACCTCGCCTGATCCAGTCACCATTATGAACATTGATGACAGTACCAACTAGATCACTGCTACGATGCCTCTGATGTGTGTGGGGGGTAGGTAACTCACCTCGCCTGATCCAGTCACCATTATGAACATTGATGACAGTACCAACTAGATCACTGCTACGATGTCTCTGATGTGTGTGGGGGGTAGGTAACTCACCTCGCCTGATCCAGTCACCATTATGAACATTGATGACAGTACCAACTAGATCACTGCTACGATGCCTCTGATGTGTGTGGGGGGTAGGTAACTCACCTCGCCTGATCCAGTCACCATTATGAACATTGATGACAGTACCAACTAGATCACTGCTACGATGCCTCTGATGTGTGTGGGGGGTAGGTAACTCACCTCGCCTGATCCAGTCACCATTATGAACATTGATGACAGTACCAACTAGATCACTGCTACGATGCCTCTGATGTGTGTGGGGGGTAGGTAACTCACCTCGCCTGATCCAGTCACCATTATGAACATTGATGACAGTACCAACTAGATCACTGCTACGATGCCTCTGATGTGTGTGGGGGGTAGGTAACTCACCTCGCCTGATCCAGTCACCATTATGAACATTGATGACAGTACCAACTAGATCACTGCTACGATGCCTCTGATGTGTGTGGGGGGTAGGTAACTCACCTCGCCTGATCCAGTCACCATTATGAACATTGATGACAGTACCAACTAGATCACTGCTACGATGTCTCTGGTTCCAGAGGTAATCCATCGCTTTATGTGCTTTTTCCTGAAACATCAATTTATAAATTGGGCTGTGTTTTAAAATTTTAATTAATTTAACTCCCACCCATAGGAACAGTGGGTTTATTGTTTTTGGCTGAGTGAGTCTGTCTGTGCATCAGGATAACTCGAAATGGTGTGAATGGATTTTGATGAAACTTTGTAGATATATAGAGGGTTGGTTCAGGAGAAAGTGTGTAAAATTTGGGAGATATCGGTCAAGGCATGTGGTCATGGCGGTCAGCCCAGCGCGGGGTTTGGGAGATATCGGTCATGGCGGTCAGCCCAGCGTGGGGGTTTGGGAGATATCGGTCATGGCGGTCAGCCCAGCGCGGGGGTTTGGGAGATATCGGTCATGGCGGTCAGCCCAGCGCGGGGGTTTGGGAGATATCGGTCAAGGCATGTGGTCATGGCGGTCAGCCCAGCGCGGGGTTTGGGAGATATCGGTCATGGCGGTCAGCCCAGCGCGGGGGTTTGGGAGATATCGGTCATGGCGGTCAGCCCAGCGCGGGGGTTTGGGAGATATCGGTCATGGCGGTCAGCCCAGCGCGGGGGTTTGGGAGATATCGGTCATGGCGGTCAGCCCAGCGCGGGGGTTTGGGAGATATCGGTCATGGCGGTCAGCCCAGCGCGGGGGTTTGGGAGATATCGGTCATGGCGGTCAGCCTAGCGCGGGGGTTTGGGAGATATCGGTCATGGCTGTCAGCCAGCGCAGGGGTTTGGGAGATATCGGTCATGGCGGTCAGCCCAGCGTGGGGGTTTGGGATATATCGGTCATGGCGGTCAGCCCAGCGCGGGGTTGGGAGATATCGGTCATGGCGGTCAGCCCAGCGCAGGGGTTTGGGAGATATCGGTCATGGCGGTCAGCCTAGCGCGGGGGTTTGGGAGATATCGGTCATGGCGGTCAGCCTAGCGCGGGGTTTGGGAGATATCGGTCATGGCGGTCAGCCAGCGCGGGGGTTTGGGAGATATCGGTCATGGCGGTCAGCCTAGCGCGGGGTTTGGGAGATATCGGTCATGGCATGTGGTCATGGCGGTCAGCCTAGCGCGGGGGTTTGGGAGATATCGGTCATGGCTGTCAGCCTAGCGCAGGGGTTTGGGAGATATCGGTCATGGCGGTCAGCCTAGCGCGGGGGTTTGGGAGATATCGGTCATGGCGGTCAGTCTAGCGCGGGGGTTTGGGAGATATCGGTCATGGCGGTCAGTCTAGCGCGGGGGTTTGGGAGATATCGGTCAAGGCATGTGGTCATGGCGGTTAGCCTAGCGCGGGGGTTTGGGAGATATCAGTCATGGCGGTCAGCCTAGCGCGGGGGGTTGGAAGATATCGGTCAAGGCATGTGGTCATGGCGGTCAGTCCAAAGCGGGGATTTGGGAGTTATCGGTCAAGGCATGTGGTCATGGTCAGTCCAAAGCGGGGTTTGGGAGATATCGGTCAGCATAGCGCGGGGGTTTGCATCTCTCCTAGTGCTATTTGTTTTGGTCTTAAAGCCACACCAACAGTTAAAAGCTTAGTTACCAGGGCTCGTTCTAGAGGGTGATTTGGGCGAAATAGTCGCCCTAGGGACCCCACTTCTCCCTAAAAAAATCAAAATTTAATCATTAAGCTACACTGTTCAACTGTTGTATTTAATGGTCACACTGTGTATTTTAAGCTTATTTTGTTCAAGTTTATTAAATAACACCATTTAAGGACACGATCACGCGCTTTCTCACTTCTCCCAAAAATTCTGACCTAGAATGAACCCTGGTTACTAATACAGAACAGAACAACATTTTATTATCAGACTTGTACATAGTACATAATCATATAATACATAATATATAATATATTTATTTACATCACGTGTCTTGTTAGTTACATATTCAAGTATGTTCATTGTATTAGTAACAAAGGATGAACATTATATTTAAGCAGAATATCGTACAATATCAAGTATATTTAACAAGAAGAAACAATTTTATTAGGCACAAATGATTACAGTTTTTGGTCTTTAACATAATTATGTAAATGGACGTTATTTATCAATGAAGACAGTATACTGTCGTTTCTGAGATACAAAGCTCTTTTCAAATAATTTGCTAATTTAAATACAGTGGAGACGTATGATTTGTTTGTTTGTTGTTAAAGCGACACTACATCGGTGAAAAAGCAAATGTCTGCAGAATGTAATTTCCTATTATATGGTATAATTTTCTTTCCAATATTTGCCTCAAAAACTGAGTATTTCAACAAATAAACAAGCATCGTATACGCGGTTTGTTCACATAACAAAATAATGTTAATAGGGTTGACATTCATGCGTAATACAACGTGTGTATCCTGAATAACAAGATATATATTTACCGTGATATATCAAATTTGTGCCTAATCTTAGTTAAATTATCCTAAACGAAATATTGCGCGTTTAGTATGGACTCCAATGACAAACAAACGTCATTTCAGGAGCGTGGATGACCGCAATATGAAATTGTACTTTCACTTTTGAAAGTTTGTAGGCAACAAAAACACTGTTTATTGAATCAATGTTAGTGTTATAATGTATTTAGAAGAATTTGTAGTAGCAATGCATTTATACATGAAAACGTTTTTTTTACCAATTTGCGATGTAGTGTCGCTTTAATGCTTCAAGTCGCACCAACAACGTAAAGTCACCAGCCATCATTGGTGGAAGTTTATTTTACAAGTAAGTAAGTTTCAACAACTTATATTAACCACTCTCGTTGTCGAAGATGAAAGCGTATATGTGATCATTCGTGTGGCAGGAAACCGGAGTACCCGGAGAAAACCCACCTGTCCGATCTGGCGACCACCGTACCATCTCACATACTTCCCGATCCGAGGATCAAACCCGGGTTGCATTGGTGAGAAGTGAGTGGTGGAAGAAGAACCAGGTCCCCTTCCAAGCATTGTTTCAAGTATGGACAGGCACCCGGATAGAACCACTGACCTTCCACATGCCAGCTATATAGCTTTCTCATATGAACGAATTTAACACCCTTTACGGGAATCAAACCTAACTAATGACCTTTATCACACTTTGCCACAATGTACAACTAAATTAACGTGTTTGATTCTAGGACCTACCTCGAAGACAGGATCACCAGTCAGTCTACTAAGGGCAGCAAACTCAAGTATCATCGTACCCGCGCAGGCGGTGCACGTGTCTCGGTAGTTTACACTGATTTCATGGTTAATTCCGTGCTTCAGATTTATCTAAATAAAAAACAAAATACAAATAATTATATATAATTTATATCTAAATGTATATATTTATATAATTTATATCTAAATGTATATATTTATATAATTTATATCTAAATGTATATATTTATTGTTCCTAACAGGGAACTAGTAATAATATATACAGTCAAACCTGTGCTAAAGGCCACCTCCGAATAAAGGCCGCATATGAAAAACCCGTCTCTAAAGACAACCATTTTTCTCTCCCGTCGAGCCATTCTCAATGCATTTTAACCCTCTAACAAAGGCCACTTTTTGACTTTCCCCGAGGGTGGCCTTTATAGACAGGTTTGACTGTATGTTGTAGTCTCTAAATATCCACATTTTCGGCTTATAAAGCCTTCTTCCAAGGAAATATTTTTAAACAAAATCTGGCTAATTCAAATTTTCTCTGAATTTGGTTTTGAGAGACATCAACATATATATATAGTCAAACCTGTGTTAACTGTTACCTGGGATAAGGTATTACATGCATATATGGAATACAGAACATCACAGAACTGTTTCCCTATGATAGACTATTATATAACTATTACCCTGGGATAAGGTATTACATGCATATATGGAATACAGAATATCACAGAACTGTTGCCCTATGATAGACTATTATATAACTATTACCCTAGGATAAGGTATTACATGCATATATGGAATACAGAATATCACATAACTGTTTCCCTATGATAGACTATTATATAACTATTACCCTGGGATAAGGTATTACATGCATATATGGAATACAGAATATCACAGAACTGTTGCCCTATGATAGACTATTATATAACTATTACCCTAGGATAAGGTATTACATGCATATATGGAATACAGAATATCACATAACTGTTTCCCTATGATAGACTATTATATAACTATTACCCTGGGATAAGGTATTACATGCATATATGGAATACAGAATATCACAGAACTGTTGCCCTATGATAGACTATTATATAACTATTACCCTAGGATAAGGTATTACATGCATATATGGAATACAGAATATCACATAACTGTTTCCCTATGATAGACTATTATATAACTATTACCCTGGGATAAGGTATTACATGCATATATGGAATACAGAATATCACAGAACTGTTGCCCTATGATAGACTATTATATAATTATTACCCTAGGATAAGGTATTACATGCATATATGGAATACAGAATATCACAGAACTGTTTCCCTATGATAGACTATTATATAACTATTACCCTGGGATAAGGTATTACATGCATATATGGAATACAGAATATCACAGAACTGTTTCCCTATGATAGACTATTATAGAACTGTTACCCTGGGATACGGTATTCCTGTTGTAGTATTAAAGGCTGGTAATAGCCTGGTACCAATGTCCTTAGCCATGGTTAGTAGTTCATCTTTATACCAGTCCATGGCGTGTTTCTTCCGTTTCAAGTATGATGCTAAAACATGACCGCCCAGCAAACCCCTATAACAGAACAGTACAAAAGTGTGCCAATTGCAGGTAAACATCGAAACAGACGGATATGTAGTCCTCTCTGGACTGGTAATCCAGGGATCGCAGGTTTGATCCCCCGTCTGACCATAATAAAATTAACAGTCTTTCAGATGGGACTTTAAACAGAGGTCTTGTGTCGGTGCTTTACACCGTGCACGTAAAAGAACCAGAGGCGACTCTGAAATGGGTCTCTGTCTGTATCATTGCACTATCCTCCAAAAATCTAAAATGACTAATCCCTTCAGGAGGCGTCGCTCATATGGGCTGAGCAGCTATATCTCTCCAGAAATGAAATCTCATAGCAGCCATATGAACAACTCAATTAAAGTACAAATGGTATTTATTTTACAACGATTGCGAAACAAGCTTCAACAACTGATATTAATCATTCTGGTTGGTGCGAATGAAAGCAGATATGTGTATCCGGGGGGGACCCCACCTGTCCGATCTGCAAACAACCGTACCATCTCACATACTTCCGTGTCCTACCAAGATTTCATTTATCAACAATTTGCAAGAATTTAAAACAGTATGACTTCAATCAATATCTAGCAATTTATCTATTATGAACATCTTCTGTGTCGTGATTATCCTCCAAAAAATAAAATTACAAAATTATTTCTGGATGCGTTGCCCCGAATAACCAGAGGAGGTGACAATAAATAAAAATAATCATAAGCTTTCGATTTAATCCATTTTTCGTTTTGTATACAATATACCGGTATATGTACTGTACATTATGAACAAATAAATATGTTTAAACCAAATTATCTATTCTTAGTTTATACAAATTTATTTTAGCTCGATTGCGAAACAAGTTCTTTCAACTTATATTAATCACTCTTGAGACCTCATTCCTGATGGAATCCATCGCCATGAAGGAGAGAGAAGAGGCAATGTGGAATTTAAATGCCTTGCCTAAGGCTCCAGCGGGTTTCGAACTCTGGACCTTTCGCACCTGAAGCCAACTCGTATCCACTGCGCTATCACGACTTCCATATGACTTACAAAATATCTACCAACTTGAGAATATCACCCGGAGAGATGCAACCTCTGTTTTGGTAGTTTGACACCGTCTGTGTGAACAGAGATAACTCAAAATGGTGTTAATGGACGTTGATGAAACTTTATGGTTATATAGAGAGTTGGTCTTTACCATGTATGTGTCAGGGTTCATTCTAGGTCAGAATTTTTGGGAGAAGTGAGAAAGCGAGTGAGCATGTCCTTAAATGGTGTTCTTTAATAAATGTCAACGAAATATGGCCATTAAATACAACATTTGAATAGAAGGAGTGCTTTATAATGTGCCAGTGTATCTTACTGGCCAAATTTTTGTATGAAAATTGTAAAACAAAAATGGTTTTAGGGAGAAGTGGGGTGAAGTCAGGGTCCATAGGACGACTATTTCGCCCACTAAAATGATCCCTGACGAGTGGAGGTTGAGTAGCTTGTATTCCTCGTACTTTATGTACCGTATATACTCATCCGTAAGACGTTCTCGACTAAAAGACAACCCCCAACATGGGTCTTAAATCAGTGGTATTTTGCATAGACCAGCCTTTAAGACGGGTTGAGAAAGTAAATATACAAGATAATGAAAAACTATACAAACATCTATACATAAACAAACATCTATACATATACACACATATCTACAAACATCTACACATATACACACATATCTACACACATATCTACAAACATCTACACATATACACACATATCTACACACATATCTACAAACATCTACACATATACACACATATCTACACATATAAAAACACATATACAAACATATATCCACATACACACATATACAAACACATATACACACATATCCACACATACAAACACATATATCCACACACACATACACCCACATATCTATACACATATATCCACACATATATCCACTTACCCAAGAACTCTGATGTTAGTCTCAAACACAGACACAATGACATCGGTATCGAACTTAGTTGTGCTGATAACTAGTGAAATAGCTCTCTCAAACTCTGGAAGGTCGCCAAGAACCTGAAACAGGGAGATAATGCAACATAACGTTAACAATATGGTGCATGCGTAACCAGTGATATAGCTCTCTCAAACTCTGGAAGAACATGAAACACAGAGATAATGCAGTGTACAGCTGAACTGTGTTGCATGCATGAAATTATCAACCAATCAACAGGGCTCAAACTAGATGGCTACTTGTGCTAAATAGTCACCTTAGGAATCCTGAATTTGTCAACTTCACCCTAAAATTTATTACAAGTTCCATACAAAATCTTGTCCAGTAAGCTACACTGGCCATTGTAAGGCACTACTTCGTTTTGTGTATTTTAATGCTATTTTATTGAAATTTATAAAATAAACTCTGAAGTGAGATGTGATTGCTAATTAAATGGTATTAGTTTAGAAATTTCATCAAAATAGGATTGAAATACACTATATGACCATTAAATATAACACTTGAATATAAGGAGTGCTTTACAATGGCCAATGGTGTAGCTTACTGGATAAAGTGTGTTTATGGAAATTGTAAAAATAAAAAGAAATTTACAGAGAAGTTGGGCCCCAAGGCAGCAAATTCATAGCCTCTAGGGCGTCTATTTCGCCCATTTCGCACTCTATGATGAGCCCTGGGCTGCATTGGATACAAGTCTCTGATATAATATAGAACCTTCGACAAGGGGGGTAACTAGTGAGACAGGCAGGGATCATTCTAGAGGGCGATGTGGGCGAAATTGTCGCCCTAGGGACCCTGACTTCGCCCTCTGGGGGGGCCCCACTTCTCCCTAAACATTATATATATTTTTGGGTTTTTGCGATTTCCAAACAAAATTTTGTCTAGTAAGATACACTGGCCCATTATAAAGCATTCCTTCTATTCAAATGTTGTATTTAATGGTTGTACTGTGCATTTAACCCTATTTTGCAGAAGTCTATTAAAGAACACAATTTAAGGAAGCGATCACGTGCTTTCTCACTTCTCCCAAAAATTCTGACCTAGAATGAACCCTGTTGAGGTTATCCGGTTTGTAATGTGTGGAACCGGTTAATCTGTAAGTGTGCAATTAACCTAGTAATTGGTTCAGCACTATTATAAATTTTGCCTTTTACTTACAGCGAGAGTGTCCAGACTGTCGATCAAGGATAACGTAAAACTGAAAATAAAAATAATATGATAATAATAACAAATCAATAATGAAAATGACTGCATTTTATTTTTCCATTTCCAGAAAAAACATACAGACTTTTACATGTTTTGGTCACAATTGTTATCTTACACTGACCTACACGATTGGTTGTTTATCTTACACTGAGCTACATGATTGGTTGTTTATCTTACACTGAGCTACACGATTGGTTGTTTATCTTACACTGAGCTACACGATTGGTTGTTTATCTTACACTGAGCTACACGATTGGTTGTTTATCTTACACTGAGCTACACGATTGGTTGTTTATCTTACACTGAGCTACACGATTGGTTGTTTATCTTACACTGAGCTACACGATTGGTTGTTTATCTTACACTGAGCTACACGATTGGTTGTTTATCTTACACTGAGCTACACGATTGGTTGTTTATCTTACACTGAGCTACACGATTGGTTGTTTATCTTACACTGAGCTACACGATTGGTTGTTTATCTTACACTGAGCTACACGATTGGTTGTTTATCTTACACTGAGCTACACGATTGGTTGTTTATCTTACACTGAGCTACACGATTGGTTGTTTATCTTACACTGAGCTACACGATTGGTTGTTATCTTACACTGAGCTACACGATTGGTTGTTATCTTACGCTGAGCTACACGATTGGTTGTTATCTTACATTGAGCTACACGATTGGTTGTTATCTTACACTGAGCTACACGATTGGTTGTTATCTTACACTGAGCTACATGATTGGTTGTTATCTTACATTGAGCTACACGATTGGTTGTTATCTTACACTGAGCTACACGATTGGTTGTTTTCTTACACTGAGCTACACGATTGGTTGTTTATCTTACTCTGAGCTACACGATTGGTTGTTATCTTACACTGAGCAACACGATTGGTTGTTTTTCTTACACTGAGCTACACGATTGGTTGTTTTTCTTACACTGAGCTACACGATTGGTTGTTTTATTATTTTTAGTGGTCCTACAAATATCCAGTATCCTTTTGCGTAATACCAATAAATTTAATGTTTTTATTTATCTATTGCCATTTATGTGAAACCCTTTCAAGTTTCACGGGTACCTACCTAGGTATGTTTTCCTGGGCAGGCTTAACACAAACAAAGCTGTTAATTAACCAGTGCTAAGCAATGTGTGTGAGGCGTCTAGTTCAAGGACACTACATACATGCTATGATTGAGTATCGATCCCAAGACCCCTTAATTCCAAATCCACCACTCTACCACGGATGGATGCCACAATGACTCACCGTCAGCTGCGAAACAGAACAGCTGATTCACCTGTCTCCTGTAGGGAGTCCCTGCAACTTTATTGCAGGCAGAGAGCATATTCGAATATTAATACACAAATGCTACTTGGACATCAATACACAAGTTTACTTGTTTTGAAGTTTATTGGATCTCACGTAATATATGGCACCAGAGCATAGCTGACCTTAGTTTTAGTTTAAACATAGTTTATTTCAAACAATGATATAACATATACAAATGTACAATTTACACAAATATTTACATACATGTATGAAAATGGATTAGAACCGAAAGCTATAGCTTATAGAGGTCTTCTCCTATATTTAGATGTATATTGTAATTACAGTATGACAGCGTTTTAATCGTATATGAACTATTAATTGCAATTCGATAAAGATAAGTATAAAATTATATTAACCATGAACTGTAAACTATAATCTCAATAATATAATGAGATTATTAAGGTGATAGAAATACACATAGTAATTAAATTAGTAAGTTGAAATTAAGATTGACCTTATATGTCCAAGCATTTGTTTTATAACTTCATGGCTCAGGCCCAGGACATCACTGAGCAGCCATGCAGAGCATATTGGAAAATTAATACACAAACGCTACTTGGACATCAATACACAACCTTACTTGTTTTGAAGTTTATTGGATCTCACGTAATATATGGCACCAGAGCATAGCTGACCTTATATGTCCAAGCATTTGTTTTATAACTTCATGGCTCCGGTCCTGGACATCACTAGGTAGCCAAACAGACTATGTCAAAGTGCATTTCCGCTCGATATGGTTATGAGTTTGTGCAGTCATTTTAATATTTCTCTGGTGGTTCAAGAATTATGGAGCACACACCTAAAAATAGCCATTTGAACTCTTCAAGTTCTTAGTGTGACGTACACTTTCCTTGAACCGACCTGGATGAAATGTAAAATTCCACACAAAATGGTTTCGGACATAAAGGTGGACAGACGGCCACTATGCAGAGATCTTGATTGAAAAATAAACAAATAGAAACACACTGTAGAATACATACTTCCCTAAGCTGTCATCCACGTCCCCACGACTGGGTTCCGACCCCCGGTACCGACCCTTGCAACTCAACGGCATCAATTCATCGGCTGGAAATGCATGTTTCTGAAAAACATTAATATACACCCTGGTTCAGTTTTTAGTGTCCCAGAAGACCAAGAGTTACACATAACAAGGAGCAACCATTTGCTAAGCCAATCAAATGAGCTCACTTCTCACCATTGCAACCTGGGTTTGATCCTCGGACCGGGAAGTATGTGAGATGGTATGGTGGTCGGTTTCCTCCTACACGAATGACCACATATACGCTTTCAACCGCGCCAACGAGTGATTAATATAAGTTGTTAGAACTTACTTCGCAATCGTTGTAAAATAAATCGAGTACGACATACAGGGATGGGGTATTTCTAATTAGTATTCGTATTCATTATTCATGAATACAGCATTTTCATGTATTCGCAATTTCGCATGAGTGCTCAGCTGAATGTGAGTATTTGATACTTGCTCGCAGTTGACAAGATACAATAAGATCGCACTATTCAATTTCACCAAGCAATTTGTACAATTTAAACAGCTTAAAAAGTGTGTTTCTCGACCCATATCGATATGTATATGATCCGAATAAAAATATGTTTAAACTAAGATCCCAACCATCTCACCATGTAAGCGCCATACGCATGCCTGAACATCTCCAGCACTTTTAACCTGTAAATACACAAATGTAAGCGTACAAACAATGTTACATAAAATGATTACTTATATAGCAGAGCTCATACTAGGTCATAATTTGTGGGAGATTCCACGAACTGAGAAAGCGCGCGATATAACGTATTTGATTAATTTCAACAAAATACGGTTATACTAAACAATATGACCATTAAATACAACATTTGAATGGAAGAAATACAACATTTGAATGGAAGAAATGTTTTATAGTGGGCCAGTGTATCTTACTGGACAAAATCGTGCATGAAAATTAAAAAAAAAATTTTTGGGAGAAGTGGTGGCCCCCATGGGTCGAAGCCAGTGTCCCTAAGGGCGATTATTTCGTCCAAGTCACCCTCTAGAATTAGCCCTGTATAGAACTAAGAAGCTTGATATTAGATTGGCCACATACAGACATGTACAAGTCAGCACTGTCACATGTAAATTATACTAGTATCCAATATTTTACAACTCTCGGACGAAAGCATCAAAATCTCTGTGCATTATCAGTATCATGACCAGTCTTCATGACAAACTTTCAGAACAGACGGTCCAGTGAATTGGGGATAACCATCGGCCTGCATTAAATTTACACGCAATTGTCCAAGAAAAACATCCTCGCTATATTTTTTAAAAACGGAAAAACAAATCGCTGTCAGGTTGCTCTCTGGCGGCTTATATTAACCCATTCAACACCTAGTAACTGACATGGACTGTTCCTTGATATTATTAGACCAATAAATTAATAAGAAAATTACATTTGGACCAGTTCATTTATCAATATGGGTAATTTTGTCTAAAAATAGTAATACTACTTGCAAAAAGTGTAGATCCTGATGAGACGGCTCGCTACGACCTGGCTCATCTGGATCTACACTTTTTGTAACCCTATTTAGAGGTATGCGGTGTTGAAAGGGTTAATAGCGAAAATACCCAAAAGTAGTGATAGCGCATTGGTAGCGTTTGTTTCAAGTGCGAAAGGCCCGGAGATTGAGCCCCGCTGGAGCCGTTACATGATTGGGCCCTTAGCCAAGGCACTTAAATTCCACATTGCCTCGTCTCTCGTGGCGATGGATTCCATCATGAATGAGATCTCGCGAGCGATTAATATAAGTTGTTATAACTTGTTTCACTATATTTGTTAAAAATGGAAACACAAATCGCTGTCAGGTTGCTCTCAGGCGGCTTATATTAATAGCGAACATACCCAAAAGTTGTGATAGCGCATTGGTAGCATTTGTTTCAAGTGCGAAAGGCCCGGAGATTGAGCCTCGCTGGAGCCGTTACGATTGGGCCCTTAAATTCCACATTGCCTCGTCTCTCGTGGCGATGGATTCCATCATGAATGAGATCTCGAGAGTGATTAATATAAGTTGTTATAACTTGTTTCGCAATCGAGCTAAAATAAATGTGTATGAAACTAATATCTCACTACCTCAGTTTCCGTTTTGTGTCTGTATCCATCCCGTAACTAGAGTGTTCAGTCAAAACAATCATGATCACAACCGATATAGCTAAATATGTAGTTAGCCTGCATTTATTCATTATCATCTTGTAATTATCTCCGTCTTAATTAATTCTGTACATAAACAATAATTTGAAACTTTAACGTGTAAATGTAAGGAAGTTTCACTCATTTTTCTGTAAGCTAAATTTCAGGAAGTGTTTTTTCTGCCATGTTGTCAATTTTGATAATGTCAAATCCAAACAGACTAATCAAACTCTTCATTGTTATCGTCTGTTATAAGTTGGATGGATGGTTTTTTCTTCTATGCAGTCACTAAGTCTTGTCAAAACATCGGAGACGGTCATATAAATCATACACATAGAACATTCTCAAATAACTTTTCAAATAGCTTCGGACCGGCTCCAGTGGGTAGATCGTTCGCCAACTAAGCAAATGGTCTCGGGTTCGAGCACCGGGGACAACTGCTAATTGTTCTCACCTTGTGACATTTGGCTCCCAACGTCGAACCGCGATTGAATATATACTATACAAGATACAAGATACAAGAAGCTTTATTTAACGTCGGATTACATTTACAAATAACATTAGCTAATAAGCTATTTTTCCGACAAACATATCCTCTAGTGTCCTCAAATCGTGATACCTTCGTTTTCGTTACCCCGTAAGTATTTACAATACTGCGCGCGATCGGTGTTTTCTGACGTCACCAATCAGGAATGGATAGTGTCAACGGTCATTTTCCATAGTTGGCAACAACTGTCCTGTAGTGTAGTGTACTTAAAGGAATAGTTTTTTAAATTTTGTTTTAGGTTTATGGCAGTCCACCACCTACAAAGCGAAGGTACAGGCAATATTCATCAACAGCCCTTACAAATGGGCACAGTGTGACCATTGAACCCACCTCATTTGCTGTTCAAAAGTCAGGTTTACAAGATTAGGTGATGAATTCAGGTGTCCACATGTTTAAATGCTTGTTAAACTGTGAAAGTGTTCACTGTGAAAAGAAATATTCATCAAAATAATAGAAATGATCATTATGCTTTATGAAACGTGTTCATTTTATATTTACACCCATTCGATGTTACGCAAAATTGATTTGCTGAAAAGTCACGATAACTCCGGTACCAGTCACCACAGATGTCTGTTTCGGGTCATGGTAAAAATGACAGCGCCCGTTGTTATTTACGTAGTCATATTCATTTCTAATTCTTTGGAATAAAAGAGGAACGTTACTTTATTTACATCATACATTTAGAAACTATGTAGTTTTAAGATTCGTTTTGTTGAATGCCAATCATGTCTTATCATAACGGAAACCGGACACTCGAGGGTATATTATAATCAAAACATAAGAAAAAACAGCTAAGAAATAAAAGTTGGTTTAAACATGAATACAACACAGGACATAGCATAATTAAAACATGTTAAAGCGAGCACCTAAAAGACAAAAATACAATTAATACATTGTGTTAATAGTTTTAACAATTTAAGCATAACATACAGCTTAAGATACAAGCAACTATATAATATAGATAAATCTTAAGAATTCAAATAGAAATACACTATTGATTGATACACTGTGTTGTAGTTGCTGATCTTGGCCCGTGGCCTAAAAACTGCAATAAGAACAAAAAATGTTAAGACACTGACAGGCAAAAAGGTACACTACTGTGAAATTAAGATATGTTTTAAAAAAACAGTTATCCCCCAAATCAGATTTGGAAAGGAACTGATCAGCAATTACCTCACAGGTATCTTAAAACAAAATACAGAAAATGCAGATTAAAGCAACTATTGGTGGCATGCAAATTTATAGAACACTAAATACTAAGTTACAACAATCAAATTAGAACATCAAGCTAGCACAAATCATAAACATAAAAAACACAAAATAAAACACATAGCACACATTAATAAGCACATTAAGCATGAGGAAATAAGCGGACACGACTATGTAGAGCACATTGAGCACTTACAGGACGGGCCCGTCCAGGCACGGACCAGCCTCACAAACTCCTTGTGGTTTTCAATTTTTCTAATGTCATTTGGCAGGCTGTTCCATACCTGAGCGGCCTCGTATCTGAAAGATCTCATACTTAGTTGTCTAGCAGCCTTCTTACACATTTTTGTAACCTGTTCATCAAAATTTAACATAAAATCTATATCTACACCTAGGAGTTTCACAGAGTCTTCACATTTTATATTTATTAAAACATTATACATGTACATGTGTTATTGTTGTTAAATTTCATATTTTCATTTTTTTTAATGTAATCATTTTATGATCACAGACAAACTCACATTCCAAGGTCTTCAATCAACACCAATTAACCCGGATTAATCAATCAAATCCAAGTATCATTGATCAATCGGCCATCATATCTGCAAACACAAACACTCCAGCATTATCATGAATTAAAGCAAGCGTGTTTCCAATTACCAACACAAACAAATTAAAAAATATCAAATTCTTTTATGTAATCTATAACTCACAGGAAAAAATACCTTTATGTATGTTGAGAGAACAAATTACCAATTTATATGCTTATTTTAATCTCAAGTATACCATTTTTTTCTCATACTAATACCTTCTATGTATGATTTTACCTATCTACAACTTTTTACTTGACACATAATATTTCCAATCTATTTCCAGTTATTCAATCTCTATATTATCCCATGGGTACGTTTTGACTTATGGAAGTTATGGTAGGGTACGTTTTGACTTCTGGGTGGGTACGTTTTGACTTCTGGGTGGTTACGTTTTGACTTCTTGGTGGGTACGTTTTGACTTCTGGGTGGGTACGTTTTGACTTATACCCAAGGTACGTTTTGACTTTTTTGGGTACGTTTTGACGTGGGTACGTTTTGACTTGGGTACGTTTTGACGTTACAGCTTGTTTCACGATCACAATGCAATATAAATAAAGTTTATATTTTATATGTTTAAGATGACTTAATTGACAATCCGTATCATAACATGACTGCGGCACATTCTAGTCACTGTATACATGTACGTAGCACTACATTATACGGAGGGCTAGACTTTTGTGACTCAAATCATGACGATAACGTTGATGATGGAAATACATTTGCCATAGCCTATCATTAACGTGAAAGTTTTCGTTTTTTACCAAAAATAATTTAGTTTTGTCAAAATGAGCAATAGCTGGTTGTGTAGAAGGACACAACTTTTGCAACTTTGTCAGATTAGAAATCTGACCAGTTCATCATGGTTTCAGAGTCGTTGCACTGTAAATATTCTTTATGTTATATTAAGCAACATGTTTTCGCGATCTGTCAATTATGATGTAAATAAATTTGAAGGTCAACATTTATTTTGACGCATCCTTTTTACTTGATCTGACATACCATTCATGAAATATAATTGCATAGAATAATCTTAGTAAATTACTAACATTGTTTTGTTCCTGATCTTGTGCCCCGGTAGCACAGACTTGTCTTGTGCGATCTAATTTTTGAAGGCTCTTGATTATGCACCACTAAAGTCTTGTTGTCTATGTTATACTGCTGACAATCACTTATGATTATGGCTAACAGGCGATAAGCATACTTCGTCTGTGACACTTTTCCTCTTCTGTCAATTAAACGGGTGTGTGTTACATCTCGTAATTTAGATGAGTAAGTAAGTAAGTAAGTAAAGTAAGTATTATAAAGTAAGTAAATTCTTTATTTAGAGAGGGTAACCCATTTAGCAAGGCACATCTTCCATGGGGCCCTCTTAAACATAAGACATATTTATACACACATGACATACAAAACAACTGAACTAAAAGACATGTGGTATTAGAACTAATAAAAGTAAGAACGCATCTACATAAACTACAAGTTCTATGCATGGGTTATGAACAGTAATTGTAGTAAATATTAGACATCTGGAAGCCATTTTAAACAATTCAATTTTTAAACAAAGTAAGTGAGCTTGAAGTTTTTATTTCCAAGGGTAGACAGTTCCAAACAATTGGTCCAGAGTATAAAAGGCTACCTTTAAACATCTCACTTAATAGTATCGCCTAATGCATGCATATGATTATGACATAGTAATGCTCTCGTCCAGTCTTTGACATTGCCATGTTGGTGCTACATTGACCTATGTCTGTTCAGTACCTGCCTTTCACATGTTGGTGCTACATCTATGTCTGTTCAGTCCCTGCCTTCACATGTTGATGCTACATTGCCCTATGTCTGTTCAGTCCCTGCCTTTCACATGTTGATGCTACATTGGCCTATGTCTATTCAGTCCCTGCCTTCACATGTTGGTGCTACATTGACCTATGTCTGTTCAGTACCTGCCTTTCACATGTTGGTGCTACATCTATGTCTGTTCAGTCCCTGCCTTTACCATGTTGGTGCTACATTGACCTATGTCTGTTCAGTCCCTGCCTTTCACATGTTGATGCTACATTGACCTATGTCTGTTCAGTCCCTGCCTTTACCATGTTGGTGCTACATTGACCTATGTCTGTTCAGTCCCTGCCTTTACCATGTTGGTGCTACATTGCCCTATGTCTGTTCAGTCCCTGCCTTTCACATGTTGATACTACATTGACCTATGTCTGTTCAGTCCTTGCCTTTACCATGTTGGTGCTACATTGACCTATGTCTGTTCAGTCCCTGCCTTTACAGTGTTGGTGCTACATTGACCTATGTCTGTTCAGTCCCTGCCTTTACCATGTTGATGCTACATTGACCTATGTCTGTTCAGTCCCTGCCTTTACCATGTTGGTGCTACATTGACCTATGTCTGTTCAGTCCCTGCCTTTCACATGTTGGTGCTACATTGACCTATGTCTGTTCAGCCCCTGCCTTTACCATGTTGGTGCTACATTGACCTATGTCTGTTCAGTCCCTGCCTTTACCATGTTGGTGCTACATTGACAATGGTCCAATATGATCATTTTGGTATGACACTACATTGTTGTATATATCTTGTTAATTAGCAATCTGTGATTTATTTTTAGACCATCTCACCAGGATGTAGTGCTGTTGATTGCAATGAAGATAATTTGATCTGGAAGACAGATTTGGAATCGGCATTGGTGTCTCCTATAGAATATGAACATCCCCTACTTAAATGGAAGGGGAGCAAGCGCTGTTTTCTTCAAGCTCTGGAGATTAACAATAGCAAACAAACAGACTTTCTCTCACTCTTTCTGCCACAAGCTTCAAGCAATCAAGAAGCGATAAAAAGCCTGGGAATTGTGTGTAATGATGCAATACACGTGGGTAGGGTGATAGAGAATTGTACGCCTAAATTACAGTTGTTTAAACATAGTAACAAGACCACTAGTAATGCTGCAAACAGTATTGATGTGTTTTCGGGAGTTGATGAATCATTTGATAAAGACATGGGACACATGAACGCAACAAGTGCCACTCTTAGAGAACATACGATGGAGATGAGTTCGGACGGCAGCACATCTGCGTCTGATGAGAGGAGCTTAGATGAAGATGATGATAGGAGATTGCCATCCGCACTCCAGCTGGAGATGGTTAAAAACTATTACTTAGAAATAGTAAGTTTCTCTTTGTTTTATCAGTTTTTACCAAAATACAATATACATGTATAACCAAGGATCTAGTAATTTTTAACAAATTACACAGCAACAGTGCTTTTCGTTTAATTTCATTATTTCAGTTTGACAGATAAAATTCTAGACAAGATCCAGTTTTCTTGCGTATCCATGGAAACATCGCCTTAAAATAGCATTTAACGACAACCTTTCAAGACAAAAAAGGGAAGCTTCTTTGCAATGATCTGCATGGAAGATTTGTTGTTATTCCAATTGTACTTTCTTGTTATTATCACAGGCATCCGGCGCATGCCCTGGACACCCCCCCCCCCCGGGTACTACGTCCCAGGACCATGCTACAACCCAAAATACATTGTAGCATCAATCAAATATCATTTCTAGTCAAAAACACACATTTCTGAAAACTATTTTTTTGTTGTCAATTTTAAATCGCCGCATAGGAGTGGAGCCGAGGGTGGAGTTTACCACAGTAAGATTTGACCACATACATACATGTACCTGTATATATGAGTTGTATGGGGCGTATCTATGCAATCGGCTGTCTATGAAATAAAGCCTAGTACATGTATCATGTGGTTTTTTAATGGGTGTAAATTGCAGTTTTAGATTCTTTTGCAACACGTACAGTAGTTGTTTACAAATGTTCTTAGGAAACAATTAAATTCAATTTGTTGTCTTGAACGTAAGTACATGTACAATGTACTATGTAGTCAAATTAGCGCAGTTGTTAGCACGCTCGATTCTCACCAATGCAACCCGGGTTGGATCCTCTGACCGGGAAATATGTGAGATGGTACGGTGGTCGACAGATCGGACAGGTGGGTTTTCTCCAGGTACTCCGGTTTCCTCCCACACGAGTGACCACATTTACGCTTTCATCCGCGCCAACGAGAGTGAGTAATATAAGTTGTTAAAACTTGCTTCGCAATCGTTGTAAAATAAATAAAGTTTAAACTTTTGTTTTTAATGTAGTCAAAGATTTGATTTGAAACCCTTGTTATTATTTTAGACAAAGACTTGATTTGAAACCCTTGTTATTATTTTAGTCAAAGACTTGATTTGAAACCCTTGTTATTATTTTAGTCAAAGACTTGATTTGAAACCCTTGTTATTATTTTAGTCAAAGACTTGATTTGAAACCCTTGTTATTATTTTAGTCAAAAATTTGATTTGAAACCCTTGTTATTATTTTAGACAAAGACTTGATTTGAAACCCTTGTTATTATTTTAGTCAAATACTTGATTTGAAACCCTTGTTATTATTTTAGTCAAAGACTTGATTTGAAACCCTTGTTATTATTTTAGTCAAAGATTTGATTTGAAACCCTTGTTATTATTTTAGACAAAGACTTGATTTGAAACCCTTGTTATTATTTTAGTCAAAAATTTGATTTGAAACCCTTGTTATTATTTTAGACAAAGACTTGATTTGAAACCCTTGTTATTATTTTAGTCAAATACTTGATTTGAAACCCTTGTTATTATTTTAGTCAAAGACTTGATTTGAAACCCTTGTTATTATTTTAGTCAAAGATTTGATTTGAAACCCTTGTTATTATTTTAGACAAAGACTTGATTTGAAACCCTTGTTATTATTTTAGTCAAAGATTTGATTTGAAACCCTTGTTATTATTTTAGACAAAGACTTGATTTGAAACCCTTGTTATTATTTTAGTCAAAGACTTGATTTGAAACCCTTGTTATTATTTTAGTCAAAGACTTGATTTGAAACCCTTGTTATTATTTTAGTCAAAGATTTGATTTGAAACCCTTGTTATTATTTTAGTCAAAGACTTGATTTGAAACCCTTGTTATTATTTTAGTCAAAGACTTGATTTGAAACCCTTGTTATTATTTTAGTCAAAGATTTGATTTGAAACCCTTGTTATTATTTTAGTCAAAGACTTGATTTGAAACCCTTGTTATTATTTTAGTCAAAGACTTGATTTGAAACCCTTGTTATTATTTTAGTCAAAGATTTGATTTGAAACCCTTGTTATTATTTTAGACAAAGACTTGATTTGAAACCCTTGTTATTATTTTAGTCAAAGACTTGATTTGAAACCCTTGTTATTATTTTAGTCAAAGACTTGATTTGAAACCCTTGTTATTATTTTAGTCAAAGATTTGATTTGAAACCCTTGTTATTATTTTAGACAAAGACTTGATTTGAAACCCTTGTTATTATTTTAGTCAAAGATTTGATTTGAAACCCTTGTTATTATTTTAGACAAAGACTTGATTTGAAACCCTTGTTATTATTTTAGTCAAAGACTTGATTTGAAACCCTTGTTATTATTTTAGTCAAAGACTTGATTTGAAACCCTTGTTATTATTTTAGTCAAAGACTTGATTTGAAACCCTTGTTATTATTTTAGTCAAATACTTGATTTGAAACCCTTGTTATTATTTTAGTCAAAAATTTGATTTGAAACCCTTGTTATTATTTTAGACAAAGACTTGATTTGAAACCCTTGTTATTATTTTAGTCAAAGATTTGATTTGAAACCCTTGTTATTATTTTAGTCAAAGACTTGATTTGAAACCCTTGTTATTATTTTAGTCAAAGACTTGATTTGAAACCCTTGTTATTATTTTAGTCAAAGACTTGATTTGAAACCCTTGTTATTATTTTAGTCAAAGACTTGATTTGAAACCCTTGTTATTATTTTAGTCAAAGACTTGATTTGAAACCCTTGTTATTATTTTAGTCAAATACTTGATTTGAAACCCTTGTTATTATTTTAGTCAAAGACTTGATTTGAAACCCTTGTTATTATTTTAGTCAAAGACTTGATTTGAAACCCTTGTTATTATTTTAGCTTCCTGGCTTCCACAAGAGAGGAGAACTTTTAGCAAGAAAAATGCATCATAATGACATTGTGTTTGAGAACAATTTCAGAGAGAACTCGAAAACTACAAAGTAAGTATAATAATATATATAATATAGAGATATAGACACAAGTAAGTATAATAATATATATAATATAGAGATATAGACACAAGTAAGTATAATAATATAGAGATATAGACACAAGTAAGTATAATAATATATATAATATAGAGATATAGACACAAGTAAGTATAATAATATAGAGATATAGACACAAGTAAGTATAATAATATATATAATATAGAGATATAGACACAAGTAAGTATAATAATATAGAGATATAGACACAAGTAAGTATAATAATA
>CM026400.1:8661871-8680947 GCA_014843695.1 Archivesica marissinica | reverse complement strand
GTAAGTTCCATCAGACACCCATAGACACAAGTAAGTATAATAATATAGAGATATAGACACATTTAGTTTAATCATATTTGATTGCAAATCAATAGTAAATATGTCATACAATACATAGCCTCATGATAAACCCAGATGCAAAACTCAGCAAACTAACCAATGGTTGCTATAATTATGATAGCAAAATTACTGGTTGCACCCAAGACACACCTTGGTCCAGAGGTTATTATACGGTTGGGGAAATGTTATCTGTACGGAAAGTACCAGCATGCTTATTGACTCTTGAAAAATACAACTTGACTCTTGAGATTTTGACCTCAAGGGTCATTGACTCTTGACTTTCAAAGTCTAGTGAACGCCTTGCCCAATGATCAGTTTAGAGGGTGACGTGGGCGAAATTGTCACCCTAGGGACCCTGACTTCGCCTTCTGGAGGTCCCACTTCTCCCTTAAAAAAATTTTTTTAATATTTTGTTTTTGTTTTTACGATTTTCAAACAAAATTGTGTCTAGTAAGATACACTGGCCCATTATAAAGCACTCCTTCTATTCAAATGTTGTATTTAATGGTTGTAATGTGCATTTTAACCCTATTTTGCAGAAGTATATTAAAGAACACCATTTAAGGAAGCGATCACGCGCTTTCTTACTTCTCCCAAAAATTCTGACCTAGAATGAACCCTGCAAGTTGCCATGACAATACAAATGGTTTGGGCCACACGGTTTAACAATATTAGACAACGGTCCGCCCCAGACAGTCAAGCTAACGTTTGATTAAACTAAATGAGATATAGACACATGATTTCCACAGGCCCATACAGGGTTTAAATTTTTTTTAGGGAGAAGTGGGGCCCCAGAGGGCGAAGTCAGTGTCCCTAGGGCGACTATTTCACCCACATCGCCCTCTAGAATGATCCCTGCCATACCTTTTTTAAGACCCTGAAAAATACCCCCCGAAGACTTTCTTCTTCGGGGGGGGGCATATAGTTTTCCCACTATCCTGGTGTCCGTCCCGGCAATCGAGGGATTTCCAAACTAATGTGCCACAAATGTTTGCCATATATAGTTGATGTATCGTACACAAGACCCAGGTCCATGGCGTCACGATGATGTATCGTACACTAGACCCAGGTCCATGGCGTCACGATGATGTATCGTACACTAGACCCAGGTCCATGGCGTCACAATGATGTATCGTACACTAGACCCAGGTCCATGGCATCACGGTGATGTATCGTACACTAGACCCAGGTCCATGGCGTCACGATGATGTATCGTACACTAGACCCAGGTCCATGGCGTCACGATGATGTATCGTACACTAGACCCAGGTCCATGGCGTCACGATGATGTATCGTACACTAGACCCAGGTCCATGGCGTCACGATGATGTAGCGTACACTAGACCCAGGTCCATGGCGTCACGATGATGTATCGTACACTAGACCCAGGTCCATGGCGTCACGATGATGTATCGTACACTAGACCCAGGTCCATGGCGTCACGATGATGTATCGTACACAAGACCCAGGTCCATGGCGTCACGGTCACACTTGGGGGTTAACTGGGAAATTTACAAATCGGGGTTGTCCGGTATTTTCTGTGGGTGGTATTTCCCGGCGATAATTCCCGATATTTCCCGCCCCGGGAAATACTCTTCAAAGTGGGGAAGTACTAATATATTCTTTTATTGTATTAAATAGCCAGATATACTTTCCGTATTTCCCGGTATTTCCAACCGTCCTGGGAAATACTCTTACTTATATATTTATATATACCTTTTTTTACTATATAAAAGTAAAAGTGTTTGTTTATTATAGTGTCACCCCTATTTAAAGGGCCAGCCATTTCTGACTTATGAGACACCTCTTTTTACGAACATCAGTACTTCTCGAATCCTATGCTTGTATGCCAGATGCCAGGCTGGTAGGCAATCGGTAATCATTATTTAACTAGCTGGCGGCTCACCAACCGGTCATATCAGAACGAACCCCTGGCAAGATTCGAACCTTCGACCTCCCGCTCCTTAGGCGGGCCACGGAGACGATATATATATTTAATATATAATAAAAAAGATAACTTTGATTTTTTTCCGTTTCAATGATGCTGTATCAATGTCCTGTATATAATACGGTGATTATGGTAAACTGGTTAAACATAGGTGTAATGAGTGACCGATCGCTTCTAATTGCTGTTTTGTTTTTATTTATAGGATACGGGTTTTTATAATTATTTATTTGGGATCTTTCAGATTTATAATGCTTCTTCTTGTAGGGGTCTGCATAAGTATATATGGGAGTTGAACAAGATGAGAGCAATGGCATCATTTAAGTATCCCCGGCATATTCTAGAGGTAAGCCGTCACCAGATATATGGCACATTCTAGAGGTAAGTCGTCACCAAATATATGGCACATTCCAAAGGTAAGCTGTCACCAATATATGGCACATTCTAGAGGTAAGCCGTCACCAAATATATGGCACATTCTAGAGGTAAGCCGTCACCAAATATATGGCACATTCTAGAGGTAAGCCGTCACCAAATATATGGCACATTCTAGAGGTAAGCCGTCACCAAATATATGGCACATTCTAGATGTAAGCCATCACCAAATATATGGCACATTCTAGAGGTAAGCCATCACCATATATATGGCACATTCTAGAGGTAAGCTATCACCATATATATGGCACATTCTAGAGGTAAGCCGTCACCATATATATGGCACATTCTAGAGGTAAGCCGTCACCAAATATATGGCACATTCTAGAGGTAAGCCGTCACCATATATATGGCACATTCTAGAGGTAAGCCGTCACCAAATATATGGCACATTCTAGAGGTAAGCCGTCACCAAATATATGGCACATTCTAGAGGTAAGCCGTCACCAAATATATGGCAAATTCTAGAGGTAAGCCGTCACCAGATATATGGCACATTCTAGAAGTAAGCCGTCACCAAATATATGGCACATTCTAGAGGTAAGCCGTCACCAAATATATACTCCCAGAAGTGAAGCTCACCCATAATTAAGTATATACATGACCGTACAACATACTCAACAATAACTATTTCCATCGCTTCAGAAGTTTGAAATAAAACGTTAATGCAAATTAACGTGATCAGACGATTGCGTCATTTGACACTTACCTAGTGATATTTCAGAATTTGGTACCAGGTTTATTTGTTATCATTAGTAGTGACTTAACTTAAGTGTTTTTATCTGCATTATGTTTGCTTTGTTAGTTTATACAAATTTATTTTAGCTCGATTGCGAAACAAGTTCTTTCAACTTATATTAATCACTCTCGAGACCTCATTCCTGATGGAATCCATCGCCATGAAGGAGAGAGAAGAGGCAACGTGGAATTTAAATGCCTTGCCTAAGAGCACAATCGTAACGGCTCCAGCGGGGCTCGAACTCCGGAACTTTCGCACCTGAAGCGAACGCGCATCCACTGCGCTATCAAGTCACCAAATATATGGCTTTGTTGTGATGCTGCTCATTGGTACATGTACTCGAACACAAGTTTGATAGATAATTGTTTTATCTGTAAGAAATTGTTTTTACGGAGCACAATTTCTTACCGATGTTGGTGCACCAAGTACTGGTTAACCGCTGGAGCATGCCCAGGAAAAGATGTTGTTAGGTAAACTGTCTGCCGGCGATATAGCCCAAAATGGTGCTGATGAAAGCGTAAAACCCAAACAAACACTCTGTGAGGAATGTATTTGAATATAATTGCAGGTCCAGAGTATCACAACGCACGTGCATGATGGATACGTGAAGCTACATTGGAGAGCATATGTACTAAGCAACTGGAAATTTATTAGGCATTTTATAACCATACTTTTCAGACCGAATTCCATTATTGAGTAAGTACCGTAACCCGTTACCACTGGCATGTACAATGTACAAGCATGCAACCTGTACTGCTTCTAGGTTGGACAGACGGATATGTAGTCCAGTGGTAACACGCTGGACTGGTAATCCAGGGATCGCAGGTTCGATCCCCCGTCTGACCCTAATAGAATTAACAGTCTTTCAGATGGGACTTTAAACCGAGGTCTCGTGTCGGTGCTTTACACCGTGCACGTAAAAGAACCAGAGGAGACTCTGGAATGTGTCTCTGTCTGTATCATTGCACTATCCTCCAAAAATCTAAAAAGACTAATCTCTTCAGGAGGCGTCGCTCATATGGGCAGCCGGTAGCGACGATAAATAAACGTAAAACACACAATTCTAGGTGGGAATAGGTGAATATATTACCCTATGAGTAATACTGGACTAACCCTTGTACACATAGACCAACGATCAAGCTACACCCAAATTTTTGGGACAAGTGAGAAAGTGCACAAATTGCGTTAACTAATGGTATTACTTAATATATTTCAACATAATATACAGGAAAGGTGTTGTTAGGTAAACTGCCCGCTGGCGATATAGTCCGAAATGGTGCTGATGCAGGCGTCAAACCCGAAATATAACATAAATATAACATAAAATATAACATAAAATATAACATAAAATATAACATAAAATATAACATAAAATATAACATAAAATATAACATAAAATATAACATAAAATATAACATAAAATATAACATAAAATATAACATAAAATATAACATAACATATAACATAAAATATAACATAACATAACATATAACATAACATATAACATAACATATAACATAACATATAACATAACATAACATATAACATAAAATATAACATAACATATAACATAAAATATAACATAACATATAACATAACATATAACATATAACATATAACATAAAATATAACATAACATATAACATAACATATAACATAATTCAACATCAATGGGTTAAAAAAAACAATATGACAAGTACAATATTTACAAAATAATTATTATCAATAATTACTCATTATACAGGGATCATTTTAGAGGGCGATGTGGGCGAAATTGTCGCCCTAGGGACGACTTTGCCCTCTGGGGGCCCCACTTCTCCCCCCAAAAAAAAATTAAATTGTTTTTTTACGATTTTCAAACAAAATTGTGTCTAGTAAGATACACTGGCCCATTATAAAGCACTCCTGCTATTCAAATGTTGTATTTAATGGTTGTACTGTGCATTTTAACCCTATTTTGCAGAAGTATATTAAAGAACACTATTTAAGGAAGCGATCACGCGCTTTCTCACTTCTCCCAAAAATTCTGACCTAGAATGAACCCTGTTATATCTCCATAATACTGCTAAACAATAGGCACACTGTTACATATTCAATATCTATATATTATGGAAATTCGTGATAGCACAGTAGTAGTGTGTTCGCTTCAGGTTCGAAAGGCCCTGAGATCGAACCCTGCTGGAGCCGTTACGATTGTGCCCTTAGGCAAGTCATTTAAATTCCATGATGCCTTTTCTCTCTCTCCCTCATGGCGATGGGTTCCCTATGTCTGAATGTTTGTCTGCACCACTTCTGTCGCCAATTGAAAACTTGGCGCCAACTAAGAGCCATATAGTTCACAAATAAATATGAATTTGACAAAACATGTGCCAATTTTTTTTTTTTTTAAAGTTGTGCCAAATATTTTTGCCAATTGGCGACCGACAGCGGGAACCCTGTATATAAGCTGGAAGAAGTCCGTTTTTTCCCCTAATACACTAGTATTAATTTCTGAATGGATCAACGATCTGCAGGTGAAACCCAGCCAATTTCTTTGAGTAGATATTGTATCGAGACGGAACGAATCAAACCTGTCACTAGGCCATCGGTTTTTGTAGCATTGTCACCCTATATTAATAGTACATCAATTTGTTGGTGATATCTGGGTCTTGGGTTCTGGTCATGGCGTGGTGGGGTAGAACAGTGGGTGGGTACGTGGGCTGCATTTATATTTAGGGCTTTCGTTTAATTTATGCCTTTTTTTGATTTTTTTATTCTTACGAAAATCAGTCATTTTGTTTAATTATGCATAAATGTGACGTTCTGGTGCGGGCCGTTTTCTAATGTTGTTAATACTTGTGGCCCAAACCATATTGTATTATCATGCTATATTTTTGTAACATTGTGTTGTATATTATATCATGATGAATTCAATAAAATATGATTAACCTAAAAAGAAAGATCTTGTTTCACAATCAAACTAAAATATATTTGTGCATGTCATATGTAAACATACGTTTGGATGTACATTCAAACCTGTGTTAGTGGTCACCTCTATTAAGCAGCCAACCTGTATTAAGCAGCCAGTTTCCAGATTCCCAATATGCTGTTTTATTATACATATGACTTCTATTAAGCAGCCACCTGTGCTAAGCAGCCACTTTCTGAGATTCCCTTGACTGGCTGCTTAAGACAGGGTTGACTGTAATCCATAAACAGCTGGACTAGAGTGGAAACTACCAGTCATAAATATTTACACAAAATCTTTGCACATTCTCTCTCTTTCTATTTATAGCACAATTGACGGTATATCTACGTTCTACGTGAACAAAGATGGAAAAATAGTACGGCATAGGTTAGAAAGGGTAAGTTTATGCATAGGTTAGAAAGGGTAAGTTTATGCATAGGTTAGAAAGGGTAAGTTCATGCATAGGTTAGAAAGGGTAAGTTCATGCATAGGTTAGAAAGGGTAAGTTCATGCATAGGTTAGAAAGGGTAAGTTTATGCATAGGTTAGAAAGGGTAAGTTCATGCATAGGTTAGAACGGGTAAGTTCATGCATAGGTTAGAAAGGGTAAGTTCATGCATAGGTTAGAAAGGGTAAGTTTATGCATAGGTTAGAAAGGGTAAGTTCATGCATAGGTTAGAACGGGTAAGTTCATGCATAGGTTAGAAAGGGTAAGTTCATGCATAGGTTAGAAAGGGTAAGTTTATGCATAGGTTAGAAAGGGTAAGTCGTAAACGGGACTCAAACAAGAGAAAATCCCATTCATTTTGCATATTTAAGTTCAGTTCATTGGCACATGTGTCAAATGTGCTATCGCGAGCGCAACTTTCAGCTGAAATGTTTAGCCCAAGATTGTCATTTTTGGTCAGAAATAGTTGCGATTATGGAATTATTAATTACGTTGAATCAACGTCGTTGAGTGATGATTCTAAGTGATTGATTTGATTGATTTACAGAGGATACGAATGGAGAACAAAGAGACTAATCCAGTGAAGAACCTGGCAGCAAAGACGGTGGAGATGGTGGGGCTGGCTTCTAAGACACGCTGTGACGGAGAGCCGAAATTAACTTCATGAAGCTCTCGGAAACCTGCTTACAAGATGTTGTGATAATCTACTGCAAACATTTATTACAGTGTTATTTTAGATCATTTTAGACCTGTATCTAGGATATTAAAGAATATTTGTGTGCGTTATTATTTAGGTTTCTACATTTACACGTGTAAACGGTTTACACGGAGTCGTGTAAATGGAGCCGTGTCGTGTAATAGCAATACACAGTTACTAATTGAGTAACCTTGTACACAACCTCAATTCATGACGTCATAATATTGACACTAATACTAAGCAATGTGAACACATTTTTATGATCGATGACAAATCGGCAGCCCCTGGATGGGTTGCCACTCTAGCCGAGATCACAAATTCACAATCCTATTACTTAGTACTATTACATGTACTTACTTGTATGAGTGTTAGAATTTTTATTTTAAAATCCTCGGACAGGGAAGTATGTGAGATGGTACGGTGGTCATCAGATCGGACAGGTGGGTTTTCTCGGGTACTCCGGAATGACCACATTTACGCTTTCATCCGTGCCAACGAGAGTGATTAATATAATTTTTTAAAAATTGGTTCACAATCGTTGTAAAATAAATAAAGTTTATAAAAAAAAGAATTTTTGGGAGAATTGATAAAGCATGCGATTGCATCCTTAAATTGTGTTTACTTAAATAAATTTCAAGAAAATGGGTTATAATACACAATCTGATCATTAAATACAACATAGGAATAGATACAGTGCTTTATAGTGGGCCAGTGCATCTTACTGGACAAAATGTTGTATGAAAATCGTTTTTTAATTATTTTTTTGTGGGGATAAGTGGGGCAATGATTTCGCCCAAGTCAAACTCTAGACATCAGTGCCCCCACTAAGCCGACTATTTCGCCCAAGTCAAACTCTAGACATCAGTGCCCCCCCTAAGGCGACTATTTCGCCCAAGTCAAACTCTAGACATCAGTGCCCCCACTAAGCCGACTATTTCGCCCAAGTCAAACTCTAGACATCAGTGCCCCCACTAAGCCGACTATTTCGCCCAAGTCAAACTCTAGAATGAGCGCTGTCTGTGTACAAGTCCGACATACTTTGGCTGTACAGCTGTGATTGAGAATTATTTCTGATCTTCAATGATGTAATCGGCATGACAGATTCAATGGTGTAAGCTGCATCGCAGGTTCAATGGTGTAAGCTGCATATCTGGTGTTTATCCATGTATAGGATGCAGTAGAATGTGTAAGCTACACTGTGTAAGCTTAATGTACACAACAAATACACACACTGGTGTAAGCAGCATATCTGGTGTATAGGATACAGTAGAATGTGTAAGCTTTATATACCAACAAACACTAATGCACACTATGTAGAATGTGTACTATGTATCGTGTACACGGATTACAAGCTGAGAATTTAATTTATTCTTTTTTATGAATTTTCAACTTGAATAATCTTTCTCATGATAACATGGGATTTCAGGACTGTGAGGAGCGTAGCGCCGAAGACGGTACCAATATTTTACATATTGGCTCCGTTTGAGGCTTATCTCTTACAGCACACACTTATATAACAAGATCCTACTAATTAAATTGTTAATGTCGTAGGATTTAATATAATATTCTGGCCTTTTGACAGCAGTCAAATATTAATAGTAATGGACTACCAAGTACAAAGGTATGACGTCACGATAGTGATTTAAGTATGGGATATTAGCTGAAAATGCTCCAATATGTAAAATATTGGACTGTGTGTGGCGCATAGGAACACAGCACCTTGCCATTCCTTCTGTCACATTACATGTAATTACTTGAATTAAATGTTTGTGCATTGAAGAAATTAACAACCTTGGCACCTTGCCATTCCTTCTGTCACATTACATGTAATTACTTGAAGTAAATGTTTGTGCATTGAAGAAATTAACAACCTTGGCACCTTGCCATTCCTTCTGTCACATTACATGTAATTACTTGAAGTAAATGTTTGTGCATTGAAGAAATTAACAACCTTGGCACCTTGCCATTCCTTCTGTCACATTACATGTAATTACTTGAAGTAAATGTTTGTGCATTGAAGAAATTAACAACCTTGGCACCTTGCCATTCCTTCTGTCACATTACATGTAATTACTTGAAGTAAATGTTTGTGCATTGAAGAAATTAACAACCTTGGCACCTTGCCATTCCTTCTGTTACATGTACACGGTTTACATATTTCTGTAAACTTGGCAGCCGTAATTATGAGATTACAGAATGGAGTCGGTGATCACCTAATTTATTATCAGTTAGAGAATGGATCTGGTGATCACCTAGATTATTATCAGTTAAAGAATGGATCTGGTGATCACCTAGATTATTATCAGTTAAAGAATGGATCTGGTGATCACCTAGATTATTATCAGTTAAAGAATGGATCTTGTGATCACCTAGATTATTATCGGTTAGAGAATGGATCTGGTGATCACCTAGATTATTATCAGTTAGAGAATGGATCTGGTGATCACCTAGATTATTATCAGTTAAAGAATGGATCTGGTGATCACCTAGATTATTATCAGTTAAAGAATGGATCTGGTGATCACCTAGATTATTATCAGTTAAAGAATGGATCTGGTGATCACCTAGATTATTATCAGTTAAAGAATGGATCTGGTGATCACCTAGATTATTATCAGTTAAAGAATGGATCTGGTGATCACCTAGATTATTATCAGTTAGAGAATGGATCTGGTGATCACCTAGATTATTATCAGTTAAAGAATGGATCTGGTGATCACCTAGATTATTATCAGTTAAAGAATGGATCTTGTGATCACCTAGATTATTATCGGTTAGAGAATGGATCTGGTGATCACCTAGATTATTATCGGTTAGAGAATGGATCTGGTGATCACCTAGATTATTATCAGTTAAAGAATGGATCTGGTGATCACCTAGATTATTATCAGTTAAAGAATGGATCTTGTGATCACCTAGATTATTATCGGTTAGAGAATGGATCTGGTGATCACCTAGATTATTATCGGTTAGAGAATGGATCTGGTGATCACCTAGATTATTATCAGTTAGAGAATGCAACCAGTGATCACCTAGATTATTATCGGTTAGAGAATGCATCTGGTGATCACCTAGATTATTATTGGTTAGAGAATGCATCCGGTGATCACCTAGATTACTATCGGTTAGAGAATGCATCCGGTGATCACCTAGATTCTTATCAGTTAGAGAATGCATCTGGTGATCACTTAGATTATTATTGGTTAGAGAATGGATCCGGTGATCACCTAGATTATTATCGGTTAGAGAATGCATCCGGTGATCACCTAGATTATTATTCGGTTAGAGAATGGATCTGATGATCACCTAGATTCTTATCAGTTAGAGAATGCATCTGGTGATCACTTAGATTATTATTGGTTAGAGAATGGATCTGGTGATCACCTAGATTATTATCGGTTAGAGAATGCATCTGGTGAGCACCTAAATTCTTATCTTGCACTAGTAACACCTTCTGAACGAAATCATCATTTTGTGGTCCTTATCTACTACACTATATATGTTCATGGTTCTTGCTTTTCAGGAGTTCTTTTTCTTGTTAATGTATTACTTTTTTATCTACTTTTACTATAATAAAAGTTTTACTGGCCCTGCTGCCAGAGCCTCGTCCATGCTTAGAGCCTCGTGTTACTACAGTACACAAGCACACCATCATTTACATTAGTGTTCACAATGTGTTTATCTACAAAAATACGTCGGAAGTTGAAATTGGGATATCGCAGTGGTAGCACATGCACTTGAGTCCGAGCCCTGCTGGAACCATTCTGATTGTGCCCTTAGGCAAGGCATTTAACTTCCACCACGTTGCCTCTTCTCCCTACTCCCTCAATGCGATTGATTCCATCAATAATGAGGTCTCGAGAGTGATTAATATAAGTTGTATGAACCCGTTTCGCAATCAAGCTAAAATAAATTTGTATAAACAACAGATAGATTAATACATAATAGTTTATATATAGGAAACTTCAGTAGGAAATGGCTAGCAAACAAAAAAGCATTTTTATTAGCCGCAGAGAAATATGAAAAACAAGCGTAGTGTCGGAAAATCATATCTTTCACTTTTTCAAATCGGTGAAAGATATGGAATTGTCTGTCAAAGAAAAGGTCCACCTCAGTGGACATTGACTTGTATACTACTGTAATCTATCATCTCTGAAGGTCATGCAGGGTTTCCTTTGTCTGAGCCACTTGTCGCCAATTTGAAAAACTTGGAGCCAGCTAAGAGCCATATGCCATATAGTTCACAGATAAATATTTGAAGCCCAATGTATTTAACAAAACATGTGCAAAAAAAAGATCCAAATATTTCGCCAATTCACAAAATTTAGCGCCAATATTTGTTTTTTGTCGCAGTGGGAACAATGGTCAAGCCCCGCTTGGGTCGTTTCTGTTTATATGAAAAAGTTGGCAATTTCTTGGTGCACCAAATACTGGTTAACGGCTTGAGCCTGCACAGGAAAGGTGTTGTTCGGCAAACTGCCCTCTGGTGAAACAACCCAAAATAGTGCTGATTAAGGCGTAAAACCCGAACAAACATACAAACAAACTTTCAAAGAAAAGTCTCGATTCATTTATTGGAAAGCCGGAAATTGAACATGCTTCATATGAGGTATGTTGTGGTAGCTAAAATATTAGTGAGGAACGTGCCTGATGTATCCTCCTTCTAACCGAGAAGCCATAATCCACATTGTCTCTTCTTTCCCTGGATCCCAACGTGAACGAACACTGTAAAACTAATGTTGTTTGAACTTGTTTTGCAAACGAGCTAAAACAATTTTGTATAAACTAAAAATATATCATTAGTTGTTGCTTTATGCCAGTTTGTTTGTTTCATTTTCACCATACCCAGTTCGGCCTCCACACACTTTAACCATGACCAATGTAGTTCATACCCGCCCAATGTAGTTCATACCTGCTCAATGTAGTTCATACCTGCCCAATGTAGTTCATACCCGCCCAATGTAGTTCATATCTGCTCAATGTAGTTCATACCTGCCCAATGTAGTTCATACCTGCCCAATGTAGTTCATACCCGCCCAATGTAGTTCATATCTGCTCAATGTAGTTCATACCTGCCCAATGTAGTTCATACCCGCCCAATGTAGTTCATACCCTGATGGAAACTATTAATCCGCGATTCATTCCTTAAGTTTATTTATCCTCCCCACCAAAACAGATACAAAGTAGCAGTAGATAAGTTTATTTATCCTCCCTACCAAAACAGATACAAAGTAGCAGTAGATAAGTTTATTTATCCTCCCTACCAAAACAGATACAAAGTAGTAGTAGATAAGTTTATTTATCCTCCCCACCAAAACAGATACAAAGTAGCAGTAGATAAGTTTATTTATCCTCCCCACCAAAACAGATACAAAGTAGCAGTAGATAAGTTTATTTATCCTCCCTGCCAAAACAGATACAAAGTAGCAGTAGATAAGTTTATTTATCCTCCCCACCAAAACAGATACAAAGTAGTAGTAGATAAGTTTATTTATCCTCCCTGCCAAAACAGATACAAAGTAGTAGTAGATAAGTTTATTTATCCTCCCCACCAAAACAGATACAAAGTAGCAGTAGATAAGTTTATTTATCCTCCCTACCAAAACAGATACAAAGTAGTAGTAGATAAGTTTATTTATCCTCCCTGCCAAAACAGATACAAAGTAGCAGTAGATAAGTTTATTTATCCTCCCTACCAAAACAGATACAAAGTAGTAGTAGATAAGTTTATTTATCCTCCCTGCCAAAACAGATACAAAGTAGTAGTAGATAAGTTTATTTATCCTCCCCACCAAAACAGATACAAAGTAGTAGTAGATAAGTTTATTTATCCCCACCAAAACAGATACAAAGTAGCAGTAGATAAGTTTATTTATCCTCCCTGCCAAAACAGATACAAAGTAGTAGTAGATAAGTTTATTTATCCCCACCAAAACAGATACAAAGTAGCAGTAGATAAGTTTATTTATCCTCCCCACCAAAACAGATACAAAGTAGCAGTAGATAAGTTTATTTATCCTCCCCACCAAAACAGATACAAAGTAGCAGTAGATAAGTTTATTTATCCTCCCCACCAAAACAGATACAAAGTAGCAGTAGATAAGTTTATTTATCCTCCCTGCCAAAACAGATACAAAGTAGCAGTAGATAAGTTTATTTATCCTCCCTGCCAAAACAGATACAAAGTAGCAGTAGATAAGTTTATTTATCCTCCCCACCAAAACAGATACAAAGTAGCAGTAGATAAGTTTATTTATCCTCCCTGCCAAAACAGATACAAAGTAGTAGTAGATAAGTTTATTTATCCTCCCCACCAAAACAGATACAAAGTAGCAGTAGATAAGTTTATTTATCCTCCCCACCAAAACAGATACAAAGTAGCAGTAGATAAGTTTATTTATCCTCCCCACCAAAACAGATACAAAGTAGCAGTAGATAAGTTTATTTATCCTCCCCACCAAAACAGATACAAAGTAGCAGTAGATAAGTTTATTTATCCTCCCCACCAAAACAGATACAAAGTAGTAGTAGATAAGTTTATTTATCCTCCCTGCCAAAACAGATACAAAGTAGTAGTAGATAAGTTTATTTATCCTCCCCACCAAAACAGATACAAAGTAGCAGTAGATAAGTTTATTTATCCTCCCTGCCAAAACAGATACAAAGTAGCAGTAGATAAGTTTATTTATCCTCCCCACCAAAACAGATACAAAGTAGCAGTAGATAAGTTTATTTATCCTCCCTGCCAAAACAGATACAAAGTAGCAGTAGATAAGTTTATTTATCCTCCCCACCAAAACAGATACAAAGTAGTAGTAGATAAGTTTATTTATCCTCCCTGCCAAAACAGATACAAAGTAGCAGTAGATAAGTTTATTTATCCTCCCCACCAAAACAGATACAAAGTAGCAGTAGATAAGTTTATTTATCCTCCCCACCAAAACAGATACAAAGTAGCAGTAGATAAGTTTATTTATCCTCCCTGCCAAAACAGATACAAAGTAGCAGTAGATAAGTTTATTTATCCTCCCCACCAAAACAGATACAAAGTAGCAGTAGATAAGTTTATTTATCCTCCCTGCCAAAACAGATACAAAGTAGTAGTAGATAAGTTTATTTATCCTCCCCACCAAAACAGATACAAAGTAGTAGTAGATAAGTTTATTTATCCTCCCCACCAAAACAGATACAAAGTAGTAGTAGATAAGTTTATTTATCCTCCCCACCAAAACAGATACAAAGTAGCAGTAGATAAGTTTATTTATCCTCCCCACCAAAACAGATACAAAGTAGTAGTAGATAAGTTTATTTATCCTCCCCACCAAAACAGATACAAAGTAGCAGTAGATAAGTTTATTTATCCTCCCCACCAAAACAGATACAAAGTAGTAGTAGATAAGTTTATTTATCCTCCCTGCCAAAACAGATACAAAGTAGCAGTAGATAAGTTTATTTATCCTCCCCACCAAAACAGATACAAAGTAGCAGTAGATAAGTTTATTTATCCTCCCCACCAAAACAGATACAAAGTAGCAGTAGATAAGTTTATTTATCCTCCCCACCAAAACAGATACAAAGTAGCAGTAGATAAGTTTATTTATCCTCCCTACCAAAACAGATACAAAGTAGCAGTAGATAAGTTTATTTATCCTCCCCACCAAAACAGATACAAAGTAGCAGTAGATAAGTTTATTTATCCTCCCCACCAAAACAGATACAAAGTAGCAGTAGATAAGTTTATTTATCCTCCCCACCAAAACAGATACAAAGTAGCAGTAGATAAGTTTATTTATCCTCCCTGCCAAAACAGATACAAAGTAGCAGTAGATAAGTTTATTTATCCTCCCTGCCAAAACAGATACAAAGTAGCAGTAGATAAGTTTATTTATCCTCCCCACCAAAACAGATACAAAGTAGCAGTAGATAAGTTTATTTATCCTCCCCACCAAAACAGATACAAAGTAGCAGTAGATAAGTTTATTTATCCTCCCTACCAAAACAGATACAAAGTAGCAGTAGATAAGTTTATTTATCCTCCCTACCAAAACAGATACAAAGTAGTAGTAGATAAGTTTATTTATCCTCCCCACCAAAACAGATACAAAGTAGCAGTAGATAAGTTTATTTATCCTCCCCACCAAAACAGATACAAAGTAGCAGTAGATAAGTTTATTTATCCTCCCCACCAAAACAGATACAAAGTAGCAGTAGATAAGTTTATTTATCCTCCCCACCAAAACAGATACAAAGTAGTAGTAGATAAGTTTATTTATCCTCCCTGCCAAAACAGATACAAAGTAGCAGTAGATAAGTTTATTTATCCTCCCCACCAAAACAGATACAAAGTAGTAGTAGATAAGTTTATTTATCCTCCCCACCAAAACAGATACAAAGTAGCAGTAGATAAGTTTATTTATCCTCCCCACCAAAACAGATACAAAGTAGCAGTAGATAAGTTTATTTATCCTCCCTGCCAAAACAGATACAAAGTAGCAGTAGATAAGTTTATTTATCCTCCCCACCAAAACAGATACAAAGTAGCAGTAGATAAGTTTATTTATCCTCCCTGCCAAAACAGATACAAAGTAGCAGTAGATAAGTTTATTTATCCTCCCCACCAAAACAGATACAAAGTAGCAGTAGATAAGTTTATTTATCCTCCCTGCCAAAACAGATACAAAGTAGTAGTAGATAAGTTTATTTATCCTCCCCACCAAAACAGATACAAAGTAGCAGTAGATAAGTTTATTTATCCTCCCCACCAAAACAGATACAAAGTAGCAGTAGATAAGTTTATTTATCCTCCCCACCAAAACAGATACAAAGTAGCAGTAGATAAGTTTATTTATCCTCCCCACCAAAACAGATACAAAGTAGCAGTAGATAAGTTTATTTATCCTCCCCACCAAAACAGATACAAAGTAGCAGTAGATAAGTTTATTTATCCTCCCTGCCAAAACAGATACAAAGTAGTAGTAGATAAGTTTATTTATCCTCCCCACCAAAACAGATACAAAGTAGCAGTAGATAAGTTTATTTATCCTCCCCACCAAAACAGATACAAAGTAGTAGTAGATAAGTTTATTTATCCTCCCCACCAAAACAGATACAAAGTAGCAGTAGATAAGTTTATTTATCCTCCCCACCAAAACAGATACAAAGTAGCAGTAGATAAGTTTATTTATCCTCCCCACCAAAACAGATACAAAGTAGCAGTAGATAAGTTTATTTATCCTCCCCACCAAAACAGATACAAAGTAGCAGTAGATAAGTTTATTTATCCTCCCTGCCAAACAGATACAAGTAAGTAGATAATTTATTTTCCTCCCCACCAAAACAGATACAAAGTAGCAGTAGATAAGTTTATTTATCCTCCTGCCAAAACAGATACAAAGTAGCAGTAGATAAGTTTATTTATCCTCCCCCCAAAACAGATACAAAGTAGCAGTAGATAAGTTTATTTATCCTCCCTACCAAAACAGATACAAAGTAGCAGTAGATAAGTTTATTTATCCTCCCTGCCAAAACAGATACAAAGTAGCAGTAGATAAGTTTATTTATCCTCCCCACCAAAACAGATACAAAGTAGCAGTAGATAAGTTTATTTATCCTCCCACCAAAACAGATACAAAGTAGCAGTAGATAAGTTTATTTATCCTCCCTGCCAAAACAGATACAAAGTAGTAGTAGATAAGTTTATTTATCCTCCCCACCAAAACAGATACAAAGTAGCAGTAGATAAGTTTATTTATCCTCCCCACCAAAACAGATACAAAGTAGTAGTAGATAAGTTTATTTATCCTCCCCACCAAAACAGATACAAAGTAGCAGTAGATAAGTTTATTTATCCTCCCTGCCAAAACAGATACAAAGTAGCAGTAGATAAGTTTATTTATCCTCCCCACCAAAACAGATACAAAGTAGCAGTAGATAAGTTTATTTATCCTCCCCACCAAAACAGATACAAAGTAGCAGTAGATAAGTTTATTTATCCTCCCCACCAAAACAGATACAAAGTAGCAGTAGATAAGTTTATTTATCCTCCCTGCCAAAACAGATACAAAGTAGCAGTAGATAAGTTTATTTATCCTCCCCACCAAAACAGATACAAAGTAGCAGTAGATAAGTTTATTTATCCTCCCCACCAAAACAGATACAAAGTAGCAGTAGATAAGTTTATTTATCCTCCCCACCAAAACAGATACAAAGTAGTAGTAGATAAGTTTATTTATCCTCCCCACCAAAACAGATACAAAGTAGCAGTAGATAAGTTTATTTATCCTCCCCACCAAAACAGATACAAAGTAGCAGTAGATAAGTTTATTTATCCTCCCCACCAAAACAAGTAGTAGTAGATAAGTTTATTTATCCTCCCCACCAAAACAGATACAAAGTAGCAGTAGATAAGTTTATTTATCCTCCACACCAAAACAGATACAAAGTAGCAGTAGATAAGTTTATTTTTCCCCACCAAAACAGATACAAAGTAGCAGTAGATAAGTTTATTTATCCTCCCTGCCAAAACAGATACAAAGTAGTAGTAGATAAGTTTATTTATCCTCCCCACCAAAACAGATACAAAGTAGCAGTAGATAAGTTTATTTATCCTCCCCACCAAAACAGATACAAAGTAGTAGTAGATAAGTTTATTTATCCTCCCTGCCAAAACAGATACAAAGTAGTAGTAGATAAGTTTATTTATCCTCCCCACCAAAACAGATACAAAGTAGCAGTAGATAAGTTTATTTATCCTCCCCACCAAAACAGATACAAAGTAGCAGTAGATAAGTTTATTTATCCTCCCCACCAAAACAGATACAAAGTAGCAGTAGATAAGTTTATTTATCCTCCCTGCCAAAACAGATACAAAGTAGCAGTAGATAAGTTTATTTATCCTCCCTACCAAAACAGATACAAAGTAGCAGTAGATAAGTTTATTTATCCTCCCTGCCAAAACAGATACAAAGTAGTAGTAGATAAGTTTATTTATCCTCCCCACCAAAACAGATACAAAGTAGCAGTAGATAAGTTTATTTATCCTCCCACCAAAACAGATACAAAGTAGCAGTAGATAAGTTTATTTATCCTCCCCACCAAACGATACAAAGTAGCAGTAGATAAGTTTATTTATCCTCCCTGCCAAACAGATACAAAGTAGCAGTAGATAAGTTTATTTATCCTCCCACCAAAACAGATACAAAGTAGCAGTAGATAAGTTTATTTATCCTCCCCACCAAAACAGATACAAAGTAGCAGTAGATAAGTTTATTTATCCTCCCCACCAAAACAGATACAAAGTAGTAGTAGATAAGTTTATTTATCCTCCCTGCCAAAACAGATACAAAGTAGCAGTAGATAAGTTTATTTATCCTCCCTGCCAAAACAGATACAAAGTAGTAGTAGATAAGTTTATTTATCCTCCCCACCAAAACAGATACAAAGTAGCAGTAGATAAGTTTATTTATCCTCCCCACCAAAACAGATACAAAGTAGTAGTAGATAAGTTTATTTATCCTCCCCACCAAAACAGATACAAAGTAGCAGTAGATAAGTTTATTTATCCTCCCCACCAAAACAGATACAAAGTAGCAGTAGATAAGTTTATTTATCCTCCCTACCAAAACAGATACAAAGTAGCAGTAGATAAGTTTATTTATCCTCCCCACCAAAACAGATACAAAGTAGCAGTAGATAAGTTTATTTATCCTCCCCACCAAAACAGATACAAAGTAGCAGTAGATAAGTTTATTTATCCTCCCCACCAAAACAGATACAAAGTAGCAGTAGATAAGTTTATTTATCCTCC